>JAOXOE010000256.1:98101-108928 GCA_028565055.1 Phoeniculus purpureus
GATCCTGCTGTGGCAGGGGGATTGGACTGGATGATCTTTGGAGGTCCCTTCCCATCCCTAATGCTCTGTGATTCTGTGAATAAACCTCCTCAGCTCTTCGCCAGGTCCTCCTTTATTAGAGGGGGCTGGAGCAGCCGATAAGCAAACCGGCCTTCAGCTGAGCAGCCGTCAGATTCACAAGCAGCATTAATTTACTCTTGGTTTCAGGTTTGATCATCATCAATTCAAAAGGACTCAACCCACTGTATCCCTTGGAAAACCCTTCTGGGTACAGAAACTACACTGATCCCTGTCCTAAACCTATGATTTAGGGAAGGGGCAGGGGTGGGGGCATTAAGAGCTGCACCAGTCGTTCACCTGGACATCCTGCTGCATGATACTGCCATCAAAATGTCACAGCACAACCCAGCTGGGTCTGCTGGAAGACATCAACACCCCATCCTCCTCCCACCACCACCACGCAGCCCATATCCATGGCAGTCACATTAATTTTGTGAGCACTCTGCGGCAGCGCGTTTATTAACCTCTTCAGACCACGTTCCGTCTGCTGTAAAAAAGGAATTCAGGGGTGAAAGGGACCACAGGTAATTATTTATGCTGCTCTGTGTCACCACTTCTACTTGAATCCCCCTTTTTTTCAAGGCTTTAGAGCTTTGAAATGTACAGGCGGCAACGCTAGATTCAATTATTGGGTTTGCAACCCTAAAGCCTTTTAACGGCGGCGCCTCATTTTCGCTCCGGCGTTGCGGCGGCCCCCCAGGAAATAATGAGATTGGAACACTGGTTTTAAAATAACCAAAGTCGGGGGGGTGGGGGTGGAAATGGAGGAAACAACATTTAAGAGGTGACCAAAAGCGGTTGGGAAGCAACGTAACCGCAAAGGAAAGAAGAATCAAGGCTGCAAATTCACTAGAACGGGAAGATTTGTCCTTGATAACCACCACAAGTGAAATCACCATCACAAGCCGGCCTGAGGGTCGCTCCCCACCACAAGCCGGTTGGAGTGTTGTTCTGTGGCCCAGTAAACACACCCCATGGCAGCGAGAGGTGCCAGGGGGACTGGACTGGATGATCTTTCGAGGCCCCTTCCAATCCCTAAAGTCCTGTGACTCTGCGAATGACGCCTCCTTTTTAAGCCACCACGAGGGGAAGAGCTGCAGAGCAGTGAGGATGGCGGTGTCCTGCTGCTGGCCCAGGCTGGAGACGACCACACTGCTCCAAGACCACTTTGCAAGGGTGAACTGGCAGGTGATCACAGAATCACAGAACATTAGGGACTGGAAGGGACCTCCAAAGATCACCCAGTCCAATCCCCCCAACTACAGCAGGATCCCCTAGATCCAGTCGCACAGGAACACCCAGCCCACACTGCAGTGGGTTCTGGAGCCAATTCCCGTTCACGTTCGGGATCTCTGCTGTGGCAGCTACATGTGAGGATTTAAGGCTGGGGACAGACTAGTTGAAGCAGAGATCCCTTTGGCAAAGACACCCACCTCTGCTACCCAGGGTGAAGGGCAGAGCACGGTGCAGCAGGCAGTTTTCAAGTCTCTCTTTTCCAGCCCTAATTGAACACCACCCGGCCTCACCGTCCCTCCACTGCAGCGGCCCTGCTTACAGCTTAGTGCTATTAACCACACATTTACCTCCCTGTCTCCAACGGGGTTTGGGTGCAACACAAAAAGGATGGGTTTTTAAAAACCCCTCAAGCACCACAGCTCACCCCGAATCCAAAACAGACTTGAATAAACCCCACTGGGATGCTGCTGGGGCAGCAGAGCCAGGCTTCAAAGCCCACTGCTTTCCCAGGAAGCCTGTTGTGATCATAAATCCACGCTGCCTAGTTTTGCTTACAAGGACCTGTACTGGGGTAGAGCCTCCCTGGTACGGGGGAAGACGCAGGGAGCATACTTGCCTCTCTTTTCTCCTCCCCATTTCCTGCTGAAGTACCAGTACGGCAACTGAATGAGATAAAGACAATCCTTACGCTGCACTAAAACCGCTTCAAGGGCAGGAGCTGGGGGGAGCCAGGCGTCTCGCTGCTGCTAACAAGGGTTCAGCCAAACAAGAGTTTAAGAGTTGGGAGCGCTGGCTACAGATCTTTTCAGCAGCACCACATAATCCCACCGTCAGCAGACAATGCTGGCAGCGGTATTAGCAGCTCACAGGCTGCTTCTGCCGGGCTCCGGTCCTGAATGTGAGCACACAGTGCCCAGCACTCTGCAAAAAGCTCCCCCAGCACAGACCAAAGTCTCTTCCCTTACAGACTTGGTTCAAGAGCTCGTGTTTCCCTTGCCTGAGCTGCCTCGAACCACCGCGCTGCACCATCGCCGTGCAGAAACGGTTCTAACAGACAGCACGGCCTCAGTCTTTCAGCCGGAAGAGAAAAACGAACCGAAGGAGCGGTAAAAACGCTCCAAGGTGACTTTGATACTCGCTGCAGGACGTGACAATTGCAATGGGGGTTGTACTTGCAGTCTCTGACCCACCTGGATGTGTTCCTGTGCGACTGGGTCTAGGGGATCCTGCTGTGGCAGGGGGATTGGACTGGGCGATCTTTTGAGGTCCCTTCCAACCCCTAATGTTGTGTGATTCCGTGATACTACCTGATAGAGACGCTGCGTGGATCTACACCCACGTGGAGATGACTATATGCTGCCTCCAGCAACCACCCCACAAACCAAACACCACATCTGATGGTGTCGGTGACACCTGTGTCTGGGCAATGGGCAGACTGGGAAGAAGAAATGGAAAACTGGGAGCATACACTAAAAAGGGACCCGCCTCGAGCACAGCCGTGAGAGGTGCTGAGCCAGGTCCTGAGAGAAGCTGAACTTCTATCACCTGGTGCCTTAGTTTCCATCTAACGGGTTGGGAAAGGGAGCTGTTGCCAAGCAGCTGAGTGCTCTTCCTCCTCCTCTTCCCCCATTCCTGGTTAGTAGCCCTCCCACAGTTCTGACTGACCAAACCAGCTGCAGAACAAACAGTTTAATACGGACATAGGGCATTCCTTCTCAACTAGTAGAGAGCACTGCACGCACTCACATCTCCAGTACGAGATTAGATCGGTAGATGATTTTTTTACTGGGAACACACACGCACAAATCCCATTAGCAAAATCACCCGCTGCTTTCAAGAGGCATTTTCATTCTGCAGTGTGTTGTCAGCTCCTGATGACTGGTCCTGCTGTGGCAGGGGGATTGGACTGGATGATCTTTTGAGGTCCCTTCCAATCCCTAATGGTCTGTGATTCTGTGACAAAGTCACCTGCAACTTGGGACGAGGTTCCTCTATTTTCAACTTGACTGCACGAAGCTATTTTCATCACCCAAACCCTCAGAGACCTGTTTAGTTTCTCTGGCTACCAGCATCCACCATTAGCATTGATGTAGCTTTTCAGCTAAGAGAGAGCCAACTCAATTTTGAGGGGAGAAAGATGATGCAGTAAGGATCCGCATTTCAAACCCACCAGGGAAATGTCCTCACATCCCCCAAATGTGGAGGCAAGCTTGTTCCTTGCAGGAGATGACTTTGGTGAAATACCTGCCTTCAGATGGTGTTTTCTCAGCCCCTTGGATCCTGATTTTAATGACAGGCAGCGATGGCACAGCTACAGCACGGCCCTACTGCGGGGGGCACACGGGGAGGGGCTGGCAAAGCTGCCTGTGCTGCCGTTGCTCCCTACAACCTCACGTGAAAGAAGCCTGACTGAGGAGGAGAGAGTTAGGTGTGCAAAGCAGAGCACTGCTCTCATACCTGTCTTCCCCTGTCCATCCGATCTTCGGGTCTCTGTGGGTAATTCATGGGTCCGCCCAGCCCCTGGAACTGGTTCGGTGGGTACTGGTTTTGGGATTGCAGCATGCGGTTCCAGGCAAGAAGAGGAGTAGCCCCAGCAGTTCTGTGTAAAGAATAAACACACTGCAGTACAAACTCGGCTCCTAGAGAGAGCGTCCCACCACAAACCCCACATTTCTGCAGCCTCCAATGGGAAAAGATTGGGTTTGACCTGGAATTAAGCCCCATCCCATCCAGCCACGGCTGCAGCACTACCGCCGATGGCCAAGTGGTTGAAGATAAATCAGAGAGCGTGGTGCGGGGTGGGGAGGGGGATTGGACTGGATGATCTTTGAGGTCCCTTCCAATCCCTAACACGCTCTGATTCTGTGAAGATTATCTGACCAAAAGAGCCCATTTACTTACTGCTTTCCCTCATCACAGCTCGAGAGCTACAGAGCCAGGTACTCCCCACAAGCGGTGACCTCCGCTTGTTTGCACACACTGTGGAGAGCCTCCCAGCTCCTCGGGAGGATTCTGCCCATCTTTTATTTCAGAGGCAAGTCTGCCAGCGCATCCACACACTTCTCTCCACCACGGATGACACCCCCACCCCAGATCCTACCGCGACGTTAGCTAAGCGCTCCACACCGTCCGCGGGGCGAACGGATGCGGTGGTGCAGGAGAACGAGGCTTTCTTTTCTGCATGTCCAGGCTCCTTCTGGGGTGGGGGGGGAGCTCATTCTTTCTAGTTAATTGCAGGTTGCAAATGAATTCTTCCTGCGAGTATTCTGAATCTAGGGTAGGGGCCTGGGCTGCTTTTTCCCATCCATTATTCCGCTTCAGTATGTCAGAAGGTCTGATCGGGAAGAAACCTTTTCAAGTTCTATTGATGCCGTTTTCAATTGACCACGGTGACCTAGCAACGTAAGCACTAATTGGCACCGGCCGACTGACATTTGGTGTACAGTTTAGATGGGAACGCGAACCCGACGGCCATTAGGACCGAGTTTGCCACCCCTAGGTCTTCCTGACAGCCAGAAATGTTGTAATTGTCTTCGAGTGCCTGTTCCAGCGTGGCAATTGGAAAGCGACAGGTGTAATACACAAAATCATTGTTTGATTTAAAACATCCAGACGTGAGAGAGTCTTTAAAAAGCTGAGCGTGGGCGAGGGGATAGCTCCTTGCAGAATTCATAGCGGTTACGTTCTGCGGCGCAACGAACTGCTGGAAAGGGAAAACACTGGACAGACGAGGCGGTTAATCTCGTCTGACCTGTGTTTAAGAGAGGGTCAGCTGAGCAGTGTGTGGTGAGGCTGGAGCAGCAGAGAGCATGAGCACTGCAGCTCATGTTCACCTGCAAGCTGCTGTGTGCACCTTCAAACAGGATCTGCTTGATTAAATTGGCAGGACTGCAGCCCTGCCCCAAGGCTCTCGGATTCACAGAATCACACAACGTGAGGGGTTGGAAGGGACCTCCAAAGATCACCCAGTCCAGTCCCCCTGCCACAGTAGGATCCCCTAGATCCAGTCTCATAGGAACATGGCCAGAGGGGTTTGAAATGTCTCCAGAGAAGGAGACTCCACAACCCCCCTGGGCAGCATCTCTCTGGAGAAGGAGGAAGACTTTTACAACCAAGGGAGGATTCACAGCCAGCTGCACCTGTTGGGCAGACTGAGCTTAGAGCAACTGAGGAAAGAGTGCTGGGACAGGGAGCACGTTTAACCACTGGTTAAAATAGAGGCACAGGTAGAGTGAGGGTGGGCAAACCTTTAAGATGAATGAAAAATGGCATTTGGGGCATTCTCTGGGTTTGGATGCAAATGGTGTTTGGTTTCACATCTGGTCGGGTTAAGACCTGCTTGAACTTTATAAAGGCAAATTCCTGTGTGACTGGATCTAGGGGATCCTGCTGTGGTAGGGGGATCGGACTGGATGATCTTTCGAGGTCTCTTCCAATCCCTAATGTTCTGTGATTCTGTGAAACAACAACATTCAGTTTGATTCAGCGTTGAGAGGACTAACTTCCCTCCTCCACCCTCTGTTATTCCTAGAAAGCCACAGACTCTCCCAAGAACACACTGCTCAGCATCAAGGAAAGTGTGTTCTTTTATGTTTTGAGGCCACACCAAAGTGAAATTGGTGATGTTCTGGTTAGAACCACAACCACTACACTAACTCAAGGTGATAAATCAGGTAGGGGGGGTGGGAAAACAAGAGGAAGGGAAGTGGGGGGGGGAAAGGAGCTGCAATGCACTTTCTGATCTTAAAGCCAGAAAAGCAGCTTCTGCCTTCTTGTTCAATTCACAGAACTATTTTCATAAAACAAAACTTCAGGAGTTCATCTGATGACCAGAAATTATAGGCTTCGCAGCACTGACCTCAAGTTCACCCTGTGGATGTGTGAACCAGTGATTCAAATTAGCTGAGCGTGGAGATTTGCACACAGAAAGCTGTGCCCCACGGGTAACAGGAAAAACCCTTGTGCTACTTGGAGTTGCCAGTGGCACTCACTCATTCATGGTTTAACTAAATCATACTCACACAGGACAGCTGAAGTACAGCCTCAGGAAACCTCACACAGTAAAACGCTTCCGTGTTCCAGCCTCAGCTTCTTGAGGCATCTCACAGAACATTAGGGATTGGAAGGGACCTCAAAAGATCACCCAGTCCAGTCCCTCTGCCACAGCTGGATCCCCTAGATCCAGTCACACAGGCACTTGGCCAGGTGGGTTTGAAACGTCTCCAGAGAAGGAGACTCCACAACCCCCCTGGGCATTGCATCTTCCATGGGGAAGTTAAGCAAAAAGGGAATTAACTCCTTGTCCTTACTCCCTGTGATAGGACAAGGAGCAATGGGTGTAAGTTGCAGCAAAGGAGGTTCCGCCTCAGCACAAGGGGAACTTCTTTACTGTGAGGGTCACAGAGCACTGGAACAGGCTCCCCAGGGGGGTCACGGAGTCTCCCTCTCTGGGGACTTCCAAGGCCCGCCTGGATATGTTCCTCTGTGATCTGTGTTAGATAGTTTTGTCCTGCTCCGGCAGAGGGGGTTGGACTCGATCTCTTTGGGTGCCTTCCAAACCCTAACATCCTATGATCCTATGAACAGTGATACTGGAAACCCCTTGTGGAGCTTCAGTTCAACAGATTCAGCCATTTCTCCCTGCACCAAGCTTATCTTGCTTTATGTGGAGCACTTCCCCTATCAGGATGGGCAGAGCAAGTTGGGGTTGTTCAGCCTGGAGAAGAGGAGGGTCCCAGGTGACATTCCAGCAGCTTTCCAGTCTCTGAAGGGAGCTACAAGAAAGCTGAGGAAGGGCTTTTGACAGGGGTAGTAGCGAGAGGCCAAGGGGAAAGGGTTCTAGACTTGAAGAGGGGATAGAGGTTGGCCATGAGGAACCATGAGCAAAGAACTTCTTTGCTGTGAGGGTGGAGAGATGCTGGAACAGGTTGCCCAAGGCACTTGTGGCTGCCCCATTATCTCCGGCAGTGTTGAAGGGCAGGTTGTGTGGGGCCCTGAGTGACCCTGCTCCAGTGAAGGTGTCCCTGCCCGTGCAGGGGGGTTGGGACTGGGTGATCTCTGAGGTCCCTTCCGACCCCGGCCATTTCATGATTCTATGTTTGTTTAAACTTTAGCTGAAGTCCCCATTCTTATCTCTGTACAGCAGTTAATTAAGCATCAGCCCTAAGCATCTGTTCAATTTGTTTCCCAAACCAAAGCCATTCCAAGAACACAGCAAAATCACTTCTCAGTACCAAGGATACCGATCACAGCTACAACAACAGAGCACTGGGAAGTCACTGTTGTCGGCTGAAAGCTGTAACCGCGTTCCCCAAGAGTCTCTAAAGCAGGTTTTCTAGGTGAAGCCGATATGTTTTCAGTTGAGAGGGACCTCAGGAGTCAGCAGTTCCCCCGTGTTTGGGAAATGAATAGTGAGGTCAGTACTGCAGCAGCAGCAGGCAGGGGGACTGGACTAGATGATCTTTCGAGGTCCTTTCCAATCTCCAATGTTCTGTGAAACCACTGACATCCATCTGAAAAAAAGCTCTCCAAGTAGCTGGGTGGTGAGTGGTTACTGCTAAAAATATCAGCTCGAAGCAAGGACAGGAACCCTGTGAAAGGCTTCTGGTTAGAAGGGCAGTCAGTGATGACAGCTCTAATTAAAATGTGTGTTTCAAGTGAGAAACAATTTCCACCTGAAAGAAGTTGTTTACATGTAGACTGAAAAACTCTTCCACAATAAGCAGCCCAGTAAAACCACAACAGCAGAGAACTGGAAAAGCAGTGAGAAGTCCCAAACAAAGGTGCTACATAAGCTGGGATTAATTAAGGTGTTGGAACAGCAGCTCCCACGGCCAACGCGAAGTTGAAGTTCGCGACGCAAGGGTCACTTCTAGTGCAATATCCCACCTAGATGTGGCACAGGACAAGGGAGCCAGACTTGTTTCAATAGGGATCAAAAGGGTTGCCATGGCAAGCGTGACCGCAGAGAGCTTCACAAATTCTCCCAAAGCTCATCTTTTCGGCGGGTAGCAGTTGGAAACAAACCCATGGGAAGACGCAGAAAGGAGAGCAGCGTCTCCGAGCTGCGATTTCAAAGCTCTCGCATCCACTCCTTCCTCTGGAAATACAAATATCTTTATTCATGGCTTTCCCAGGTACACTGGGAGTTTATAAAGTCCATCTCACTTAAGGACACCCAACCTACCGACGAAGGAAGAGCCCGTCACACATCCCTTATTACCGAACCATGTCACATCCCCGTTACTCGATGGCACTTATTGCGCCGCAGATTCCATAATCCTTTCCCTGAGTCCCTTCTGCATTTAATTCAGTTCAGCTTTAAGTAGTTAAAGAAACTGTTTTCAGTGGCAACTAATAACTACTGACCTACAGTGACACTGCCCTACAATAGGCTTGTCAGGCCTGAAAAACTTGCACCAAAGAAGCTGATTAGGACTTCAAGAGGTTTGTAGCAAGAATCAATGGCTGGTCTGTCCTAATGCCGCGGTTGCGGCGCAGACATGATAAAAGTGGAACACCATTAGTTATGCCTCATTAAGCTCCACAGCCCTCCTAAAAAGAAATTTGTTTAGCCTGTCCAAAAATCTAATGCAGTTTTAAGCTCTCTCTGTTCAATTTCATCGTATCTCAAAGGCTTCAATAAGATAAAGGCCAAAGAACCAAGCGCGGTACCAAAGCGCCAACAGTAAAGTTAATTTTGAAGGCTGAGTTTTAATGGAAAGTGGGGTTTGCCTTCCTTTTATTTATATATATATATACACACTTTTTTTTTTTTAATGTAAAGTCCTCAAAAGCCTTTGAAAAGGGTGACCAGCACATCGTGCACCCCCCGTCCCAAACCATAAATAAGTCGTAGATGTTCATTAACTTTTAAAAACCTGCTGGACAGTGGGATTTCAACACATTTAAACAGCAAAGTTCAAAACAAGGAGGTGAAAGAATGTCGCGGAGCACAGCAGAGCCAAGCACATCTCCCTTGTTGTCTTTCCCCAACCCTGCTGCCTTACCTTTGTGGGGTCTGCTGGAACAAGGGTGTAGGGCCTCGCCAAGACTCCTGCGGTCTCAAATCTAAGAGGGGCAAAGAAAACATTGGAAATAAATACAGAGTGGGCTGGAAGAGCTGAGCTCTGCTTCCTCTTACAGCACCCAAGAACTCGGGGTAAGATGTCAAGCAGGAAAGCTCAAAGCGGATGCACCACCAAGTAGCCTTGAAGCTGTAGGTGACTAGTGCTGACTTTGAGAGCGCACGGCTCTCGCCCCCAGCCCCACGGAGACTTGAACGAGTCTGTCTGATCAGCTTCATGGTGTTAAGCGAATGGGCTGTAGTTGTCAGAACGAGCACTGGTCACGGTGCTTGGACACTGCACGGGCGTCTCTCCCTCAGCGTCTGAAAACGCGGAGTACGCGCTACCCCCTAACAAGTGGAGGCTGCAGTTCAGACCGACAGGTTGTATGCTGGTATGGAAAAACAGAGACACCTCCTCACAGAACACTGTGCCACCACCACAACGCACCGTGGTTAGGAGATACTTCATGCTCAAAGCGCGTGCGACTCTCCCTATTAATCGATCAGGCTAAGTTACTCTACTCAGCAAACTACGAGGATGACCAGAGCAGGTAATAAAGCAAACAGCTGCGTTTCATTCACCTTTGAGAAGTTCGTTTCTACTTAGGATATAGTGAAAGATGTTCCAAACATATTTAAAAGCTAACCCAGACAGCGGTAATACAACGACACCACCCCTATGAATGATCTCTCCGACAGCACAACCAGACCGAGTTAAACCTTCTCGGGTAAGAACTCGGCCAAAGCCCCCGCGCTGGGGTTCTAACAAACTGCAGTGAAGAGGACCACCCACTTCTTCTGCCCAAATTAACTCTGTACAAAGCCGCAGCGGTGCCAACAGGGCTTTAACGGGGACGCGCAATTAAACGGTTGTTGTCCTTCTAAACAAACTGCTCAGTAAACAGGATAAAAGACGCGGCTAATCAATAGCTCCCCGGTCAGGCCACAGCTCTCGGACTGTGCATCAATCAAAAGCTTCAGTTTCACTGACAACTTGGATTGTTTTCAATGGTGGTTAAGTGCCACCTAATTCCAACAGCTGGTTCCAGAAGTTAGTCTAATGGCCGGGAGAGCAGCCTCCTGCTGAAGTGCCAACATCCAAGTACACGAAGGCTCTGCAACGACGCAAGTGAAACGCGGTAAAGAGACAAAACAGACCAAGCTAAAAACCCGTGCTTCTCCTAAATCCGGCCTGAATGTGCTGTGTTTTATCTATTCATTACAGAGTCGCAGAACATCAGGGATTGGAAGGGACCCCCAAAGATCATCCAGTCCAATCCCCCCACAATAGCAAGATCCCCTAGATCCAGTCACGCAGGAACGTGGCCAGGCAGGTTTGAGATGTCTCCGGTGAAGGAGACTCCACAACCTCCCTGGGCAAACCCCTCCAGGGCTCTGTCACCCTCACTGGGAAGAAGGTCCTTCTCACACTGATGTGGAACCTCCTCTGTTCCAGCTCACAC
>JAOXOE010000256.1:150303-175854 GCA_028565055.1 Phoeniculus purpureus
AGGAGGTTCCACATCAATGTGAGAAGGACCTTCTTCATGGTGAGGGTGCCAGAGCCCTGGAAGGGGCTGCCCAGGGGACTTGTGAAGTCTCCTTCTCTAGAGATGTTTAAAAGCTGCATGGCCATGGTCCTGTGCAACTGGATCTAGGGGATCCTGCTGTGTCAGGGGGCTTGGACTGGATGATCTTTTGAGGTCTCTTCCAATCCCTAATGCCCCATGATGCTGTGACTGGATCTAGGTGCTCCTGCTGGTGCAGGGTGACTGGACTGGCTGATCTTCCGAGGTCCCTTCCCACCCCTAACGTTGTGTGATTCTGTGTTAACTCAAACCACATCTGTCTTCGAGTCGGAATGCTTTTGGAGAGTGGTGGAAATGTATTCCAAACAATGCATTCTTATTCAAATTCTTTCTACGTTTTAATCAAAAAAGTCTTGCATTATCTGCAACCAATATCTTTGCAGTCAGCCCATTTTATTGGGTGGAAGTCAGACTGCTTTTCCTAACCCCCCCTCACCACCGCCTTGTTTATATGGAGTTAATACAGGCCACGTATTGAACGCGATGCCTAATGATGTAATAACTTTGATATCATAACATGAGCAAGTCCTCCTCACTCTATATAAAATGAATGTCTGAATTGCTGGTATTTAACAAACCAAAACATCATTTTATTGAAAACAGGAGGGATGCTCAAGATGACGAGCTGCTCCCGTGGCATTGCACGGCTCGAGGGGTTTGGTGTGAAAGGCTGGAGGGCCAAAGAGCAGCGCTCTTCTGTCTTCTATAGGTTCTGCTATCCCAGGTAGCACAGGGCAGTGATGACATCTTCGTATCCAAGACTCCCGTGTGGTGTTAGGCTGCTGTCACCTCCATAAAAACCTTTCGAGGTCCCTTCCAATCCCTAAGGATTCTATGATCAGACTGGATGATCTTTCGAGGTCCCTTCCGATCCCTAAGGATTGTATGAGTCTATGATTGGAAGTAGCAAAAGCTCTGATTTGGCTTTTGAGGCTTTATTGGGAAAACTTGTTTAGAGAATCCCAGAGTTATTGGGGCTGCAACAGACCCCTGAGTTCACCCAGCCCAGCCTATGACCTTAGGGCTCTACCCTGTGCAGAGGCAGCTTGTGCAGCCCTTCTCCAGCACTCGCTCACACAGAGCTTTAATATTTGATAAGGTTATTTAATAAAACCAGTTACAAGGTTCTTAAATAGCTCTTTATGGCCCCCTTATGATTTATATCATGACACGTAACCTCGGGTGTATATATTTTATGTTATTACAGATGTGTAAGCCGATACTAATTGTACCCATTCTCCCCTCAAGAACTTGGGTTCCCCCCCCTACTCCCCTCCTGTTTTCCCTTGGCTGTAGAACTGGACATATAATAATTCCTACAGAAGGTAAAAAACCAGCACATAGAGTTAACCTCCCTCAAAAAAAAAGGGGATGAGGAATGTTTGCGTAGCTCTGCCTTTCATTTGAAATGAGTATAAATGGTCGTCTCTATCATAAATTTAAGCTGCGAGTAAATTACTGCCAAGTCCTGAGCCCATCTCGTGTTTGAATCCTGGGGTAAAATAGAAAACATTTGTTGGATCAGTCTGCTGAAAGCAGCAAGGAAATGATGTAATGTTTGTGAAATATGCAGGTTTGCTGCAATCCAATTAGCGCTCGGGGATGCTCTCTCCCGCGGGCTTGTGGCAGCTTTGCTGGGGGGACTGGTCGCGGAAGGCAGGGGTGTTGTCCTCGGTAGCAATGGGGGTGTGTGGCTGGAAGTCGCTGCTTCCAAGGGGATTTTCTTAAGGACAACTAAAACCTTCCAAGAAGAAGGAGCTAAACCTTCCCTGTGTCTTGAGTATAACAGTTGGCAGCGACTGCGCAGCAAAGCAGGGTCGGGACACAACGTCTCCAGAGAAGGAGACTCCACAACCCTCCTGGGCAGCCTCTTCCAGGGCTTCATTGCCCTCACTGTGAAGAATGATAGAATCATTAGGGACTGGAAGGGACCTCGAAAGATCACCCAGTCCAATCCCCCTGCCACAGCAGGATCCCTTAGATCCAGTCTAACAGGAACATGGCTAGGTAGGTTTTAAATGTCTGCAGTGAGGGAGACTCTACAACACCCTGGGCAGCCCCTGCCAGGGCTCTGTCACCCTGACTGGTCCTTCTCACATTGATGTGGAACCTCCTCTGCTCCAGCTCACACCCATCGCCCCTCGTCCTATCACTGGATGCCCCTGAACAGAGCCTGGCTCCATCCTCCTGACGCCCACCCTTCACTTATTTATAGACCCACCTGGACATTGACTTGGTCTAGGGGATCTTGCTCTGGCAGGGGGATTAGACGGGATGATCTTTGGAGGTCCCTTCCAATCTTTAATGATCTGTGATTCTGTGAATGCTGAGATGCCCCGTGGGCAGCACTGCTGGAGCCCCACTTCTTCTATGATCCTGCTATGGCAGTGGAATTGGACTGGGTCTCTTTAGCTCAGAGAAAAAAGGAGACTGAGGGGTGACCTCATTAATGTTTATAAATATGTGAAGGGTGGGTGTCAGGAGGATGGAGCCAGGCTCTGCTCAGGGGCACCCAGTGACGGGATGAGGGGCAGTGCGTGTGAGCTGGAGCAGAGGAGGTTCCCCATCAATGTGAGAAGGACCTTCTTGGCAGTGAGGGTGCAGGAGCCCTGGCAGGGGCTGCCCAGGGGGGTTGTGGAGTCTCCTTCTCTGGAGACGTTTCAAACCCTCCTGGCCATGGGCCTGTACGACTGGATCTAGGGGACCCTGCAGTGGCAGGGGGATTGGACTAGATGATCTTTGGAGGTCCCTTCTCATCCCTAATGTTTTACATTCTGTGATAAGCAAGAACCAAAGTGCAGAGCTTTACTTCTTTTAAATAATAAAAGAGATCAAATACCAGACAGCAAAGGATAGAACATAGGGCAGAGAAGAGATGACAGATGAAAGCTCCATCAGATTTTTCTTGCCACCTAGAGCAGGTTGAAAGGTTTACTGACTATTTATTGTTACAGAAAACAGCAGTGGAGCATCAACTCAGTCATCAATAACACGTAAAACATGAGAAACACTCAAGCACACACAGTTTGCTCATCGATACAAACAGCAATAGAGATTTAAATACCACTATCAAAAGCACAATTTTCTTGATATTCTCATAGAATAACAATTAAAAGCCCTGTGGAACACAACCACAAAAGGCTTCTGATCTTCAAAAGATATGCTCTAATGCAGGATTAAATGAATTATTTTTGTTTTCAGTTCTCAAATAGGTTGCTCTGCAAAGCAAAACATGCCCCCTCCCAGGGGGTAACCCTACCTGCCCTGCTAACACCATCACAGCACCTGTCCCAGCCCCAGAGAACAACATTGCTGATGGCTGGCAATGGCACCTGCAGGTCTTACCAAGGTGTCAGACTGGGAAATGAGATCATAAAGGAATACGGGTTTGGGGTTTGAAAGAGAGATGTTATTTCACTGGGTTCTGACACCAGTACACAGCACAGAGTATTCCAGCGCTGAGAGCTATTCACAGGCTGCCCAGGGAGGTTGTGGAATCATCTTCTCTGGAGATATTTAAAACCCACCTGGGCATGTTCCTGTGTGACTGGATCTAGGGGATCCTGCTCTGGCAGGGGGGTTGGACTGGATGATCTCTCGAGGTCCCTTCCCATCCCCAATGTTCTATGAAAGGGCCTTAGATGAAAATAAAAAAAAAAAAAACCCACAAGCAATCTGCATCAATTCCAGGCAAGTGCAAGGTTTGGGGCTAGGGAAGATTTCTACGTGAAAAGCATTTCCAACCACATCTAAACAGGGAAGTTAATTACAAATGTGATTTGTGCTCTCACTGTCTCACTCACGAGCGGTGACACAAGCAGTAAGGAATTCTAAATACAGAATGACAACCAGATTCTCAATGTTGATTTTCATCAGTATCTACAAAAATAAGAGAAACTGACTTACTGTTTGAACAAATCCTGGCAGGACTGGGTGACAATTGGCTGAACAGCAGCCAGTAGGGGGACCAGGTGGCACAGAAAGCCAGTGGCATCCTGGCCTGAATCAGGAATAGTATGGCCAGCAGGACTAGAGATGCCCGTTATCCTCCTGGACTGGGCACTGGGGAGGCCTCCCCTTGAGTACTGGTGGCAGTGCCGGGCCCCTCACTTCAAGAATGAGATTGAGCGGCTGGAGCAGGTCCAGAGAAGCAATGAAGCTGGGAAAGGACTGGAGGGAAAGGCTGATGAGGAGAGGGCTAAGGAAGCTAGGGGTGTTTAGCCTGGGGAAGAGGAGACTCAGGGGGGACCTTCTCCCTCTCTCCAACTCCCTCAAGGGAGGTTGTAGTCAGATGGAGGTCAGCCTTTTCTCCCAGGCAACCAGCAGCAGGATGAGAGGACAGGGCCTGATGCTGCCAGGGGAGGGTTAGGTTGGATATTAGGAAGCCCTTCCTCAAGGAAAGGGTGATCAGAGCCTGGACTGAACTGCCCAGGGCAGTGGTGGAATCCCCATCCCTGGAGATATTGAAGGCCAGCCTGGCTGTGGCCCTTAGCGCCCTGGTCTGGCTGGTATGACGATGTTAGGTGCTGGGCTGGGTTGGCTGAGTGCATAGGGCTTTCTCCAGCCTGAATCATTCTGTGATTCTGTAAAAAAACTACAGTAGCACATCATGTCACATGTGCTCACGGATGAAACTGGTATCTTTAGCTGCTCCACACTGCACATATCGCTGTGTAAAAATACCTCACTGTACAAATATTCTTTAGCATCATTTTAACAACCAGGAGTAAGTTAAACCCTGAAGTAATTGACATGCACACAGAAAATGAAACCCTAAAATAATGGATGCACACACAGAAATAATTCTCCTGATACTTAAGAAAGTAATCACATTAAATGCTTAACTCTTGATATAACCAGAAATTATTTAAATCAGAAGTCAAGTCATTTGCTATGAATTCAGATGGTTTTATTTTAAGTGATTAGAAATTAGTCAAGTGTGGCTATTAATCTGGGGAGCACTGAGCTATAGAAACTAGACAACTGCAGAGGTATTGCACCATCACCCCATAAAATCACATTATACCTGTACTTAAAAGCAGGAGCTTTCTGTTCCACACCTCTTCAACTCCTGCCTCTTTGTCTTTTCAGATGACTTAAGGTCTGCTCCAGTAGTTAAAGGTTTTGCTTGCATTTAGTAACCCAAGAAAGAAAACCCACCTCTCTCCCATCTAGGTGGCTGTACTTAAACTTGATTAAAGCAGAGTCCTGCAGAAGAATCCTCACAGCATCCTGCTGTGGCAGAGGGATCAGACTGGACGATCTTTCAAGGGCCCTTCCAATCCCTAATGTTCTGCGATTTCACCAGGGAAAACAGCAAAACCAGAGACTAAAGGACTTGGCTTCTAGGTTACAAGACCACACAGTACAGGTCTCAGCAACCTGCTGCGGGTTGCAGTGGGCATATATTGTGCAAATACACAACCTGCAGAGGCAGATCGCTGCCGAGATCACTCCCAGCTCAAAGCAGCTGCTCGCTCTCTCTCTCTCTCTCTCTGCTGATTCCTCAATCAGCCGCAGAAGTTAGCAGGCAGCATGAGAAGTTCTCTGTGCACGGTGCACTAGCTCCCCGTGTGGACACACCTGATCAGCAACACATGTAAAGTAGCCTACAGAAGTTGAAGTGCACTCGTGGGATAGGAATTCACTCCTACCATGCTAGCAACTTCAGTTCCCACGTTGTGAATAGATTTGTTTCTTCAGCCATCTTTTTCACTAGACTCTCCCTGCAGCTACTTGGCGTTTCTCAACAGAATCCTGTCCATCAGCTGTTTCTGCACGCTGCCCTGCAGCTAAGCTGAACTAATCCAGAATGAAAACATCCTCCCTTCACACACAATTAACCTGCACTGACTCTCCACACCGGGTTCATGAGCTACTTCAGAGCATCACAAAGGAGAACTATAGTAGACAGACTGGAGCACATTCAGAGGAGGGCCACTACAATGATCAGGGGAATGGAGCATCTCTCACATGAGGACAGGCTGAGAGTGTTTCACAGGGAGGATGTAAACACAAAAGAAATTACTTTTTCCTCAGTTATGGATCTGCTTTAATTAGGTAGTTGCTAATAACAATACAGGAACGTGAAGTTTAATTTCTTGCACTCTTTACAACCACAGTGGCTCTACTCGCCTCTCATTTGAGGACTGGCAGGAAGGCTCCTTGGAGTACACTCATGTAACATGGTAGGTGTGGATCCAACAGCTCTCTTCCCTCTCTCAATAAAACCTACTACCTACTACTTCTCTTTTACAAAAGTCTTTAGAAATTATAAGGACAGAGAGAGTTAGATGGCTACTAGAAGAATGGGGCACTTTCTATATAAAAGTGATAAGCTTGTTTTTTTTCTTACAATACACACTGAAATCACAAAACATTAGGGATTGGAAGGGACCGCAAAAGATCACCCAGTCCATTCCTCCTGACACAGCAGGATCACCTAGATCCAGCTGCACAGGAACATATACAAGTGGGTTTGAAACCTCTCCAGAGAAGGAGACTCCACAACTCCCCTGGGCAGCCCCTGCCAGGGCTCTGGCACCCTCACTGCCAAGAAGGTCCTTCTCATATTGATGGGGAACTTCCTCTGTTCCAGCTCACACCTGCTGCCCCTTGTCCTGTCATGGGGTGGCCCTGAGCAGAGCCTGGCTCCATCCTCCTCACACTCGTCCTTTCCATATTGATCAACATCCATGGGGTCACCCCTCAGGCTCCTTTTCCCCAGCAACCTCAGCCTTTCCTCAGCAGGGAGATGCTCCCCTCCATCATCTCTGTGGCTCTGTGCTGGACCCTCTCCAGCAGCTCTGTGTCATTGTGGAAGTGAGGGGAACCCAGGACTAAAGAGACCCAGCTCCCTCAGCCCTTCCCCATCAGGGAGATGCCTGTTGTATACTTTGTGTTTTAGTGTGTTTACAAATCCAGACTCTGTATTTCACTACTATCTTGGGACTTTCAAGACAACCTCAAAAAGAGATGCAAACTTCAATTGCATGTTTGCTCTCTACAGTTGGAGGAGACTAACAGCTTGTTCTTATCTCCCTCAAAACCAGCACTCTCAGCCAGCTAGAAAGATATTTTAACAGCCCTCCCCCCTGTACAAAGCTAAGAAAAGACTGCTTGTCACAAGATTAGCTTTGCATTGCTTTTGTCTTATAAGGTTAGTGAGGGTCTCTTACCCCACATGTAATAATTTAATACTCTAAACATGTCATGCATACAAAGACAACAGCAGCTCTGTTACGCCACTGGAGTTTCATAGACTCTCCAGTTCCCCGCATTAACACCGTGCAATGGTTGCCTGATCCATTTCACGTCTGTCTCACTTCCAGGCCATTTATCCACCCAACACAGCTGGTTCAATATACTTCTGTTCTGTATAAAGGTTACCTTCCTCTCTACAGACAGCATCACACTTTCAGAAAGGCTGTAAAGTCACTGCATAGCGAGAAGACAAGGGGAGAGGGTTCCAGACTTGAAGAGGGGAGATAGAGGTTGCACATGAGGAACAAGTTCTTTCCTGTGAGGGGGGTGAGATGCTGGAACAGGTTGCCCAAGGCAATTGTGGCTGCCCCATCCCTGTAAGTATTGAAGGCCAGGTTGGCTGGGGCCTTGAGTAATCTGCTCTAGTAAAGGTGTCCCTGCCCTGTGCAGGGGGTTTGGAACTAGATGATCATTAAGGCCCCTTCCAACCCCAGCCATTCTATGATGTGGACAAGGGGACAGAAACTGACTATAAGCATTTTTCCCAACACTGTGAAGCACCAAGTCACAGGATCACAGAACATTAGGGATTGGAAGGAACCTCCAAAGATCATCAAGTTCCATCCCCCTGCCACAGCAGGATCACCTAGACCAAGTCACACAGGAACATATCCAGGCAGGTTTCCCCGAGAAGGAGATTCCACAACCCCCCTGGGCAGCCTCTTCCAGTGCTCTGTCAGCCTCACTGTGAAGAGATTCCTTAAGCCAGTCCCATGAGTACTGCAAGAACACACAGTTCAGTTATCATTGGGTTCAGGTCATTACAACTTTCATTAAAAACTTCAGTGAACCTGACCACTTATTAGCTCTTTTTTCCAGTGTAAACATGATCATAGCTGCAGGATTCTCTCGTCTATCTCATTTTACCACATAAGGCATTTTATAAACAGTAATAGCTAAGCTGTGAAATTTCTCAGCAGTCTATTTACTCAATTTAAACAAAACCAAGATAACATATAACGGTAGGACAAGGAGCAATAGGTGTGAGCTGGAACACAAGAGGTTCCTATTAATATGAGAAGGAACTTCTTCATGGTGAAGGTGACAGAGCCCTGGAAGGGGCTGCCAAGGGGGGTTGTGGTGTCTCCTTCTATGGAGGTGTTCAAAACCCACCTGGACATGTTCCTGTGCGATGAGATCTAGGGGATTCTGCTTTGGCAGGGAGCTTGGACTGGATAATCCTTCGAGGTGTCTTCCAATCCCTAATGCTCTGATACTGTGATTGTCACAAAAAATGAAGTAGAATTTCCTAGGGGAACAATCCTCCAGACATGAATCTTCCAGGCTGAAGAGATCCAGATCCAAGCCCTCTTCAGTTATGTGGGAAGCTACTGCAATGTCTGAATGAATCCAAACTGAATGTATTTCACTACTAACAGTAGTAGATGTTTACACACATGGTACCTTACCCTGTATTTTAACTGTTGCCACACACAACCCTTGAGTTTATTAAAATGATTAAACAGCTCACACAGAAGCCTGATGCTCAGAAACATAACACTGCCCAGTCAGCTCAAGCCTCATCAGTTCTTAAATGGAAAGCCAACAGAGGAAAGGTCTGAACTAGTTGATCTGATATTGAAAAAAGCAGCCGCTTGCATGTTCCAAATTTCTTCTGGCTAAACTTTGTCAGGAAGACTAAGAAGTTGAAGAACATACTTCTTAAAAAACCCCCAAAAAGTCAATTTATCAGATTATGTGGCTACAGGCTGGGAGCAGTGTGGCTGGAAAGCAGTCCAGCAGAAAAGGACCTGAGGATTCCAACTGCCAGGTGGCTGACATGAGCCAGCTGTGTGCCCAGGTGGCCAAGAGGCCAAATGGCATCCTGGCCTGGATTAGAAACTGGGTGTCCAGCAGGAGTAGGGAGGCCATTGTCCTCCTGCACTCAGCACTGGAGAGGCTGCACCTTAAGGACTGGATCCAGTTTTGTGCATCTCAAGTACAGAGGAGACATCAAGGGGCTGGTGTGAGTGCAGAAAAGGGCAACAAAGCTGGGGAAGAGCCTGGAGAACCAACCTGATGAGGTGAGATTGAGAGAGTTGGGGCTGTTTAGTTTGAGGAAGAGGAGGCTGAGGGGAGACCTCATCACTCTCTACAGCTCTCTGAAAGGACACTGCAGAAATGTTGGTGCTGGGCTCTTCTCACAGGTCATCAGCAACAGAAGCAGGGGGAAGTGCTTCAGACTCTAACAGGGGAGGGTTAGACAGGCCATCAGGAAGAGACTCTTCCCAAAGAGAGTGGTCAGGCACTGGACTGGGCTGCCCAGGGTGGGGGTTGACTCTCCATCCCTGGATGTGTTTAAAAGTTCCTTAGATGTAGTGTTGGGTGATCTGGTTTAGGGATGACCTTATAGAATAGGGTTGATGGTCGGACTCAATGATCCCAAGGGTCTTTTCCAACCCGAATTATTCTACGATTTCAGACAAATCTTCAAAGATTTGACTGTGGTAGGTCACAATGTCTACATTTAGGGAGGAGTGAACGCCTAAATCTTGTTGTTATTGTAGCTTGAAAGAAAAACCAAGAAGCTATCTCCTTCTCCTGCCCCACTGATTTCCCCCCAACTCTCCTAACAAAAAGCCCACACAATGCTCTTTGCTCACTCCTGTGGAACACTCCTTACACTCAATCAGAGCTGCACTTCAGGTCCCATCTGCAAAGTCCTTTCTGAGCCTATCTTCATTTTCTTTTAAGAAGAGAATGTTATCACATCAGACTTCAAGAACAGTGCTGTTCACCAGGGACTAGCGTAAGGTCGAATTCATTTCCAGTTGTCATCAGAACCAGGATATGAATTAAGCCTCCGAAAACATATTAGTTGAGTAATCCACACAGCCCTCTTTAAGGTTTCTTCCATTCCCCACAGCTACAAGCATGGATTTATAAGAAGAGAAGCCTCTGCAGGCACAACAGGTTGGACATAATGAAGCACCGTTTCTATAGTCCTCTAGGTACCAGCTGGAAAGATGCTTTGCTAGTAGCAATGATTGGAGAACACTTCTCCAGAGACCAAAGAACAAGTAATTCCATTTCAGTTGGTGAGAACTAGTGTCTGTAAGCGGCTGTTTTACAGACATTCTTTTTAGCTTTATATTACAGAAATGAATCCAGACTATATTAAATCAAGAACAGTCTTACTACCAAAAAACAGAAGAACTTCCTTGTGTTACTCACAAGGAACTCCCTGAGCTTTCTGATTAACACAAACCAGCAAATGGAAAGCAAGTTGTTTTCATGTCTGCTACAGCTTTCCATAAACAATGGGAATATTGAGGTATCTTATAAAATAAGTTCAGGAATACAGAGAGTAAAGTTTAAAACACAAAAGATGGCAACTACTATCCAGAAAGCCCTTCATTGCAGGCTTCATCTATTCTCTGCGCTTGTGAGACTGCACCTTCAGTACAGGGGACAGTTTTGGGTATCACAGTATCAGAAGGACATTGAGGGGCTAGAGCAAGGCCAGAGAAGGGCAATGAGGCTGAGAAGAAAGCTGGAGAACAGGCCCTGGGAAGAGCGGCTGAGGGAACTGGGGTTATTTAGTCAAGAGAAGAGGAAGATGAGAGGAGACCTTGGTCTCTACAGCTACCTGAAAGGATGTTGTAGCAAGGCTGGTGCTGGTCTCTTCTCCCAAATTCCTACATGATAGGACAAGGCGAAATGGTCTCAAGTTGCATCAGGAGAGGTTTAGATTGGATCCTAGGGAGAAGTTCTTTCCTGAGCAAGTGGTTCGGCACTGGAACAGGCTGCCCAGGGAGCTGGAGGAGTCCAGATCCCTCGGGGAGTTTGAAAATTGAGTAGCTAGAGCGCTTGAGGCCATAGTGTAGAGGTAAGGAGCTGTTGGGATAAGGGCTGGACTTGATGATCCTAGAGGTCCTTTCTAGTCAGGATGATGATTGGCAACACGAGGCAGTGCTTCTAGTCAAGCCTGTGCAACCTTACTTCCTGCATCTTATTATTATCCACATTAAAAAGGGTTGGGTTTTGATAGAGAAGATAGGCAAAGAATTCAAGAGACTCATCTCAAATACAGAAAAGCAGGCACCGATTATGCAACCTCACTGCACTGAGGCAAAAGGACAGATGATATTTCTGCAATGGGTTAAAAAACTTAAATCACCACTGCTGTAGGAGCTGACTAACAGCCACATCACCACAGCTCTCATCAGAGAAGGAAAAAGACTATCGACAAGGTAGGCCAGATCATCTGTGCAGCAGAGTAACAGTCTCCATTAAAAGAAGTCAGATCCTGAGCAAGACCTAAGCAGTGAGATAACTCCAAGCACAGCATCATGGAGTCACTGTGCAGCAAGTCAGAGGCAAAAGGTTTGGTCACTACCTCCAGTATGTCTGTCTGGTTTCAGGGCAGTTTTTTAACTCCGGGAACCCAAATGAAACCTATTCCCTACTCTTACACTATTTTGTACTTACTGCTGGTAGTAGAGACTGCATGTTCTGGTTGGAGTCGGCTATAGTGGCTAGGTAAACCAAGTTTGTATGAAGCATCTGCTGATACCTAACAAAGCAAACAAAAGCAAAACAGACCTTAAGTCACATCACAGTCACATTAAGACAAACACAGCCACATCAGAACACGCTTTAATTCTACACAGGTAAATACAGTTAGCACTGTCAAGTATTTGTAGACAGACTGGAGGGCATCCAGAGGCAGGCCACTAAAATTATCAGGGGAATGGTGCATCTCCTGTATGAGGACAGGCTGAGAGAGTTGGGGCTGTTCAGCCTGGAAAAAAGGCGGCTCGAGGGGGACCTTCTTTTGACCTTCCAGTACCTGAGGGGTGCCTACATGAAGGCAGGGGAAAGTCTTTTCAAGAGGGTTTGTACTGATAGGAAAAAGGAGCAGTGGGTTCAAGCTGGGAGAGATTTAGGCTGGAGATTAGAAACAAGTTCTTCAGTGTGAGGGTAGCTGATGGCTGGAATGGGCTGCCAGGGGAGGTGGTGTCATCCTTGGAATCATGCAAGGTCAGGCTTGATGAGGCTCTGAGCAGCCTGACCTAGGTAGAGTTGTCCCCGTTTAGAGACTCAACTAGATGACCTCTGGAGGTTCCTTCCAGCCTGCAACATTCTACGATAATACAATTCTAAAAAAATAAGAAACTTACAAGAATACTGTTATTACAAACTGTATGGCCTCACTCTCAGCTTTTACCCAATCTTTTCCAGTGTGCCTATCAAGTCTGTGCTCATATAACATCTAGCTTCTGTCTTGCTGTGACAAATCTAAACCTAGGTGATGCTGCTCTCACCCTAAGTTCCCACCACAACCTAAGTCACTTAGAGACACCCACGGTGCACCTGTGGCTGTTGACAGAATTTCCATCACAAACACTGGGCAAAGAGAATCCTTCTGCTATGTCCCCAGATAAAAGGTATCACATAGTTATGTGAATTGTGACCAGCAACAGTGCAAACACTTCTCTGGAACCCTGACCTCTGGCAGTTTGTTATGGAATGGTGGTTTTGCTAGAGAGCCACATCCCAGAGTCAGCGTCTAGCCCACAGGGACAAAAATAACCTTGAAAACAGGAACAGATGACAAATACATAACTGCAGGCTTGCTAACAGCTTAATGCAGTAACTGTGCTGCAAGACAACTATCCTCTCAGAGCAAAAATGCAGACTATTTACATCCCCTCTCCTATGAGAAGGCCTTTCAGTACTCAGTGGGGGGCTTATAAGAAAGATGGGGACAATCTCATCTCTGGAGACGTTTAAAACCCGCCTGGCCATGTTCCTGTGTGATTTGGTCTAGGGGATCCTGCTGTGGCTGGGGGATTGGACTGGATGATCTTTCAAGGTCCCTTCCAATCCCTAACGTTCTGTATTTCTGTGATTCTTTACAGCAGGACCTGTTGCAACAGGACGAGGGGGATGGTTTGAAACCAAAAGAGTAAATTTACACTGTATATAAGGAAGAAGTTTTTTACAATGAGGGTGGTGAAACACTGGCACAGGTTTTCCAGAGAGGTGAGAGACAGAGAGAACCCACCCCTGGAAATTGGTTTTCTCACTAAGGGACTTGAATCACACTGTGAGACCCCATCTGTCTCCATATTTGTCCAGCTACAGGGGTGCCACGATCATTCCATGCCAGAACAGAGTAGTGGGAAAACACTCCTTAACAATTCAACCCTTCCACAGTTCTCTCAGATCACTATCCAGGTTCACACAGGATATTCTGGCAAGTCAAACTTGAGACTAGCATGGACAAGCAGTAAGCAGGCAGCTTTCAAACATGCCCTCGGGAAGATGGATCCATTCCTACACGATTTGGAAAGGTTTAAAAAGAAAACTGCCTCTTTCCCAAAGTGTAATTACACATAGGAAAAAGATCTTTGTTATATAGTCCCCACTTTTACAGGTGCCATCGGCACGACATGAACTTGCAGAGGGCAAGTTGCATCATTTTAGTGACAGCTGGAGAGAGCCCAGGTGCAGAGCCACGAAGATGATGAAGGGAACAGAACACCTCCCTTATAAGGAAAGGCTAAGGGAGCTGGGTCTCTTGAGCTTGGAGAAAAGGAGACTGAGGGGTGACCTCATGAATGTTGATAAATATGGAAAGGGTGGGTGTCAGGAGGATGGAGCCAGGCTCTGCTCAGGGGCACCCAGTGACAAGACAAGGGGCAGTGGGTGTGAGCTGGAACAGAGGAGGTTCCACATCAATCTGAGAAGGACCTTCTTCATGGTGAGGGTGACAGAGCACTGGAAAAGGAGACTGCACAACCCCTCTGGGTAACCTTCTCTGGAGTCTTTCAAAACCCACCTGGATGCAGTCCTGTGTGGTCTGGCCTAGATGATTGTGTTTTGGCAGGGAGGTTGGACTAGATAATCTCCAGAGATTGATTCCCAGGGGGGTTGTGGAGTCTCCTTCTCTGGAGATGTTTCAAACCCACCTGGACATGTTCCTGTGTGACTGGACCTAGGGGATCCTGCTGTGGCAGTGTGATTGGAAAGGACCTCAAAAGATCATCCAGTCCAATCCCTGATGTTCTGTGCTAAGTAAAGTTCATCTCTGCAAACCAACAACAATGATTACACAGTGAAGAAGGGAACTGTTAGACCCTCAGTGTCATTGGCACTTTCCCTGTTTGCCTTCTTTTTTCCCCATTGAAGCTTCCAGGAAAGGGCATTAAATATAACATTAGTTCCCAACCCCTTTACTCTGTGTTGGTCAGACACAGTCTTGGGCTCCCCGGTTCAAGAGAGGCAGGGATCTACTGCAGAGAGTCCAATGGAGAGCTAAGAAGATGATTGAGGGACTTGAACACCTCTCTTGTGGAGACAGGTTTTCAGAACTGATTCTGTTTAGTCTTGTGAGGAAAGGAGAGAGCTGAGAGGAGATCTTACATCTATAAATATCTGAGGGGTGGGTAGTTCCAGTCGCATAGGAATGTGTCCAGGTGGGTTTTAAACATCTCCAGAGACAGATTCCACAAACCCCCTGGGCAGCCCCTTCCAGGGCTCCATCACCCTCACTGGGAAGAAGTTCCATTTCATATTGATGTGGAAGCTCCTATGATAGTGAATATTTCATGGTAACATATGAAAAGTCCACTTTGTGGACTCTTCAAAGAAATCTGCGACAGCCAAACAAATAGGATGGGAGGCAGGCATTTTGTATGGGATTGCTTGGGGCTAGTGCAACATTTTCTCCTTGCCAAGTCTTTGGTTAAATTGGAACATATATTTCCTTGATTATGATGAGGCGAGACGCTCTTTAAATAGAAAATTTTATTGCCATCTGCAGAGCAATCTGGTGAATTAAATGAGAACTTAGGAAACATCTTCTGTTGGCCCTTTTTGAATCAGCAGCTTCGTATGGATTTTATACATCCAGAACTGGTTTTTTAAATATGCTTCCCTCAAAACGTACCACAAAATAATTCGCAGAATCACAGAGCATTTGGGTTTGGAAGGGACCTCAGAAGATCACCCAGTCCAATCCCCCTGCTACAGCAGGATCCCCTAGATCCAGTCACACAGGAACATGGCTGGGAGGGTTGATTTTCCACAAGAGGCTACTTTGCCTTTCTTGTTTTGAAATATTAACAATCATATTTGAAAACAAAACTGGTTTTATTCTAATGTTGCAAAGGAAGTTCATGTCTCATAAGACAGTGGTTCCAGCCTGATGTGTTTTCCTAGCTGGAGTCAAGATGATAAATACATGAAGACTGCATGAGGATGAGACCAGGTTTCCTCCTGGATATGTTCCTGTGATTCTGTGATCTAGGGGATCCTGCTGTGGCAGGGGGATTGGACTGGGTGATCTTTCAAGGTCCCTTCCAGTCCCTAAGGTTCAGTCTTCCTTGAAGAGGCTGACTGGCACATCAGAAGAGTTGCTCAAATATGACAACTAAAACCTGGTTTAACTTCACACTCTCTGTGAGATGTGTGCATTTGGGGAAAATATGAACTCAACAATGGCAAAAAGATCCCTCCAAATGCTGGGAGTAACCAATGATTTTAGAAATAACAGTTAATACCTGCTGGCAGCAGATGTTCAGTTTCCCTAACCTTCAGAAAGAAAACAAACCCTCTAAGCTCAATCAGACTTAGAATCACAAAATCATTCAGGTTGGAGAAGACCCCTGGGATCCAGTCCAACCATCAACTCTACAAGGTCATCCCTAAACCAGATCCCCCAACACCACATCTAAGCGACTTTTAATCTTGCTGTGGTGGGGGCATTGGACTGGATGATCTTTCGAGGTCCCTTGCAATCCCTAGTATTCTGTGATTCTGTGTAAAGGCAAACAGAGAAATGGCAGTGAAGGTGCTGCCCAGAGCAATGAGTTAATACTCGTGAGTGTTCTTCCCTAGCACTTAATTACCTTCCTGCTTTGTTTTGAAATTGAATAATCTAAGCATGTTTAAAAATTTAATGACAGATATGTTTTAGAGTCAAATTTACATTCGGGAAAGTGATGCTAAGTGCTCCAGTACAAAAATAACTCACCTAATTCCAGCACCTAAAGTCAACACAATGCCTGAGGTACAAATTACAAGGTGTGCGGGAGAATAACTCTGTTAGAGTTTTTGGTCGCAGTGATATAGAGTGGTGTAAAATTTTTGAGTATGAGACTTAAAAACCCAACAAGTTATGTTAAAATTGAACAGGAATAACACATTTTTTTCAGTATTAGCTATTTCAGGAAAGTGTCGAATCCTGTAAATTCTATTCATGACTAGAAGTGGCAAATCCTGCCCTCAGCCAGCCCTATGTGCATGCTCAGACACCAGCTAGAGTATCTAAATGATCATTTATGTGCCCCTAGGCTTCATCTGTCCTCAAACGTCTACTGTGATCTCAGAATCACAGAACATTAGGGATTGGAAGGGACTTAAAGATGATCTAGTCCAATTTAGGATCACCTAGATCAAGTTGCACAGGAACATGGCCAGGTGGGTTTTAAACATCTCCAGAGAAGGAGACTCGACAACCCCCCTGGGCAGCCCCTGCCAGGGCTCTGGCACCATCACTGTGAAGAAGTTCCTTCTCAGATTGATGTGGAACCTCCTCTGCTCCAGCTCACACTCACTGCCCCTTGTCCTGTCATCAGACGCCCCTGAGCAGAGCCTGGCTCCATCCTCCTGACACCCACCCTTCACATATTTACTGACATTCATGGGGTCCCCCCTCAGGCTCCTCTTCTCCAAGCTGAAGAGCCCCAGCTCTCACAGCCTTTCCTCAGCAGGGAGATGCTCCCCTCCCTCCATCATCTCTGTGGCTCTGTGCTGGGCTCTTTCCAGCAGCTCTGTGTCCTCCTGGAGCTGAGGGGCCCACAACTGGACACAAGATTCCAGATGCAGTCAAATAGCTCTAACACATTGCATCTGTGTCCCCCTCAGATTCTTTTTTGTGTTAGAACAGGACTGTGCTGTGTACAGCTCCTCGCACAGTGGTCCTCAGCAAGTACTTGTAGTTGCTATGGTAACATAATAGCAAAGAGAAGTATCGCAGCCAAAAAAGAAGGATTTCTTAGAAAACACATCCCAGGTTCCCTTTCTTAGGGACCTCTCATCTTTTCTGCTTCTGGTAGCCACCAACCTGCTGTGGTAACCATGAGTTCATCCTTGGATTTCAAACAGGATGGTGCAGGTTGGTGATGACTGGCTTAAAGAAAGATGAATTAATGAAAAATCGCAATCCCAGAACATTAGGGATTGGAAGGGACCTTGAAATATCTAGTCCAACCCTCTGCCACAGCCTAGAACATTCTGTGATTCTATGTGATGTTGATATATCTGAAGTGTGCCTAGTCTGGATAATGAAAAAACCCCTTATACCTGTTTCTTTTATGACTAAAGAATTGCTTTCCTCTCTGTGGAAGGCTTGGGGTGTAATTAAATATTTGGGTAAGTAAATATACACTGTGGCTATGAAATATTTCCTTGCTTTGCTGTAAGTTATACCTTAAATTGCTTTATATATAACTTATTTGCGTTATAGCACCTAGAAATGGAAGTAGGACCCTCACAATGTATGAATGCACAGAGTGAAGACTTAGCATGCTCAGAGCCTGTAGACTTACTGTTGACTACAACACATCAAGGATGTCACCTGTGACCAAAAAACCCCATTCCCTTCCTCCAAAGAACTTAACAAGCAAGGCAGACTCATGATGGGGGGCGGGAGGCAGGTAAAACAGTTCATAGTTGTGAAGCAGATCAGCTCCCGAGCAAAGAACGGGTCCTTCTGTCTTCTGTCACAGTGCAGTGCCCTGGGCATGCTGTCTCGACACATAATTAACCACTGAATCTCTCCAGCATGGTTTGAGAAACTGGGTAAATTTGCCTGTGCTAAATACTTAGCTGATTCTGATGCTGATCCAGGTTGGTTCAACCTTACTGGAGTATCTCTGTGCTGTGTTCCAGTCTGCCTGCATCCTTACTTCTCAGAATCTGGGGGGAGCTGTTTCTCTTCAACAAGACTATTCATAGAAGGAAGGCTTGACTTGGACCCAGGGAGGTGTAATGTTCCCTTCCAAAGAAGGCAAAGGTGACTTTACCTGCTTTGTGATAAATCAGTGTGGACGCTGTTGCTGATCAGCGACACTTGTTGAACTTCATGGTGAGCCACAAAGACAATGGAGTGGAACATCTTGATGAGGAAAGGTTGAGTGAGCTGGGAAAAAAGACTGAAAGGTGACTTCATTAATGTGAAGGGTGGGTGACAGGAGGATGGAGCCAGGCTCTGCTCAGGGGCATCTAGTGATAGGACAAGGGGCAGTGGGTGTGAGCTGGAGCAGAGGAGGTTCCATATAAATATCAGAAGGACCTTCTTCCCAGTGAGGGTGACAGAGCCCTGGAAGGAGCTGCCCAGGGAGGTTGTGGAGTCTCCTTCTCTGGAGATGTTTCAGCCCCAGCTGGATGCGGATTTGTGGAGCTGATTGAGGCTTTCAAGGCAGTTCTGCTCCTCAGCAGTTTGCATCCCACTTGAGCAGGAGCATTGGGCCCTCCATCTCCTGGTCTGGTTGGACCCCTGGCCTTCCTGGGAGCTGTAGAATGGAGCTGAGTGATGAAGAGGGACATCAGCAAACCCAGGGTCTGGTCTGCCCTGGTGCCCAGCTGCCAGCACTGCCTTTCCCAGGAGAGAAGCAGCATCCCCCTTCCCCACAGAGCCTACGTATCATGGGATAAAGCCTGGCTGCTGCGGACTGCTGCCCAGAGAGGTGGGAGAAGCCTCATCCCTGGCATCTTCCCGGGTCAGGTTGGCCCTTGGGGCTCTGACCACCCTGCTCTTGTTGGGGATGGCCCTGCTCAGGGCAGGGAGTGGGACTGGAGGAGCTTTACTGGTCCCTTGTAGGGCACAGCACGGAGCTACTGGGACGATGGGGACCCAATGCCCAGAGTCCCCACCCTGGGCTCTGCCACCCCACCTTCTCTCACTATCTGCCGCCCAAGAGCACTGGATTTACTGGGGTGCAGTGACCTCTGCTGGTTCACAGTGGGGCTGTAAAGGGACTGAGGCTGCACTCAAACTCATCCTCCCGTTGCCTCCACTCCCAACGAGCAGCTCCAGGAGGCCACAATTTCCAGTTGGCTGGCTGGGAACTGGTGGGAATGGTTCTGTGGTCTCCTGCTCCAGACCCAAACACCACAGTGCTGGGGGTGGAACACGCGAAACCCCCACTGGTCCCTTCTGTGACACCCCAGATTGTCCCTGGTACCCAGCAGACAGAGGCTCAAGGTGCACCTGCTTCGTCAGCTCCCACCACAACAGGCACTGCCTGAACCCCATTTCCAGCAGCTATTTCTTCCCCCAGAAACCCTTCACCCGCAAGGTAGGAGCTGACCCCCAACCCTGCAGCCCAGGGATGCTCCTGGGGCCGGGAGAGGAGGTGACCAATGGCCATGGCTCCCGTCTCTCTCTCTCTCTCTCTCTCTCTCTCTCTCTCTCTCTCTCTCCCCCTCTCTCCTTCAGGTGCAGCCATGCAGTGCCCATGGCATGGGCAGGAGCTGCCCTTCCTCACATCCTGGGCACCCCAGGCCCCCCAGCCCTCACCCCTACGTAAGGAACCCTGTCGGCTCCAGTACCCTGGTGTCAGGGGCACCTGCCCCATCCCCAACCTCCAGAAGCAGCTGCTTTGCACAGAGCTGGGGTGTGCTGGCCACTGGACCCAACTCTGTGGGAGCCCTTGCAGGGTCCCCCTAGCCCAGCAAGGCTCCCTCTAACCCACACAGGTCTGCAAAGGGCTCCATGCGGGTGCTGGCTCAACCCCTGGCTTGAGACCATCCACTGGGCCAGCAGCCCCTGTCTCCTCCGGACACTGCCCTGCTCAGCCACAGGACCACTGCTCTGCTCAGGGCTACCCTGTGGGGCCCTTGGGGCTACAGGAACCCCCTGGCCTGGGCCACCCCTGAGTCACCTCACGTCACCCATGGAGACCAGGGTAGAGCAGTGGCCCCAGCCCCTCCAGCGCAGCTGGTGCCCATACCCGGCTGCACGTGGTGGGGCACCAGGAAGAAAAGAAGATCAGGGACGTCCCTGTGGGGCCACTCCTGGGCTCCAGCCTGGGCAAAGATGCCACCCCCAGCCCCTGTGCTGCCCCACGGCACCCAAACCTCTAGGAGCTGGCAGCAGATCTCTCGCTGCCCGAGGAGCTGCCTCTCCAGGAGGCTCTGAGGTCCATCGGCTGCTCCTGGGACCTGGCAGACACTAGCTAGGAGGGTGCCACCAGCAGCCCCTGCTCTCAGGACGCCGCTGGCACCAGCTCAGCCCTCCAGCAGCCCAACATCACCTCCCTCCAGTTGCCCCAGGAGCTGCTCTCAGGGGACTACAGAGCCCCTGAGGTCACCAGGAACCTGACGAGCCTGGACCACCTTCTCGTTATTGGGATGGACCCCCAGCAGTTCTGGGAGGCTGAAGGGGGGGCTCTGAGCCTAGCCCAGCCGGCCCCACCAGAGAAGCGGGGGCAGAAGAGGGGGCACAGCCCAGCCCTGCAGCCCCCCACAAAGCGCAGGGCTGTGGCAACCAGCCCGGACTGGCACAGGGGGCCCAGGCAGGGAGCAGCAGCAAGATGGGACTCGGAGTGCAGCAAGAGGAAGATGAGGAAGAGGGGGAGTGGGCTACTGGGGAGGAAGGGAAGGGGTTAATTTCTCTGTTTGATAATTAAAGTTTGATAATTGGTTTTTGTCCAGAGCTGCTTCGTGTCTGTTGTGGGGTCGGGGGCTGAGCAGGCAGGGTGGTGTTGGGTTGGAAGTTGGACTTAATGGTCTGGGAGGGCCCCTCCACCCTTCAGGATTCCATGGTTCTGTGGTCTCCTGCTCCAAACCTACAGTTTGGAGCCTAAAGTTGCCAAAGCCCCACAGAGCTCCAAATCTGAGCTGGGAGCCCCAGACGGCCCCAAGAACTCTCAAAAAATTCACAAGGTTTGAGCAGGGCGAATCTCAGCTTGTTCTCCTCAGGAACAAGGACAGGAGGAGAGGAAAGAGCCACACGCTGTGGCAGGGGAGCTTCAGTTTGGCCCTGAGGAAGAATGTTTTTCCTGCCAGGGCTCCCCAGGCCTGGCTGAGGCTTCCCCAGGCCTGGCTGAGGCTTCCCCAGGCCTGGCTCAGACTTCCCACAGGTAATCAGCGACAGAACCAGCGGGAAGGGCTTCAAGCTTTAACAGGGGTGGTTTAAACTGGGTATCAGGAAGATCTTCTCGTTGAGAGTGGTCAGACACTGGAACGGGCGGCCCAGGGTGGCCGTTGAGTCCCTATCCCTGCATGAGTTTAAAAGCCGCTTAGATATGTGTGTGTGGGGGAGGATCTGGTTTAGGGGTGAACTTGTAGAGCTGCTGGTTGGACTCGATGATGCTAAGGGTGTTTTGCGACCTGAATGACTCTGCGCCCAGGGCAGTGTCTGAGGTCAGATCTGCCACAGGACTGAGGGCACTGGCTCGAGCTTCCCGCGCGAACGCGGCACCGACCGCTCTGGTTTGGCCCCTCGCGGCCGCCCTAGCTGAGGCTGCAGCCCGCCCCGCCCCTGTCACGTGACGCGGGGCACGCCGGGAAGCGCAGTCCGGGCGGCGCCGCCATTGCCGGCGCTCGGTGGGGTCCGACGACTGCGAGGGGCGCTGTGAGGACGTGCCGGCGGGCGAGCGGAGACCTGGGCCTCAGCGGCGTGGGATGGTGCCTGGGGGGGACAGCCGTAAGGCTAGAGGGGTCGGGTGTGGGATTGGGCCGTCTGTGCGAGGAATGGGGGCAGCGATCGGGTTCAGCCCCCGCGGGAGGGACGGGGCGGGTGTCGGTCCGAACCCCCTCGGAGCTCTGTGGAGGGTTACGGGGTGCCGGACCCCCGATACCTCCACTCCGTCCGCTTCCCGAGGGCTGCGGGAGAGCGGCTGTGTGAAGAAGGACGTGGAGGTGGTCCCCGCGAGGCAGCGATGGGCCCGAGCGGCCAGCAAGGCCAGTTGGCTTCTGGGCTGCAGTAAGTAGAGTGTGGCCAGTAGGTCTAGAGAGGCTTTTTCCCATCTGCTCTGGTGAGGCCACATCGGAAGCACTGGGTCCCATTCTGAGCTCCCTGGTTCAAGAGAGACAGGGAACTACTGGAGAGAGCCCGATGCAGCCCAGCGCTGAGATGGTCCGGGGGCTGGACTTTCTGCCCTAGAGGAGAGGCTGAACGAGCTGGGGCTGCTCAGCCTGCAGAGGAGGAGACTGAGAGAGGATCTCATTGATTCTTAGAAATATCTAAAGGGCCACTGTCAGCAGGGTGAGACCAGGCTCTGCTCGGTGGCGCCCAGCGACAGGACAAGGGGCACTGGGCACAAACTGGAACCCAGGAGGTTCCACTGAACACAAGGAGAAGCTTTTTCCCTGTGAAGTCCCAGAGCCCTGGCCCAGGCTGCCCAGAGAGGTTATGGAGTCTCCTGCTCTGGAGAGATCCCAAACCTTCCTGAGCTGTTTCTGTGAGATCTGCTCTAGGGGATCCTGCTCTGTCAGGAGGGTTGTACTGGATGATCTCAGAGGTGCTTTCCAACACCCAACGTGATTAGATTCTGATTTGCCTCCCATAGTTGCTCTTTGCTGTGCTGGGCAGGGCGAACAGGATCTGGTGGGAGAAATTTGTGTCTCTGAACCTCCAGGGACTCTGAGGGTTGAGGGAGAAACTTTTTGACGTGCAGGATTCAGGTACCAGGTCTTTGTCCTTGGTAAAGGCATCGCATAGGCGTTGTAATTTTATTTCTCCTTCTCTGGTGGTGGTTTTTTGTCAACTTGCTTAAGAAACTCTTACCTGACCCTGTGATGAAAGGAGCAGTGAGTAAGAAGTTGTGAAGGTAACTGATAGATTAATTTATCTGCTTTTTGACTTATTCTGGGCCAGCTAATGCTGTTGCTACTGGCTACAGCCCAGGTTGTTTGTATGAGGCCAGTCTGAGTAGGTCACAAGCAAGTGTGTTCGTGCACTTTCTGTCTTTATACTGAGCCTTCTGCAGTTCTGTGCCTGAGCGGCCAAGTTCTGCTCTGCACTTGTACCCCAGTCAGTGTTTGTCTGCTGCAGGTTCCCTAGAACCTAAATTAAGGCTTCTGCCTGTCTGTCGAGCTGGACATGTGGCTGCATGAATAGGCTGAGAGAGTCGTGAAGGATATTGCTTCTGACTGGGGTCTCTTACCAGCTCCAGGGTGAGGGCAGAGGGGGAACAAAATGGTCAATCAAGCCAGGAGTCCTCAGAAGGCTCCAGTCCCTGGGAGCTGTCTGTTGGACTGATGCGGGAGGAGGTTAATCCTTGCTAGTTTTGTTGTTCTCAGTGTGTTTTCTCAGCTTCATAAAGAGCTTCCCCATTCTCACTGGTTGTGCTCGGCAGCTTTTGGAATTACTTTCTTGGCTGGTTTTGTCATCTCACCTGAGCTGAAGCACAGCCCTCCAAACATTGTGCTGGTCTTGCTGCAGGGGCAGCGTCCTGCTCTGCAAGGGAGAGAAACCATCAAATACAGAGATGTCAACTACACAAAGTCGAGCTTCACGACCTTGCAAGGTGATCTCTGCTGCCTCGAGCTCTCTGGGAAGTTCCTGATAAGAGCTGAGCCCCTGTGTGAGACTCAAACCCAGCTGTTTCTCTTAAAACCAGTGCAGAGTCACATCTTTCTTTTCAATGCAACTAGAGAATTGTATGAACCAAGCTTTTGCTTGTCTCAGGAGCGCTGGAGGTTGTGCTGATTCCCTGCTGAGGTTGGTGGTTGGTTGGTCCTGCTGATCCCTGCGGGGTGCTCTTGCTTTTAGGCCATTTGCTCATCTCAGTTGTCTGGGGTTTGCTGGCAGTGCAATGTGACCCCAAAAGCCCTGTCCCTGGTGATTGCCCTCACTGGAGGGCTTGAACTGCTTCCAGGAGAGCTGCGTCATGCATGAGTCTTCTTGTTCTGCCTACGCTCTGATCACTGTCTTTTGAGGGAGCGTTGGCAAGTTCTGCCTCTGTTATGGACAGATTCTCCCCCTGAGTTAAAGGTTTCCTTGAGGGCTGAGTCAAAAAAACTTAGCTTTATTACAAGCATCATATCAGATCAAAAATTTTAAAGTAGGACAGAAAATGCCCTAAGGCAAGGCTTGAGGAGATGGTGAGTTTTTCTGGATGGATGCTCAGGATGTTGGGCTCTTCTGGGTTTGGCTGGAGACCTGCAGATGGCACGAGAGGAGCTGGTGTGCTATGACTCTGGTCTTTGGGTTCTTGCCCCAGGTCCCCAGGTGGGCATGTGGCAAAGCAGGAAGGACTTCAGCTCTCCCACCTCCTGTCAGCACTCCCTTGGGGCTGTGTTTTATTTCCTTCTCTCTTTCTGGAGAAAGAAGCAGTGAGTAAGAGCTGAAACTTTCAAACCTAGGTACTGTAACGTAGGCAGAATAACCAAAGGGATTAAACAGTGGCAGACGTCGAGGCACAGCGTTCCTGGGGCATATTGACTCAGGGATTCATTCTTTCACAAAATCTTCCCTAATCTGAGATGGTGAAGGGCGCTTCACGCTGAAGTCCCATTCAAACTCATCACGTTGTCTGCCTGGAAGCCCGGTGCTGCTCGCACAGGTGTCTCAATTGAAAAGGGAAACACCGTCTCTTCAGCCAGCACAGGGCAGTGCTGGCTTTGAAGCACTGCTGATGAAAAGCTCCAGCTCTCTCCAGTGGGCCTCTGTGAGTCACATGCGTTGGACTGTGAACTTTGGAGTCATTTGTCCACTGTGGAGGAGCTCAGTGCGAAAGAGGAAGTTCCCTACGTGCCGTGGTCTCATCAGCGTGTGGTTTATCCCTCCCTCTGCAGATTACAGATGAGGAAGTGGAGTGCGGTAGGCTGGGTTTTGTCTATTCCTAGTTAAACTGCAAATGTGTTGAACAGGGAGCTTGGTCATACAAGTTGGTATCGTGAACTCACAACGTGATTCGATGATACTGGTTTATGTCTCTGTTTATTAGCTGTGAGTCTGTTTCCTTATGCCAGGATCTTGCAACTGGAGCTTGGCTTGAGGGTGGTTAGGCTGCGCACTGAGATTTTCCCCCTAGAAAACCATAGAATCATCATGACTGGAAAGGACCTCCAGGATCATCCAGTCCAGCCCTCATCCCAACATCTCCCTGACCCCTAGACCGTGGTCTCAAGTGCTCCAGCTACTTGGTTTTTAGACCGCTCCAGGGACGGTGACTCCACCACCTCCCTGGGCAGCCTGTTCCCGTGCCCAACCACTCTCTCAGCAAAGAACTTCTTCCTAAGATCCAA
>JAOXOE010000256.1:306238-323698 GCA_028565055.1 Phoeniculus purpureus
ATGAGAAGTGCATTATTAGCAGGGGGTTATTTTTTTTGAATGCATGCATTTTACATCTTCATTTATTTATTCTGGCTGGGAAGGGGGACTGTTTTCCATTTCTTTTCATAAATTGCACTTTTCCAGCGGGTGTCTCTTGAATGTCACCATTGTTCTTTTTCTCCCTTGCCCTGGTGCTGCTAGTCAGGTAGGAAAGGGTGCTTTGAGTTGGCTTTTTTTTTCCTCTATTGTTTTTGCTTATACAAGAATCTCTCACTAGATCCATATTTAATGTCATTTTCTTGCCAGATTACACCTTACACATTTAACTGGTTCTTTTTTTATGCAGATTGAGGTCTGACTGACGTTATCTTTGCCACCTCTCAGTCCCCATGCGCAGAAAACCAGAGTCCTGTTCTTGGTTAAAGGACCTCTGTTGCTCTCTCCCTCTCTCCCTTTCTCTCCTGCAGCTGCTGGAAATTCAAATCCTGTCTCCAGGCAGCCCTGGCCTTCCTAACTAGTTCCAAAAATAGTATGCCAGGGTGACAGCTACCGGTCTTGTTCCATCTACCTCTACTCATAGCATTTATGACATAACTGCAGGAGTTAAAAATGCTGGTTTTCCACGGCTGGGCTTTAGTCTGCCCTCCCCACACAGCTTCACAACTGCTTCAGAAGACTGAAAAACACTGGAGGGGAAAAAAATGTAACTGTAATGTAACTGTTCCCTGACTGGAGAAAGAATCACTCAGTGTGTGTTACTGATTGGAAAGTGGGAGGCTACTGATCTAAAAATCATCCTGTGCTTTAGTGCCAGGTTCAGGACAGACCCCAGAGCTGCCGATTCTTGTTTTCACCTTCCTGCTTTTAATTGTGAAACAATGCAAGTTGTGTCATGCTGTGTGTTCCAAAAAAGAGTGCTGTGTGGAAAGCAGATTGGTAATCCACTGGGATCACTGGGGATAGGGCATAGCTGCTTGTTACAACTGTGCAGTGGTAGCTTGGAAAATGTTGTAGAGGTCGTGGAGTTTGTGAGTCTCTGACTTTACTGTTTCAGGGATTGACAATACTTTGTGTTTGAATCTCCTCCCTGAGGACATGCCCAAGTTCTGCTGGAAGCAGACTTCTTTCTGACTTGGAGTTACTCATGCAGTATTGACAACTTCCTCTGACCAGCCTTTCTCACCAGTACACTGGTTGTTATACTGGCATACCTCAAAGGAGGTTGTAGCGAGGCCGGTGCTGGTCTCTTCTCCCAAATTCCTAATGATAGAACGAGAGGAAACGACCTCAAGTTGTGTCAGGGGAGGTTTAGATAGGCTCTTTGGAAGAAGTTCTTTGCTGAGAGAGTGGTTGGGCCCTGGAAGAGGCTGCCCAGGGAGGTGGTGGAGTCCCCATCCCTAGAGGTGTTCAAAAACTGAGTAGCTGGAGCATTTGAGGCCGTGGTGTAGGGGTTAGGGAGCTGTTGGGCTGAGGGCTGCACTTGATGAGGTCCTTTCCAGCCATGAGGATTCTGTGATGGTCTAATGTACTGTTAATATACGTTAATGTATAAAGATGCCTTTATAATGTGTTAATATCTAAAGAGCATAAGGCTAGCTCAGTAAACACAATTCCCCACTAAATACTTTTTCTTCAGACAAGACTTTTTATAAAACTTCCGTTCCTTTCTCATCTGAAATGTGCAATCTGTATTTTTAATACACTTAATATTGAAGAGTCATGGTTTGAAGTTGGAAAAGGGTAGATTTGGGCTGGACAGGAGGAAGTAGTTCTTGAATTTGAGGGTGGGGGATCCCTGGAACGGGCTGCCCAGAGAGGTGGTAGAGGCCCCATTCCTGGACGTGTTCAAGGTCAGGCTGGATGGGGCTCTGGGCAACCTGTTCTGGTGAGTGATGGTTCTGCTTGTTACAGGTGTCTTGGACCAGATGACCTTTGGAGGTTTCTTCCAACCCAACATGTTCTGTGTTTCTGTGATTGATAAAAAACCCCCAAAGCCAAGTATTTGCCTTAGTGTTCAAGTTTAATCCAGAAAGTATCATCTAACTTTTTGGAGTTGCAAAACTTTCTCTCTCTTTTGGAATTGGAAAGGTTTCCCTCTCTTCTGGAGTTCCAAAGGGTTTCCCTATCAGATGGTGCCTGGGAAGGTTTGAACAGAAACAAGGGCTTTCCCACAGCAGAAAAATTGGTTGACTTGCCCAGGGAAGGGGCAGCACAGTGCTTGGTGTGAATGGATTTTAGGGTTTGGTTGGTTTTATCCAGTCTCCTGTTGTGGTCGGTTGTAAAGACACAACTAGCTGATAGTTTTGTGTTGTTAGTTAACTGGAACTGCAGCTCACCAAGGCTGGTTGGGAATTTTAAATTGAACTCGTCTCACCATCAATTTTTTAACGCTTTAGTAGCTCAGTAGGACTAGTTTACTGTCAGTAAAGGAAACTGCTGAAATCCTTGACCAGAGTAGGTCAATTTGTGCAGCATAAATGAACATCATTTCAGTTTACAGCTAGTAAGGATTTGAACCTCCATGTGGAATTCCATGGTTTAGCTGATGGTGGTGATGTTAGGTCACAGGCTGAACTGAATCTTAGAGGTCTTTTCCAGCCTCAATATACTGGATGTTAGGAAGCCCTTCCTCAGGGAAAGGGTGATCAGAGCCTGGACTGGACTGCCCAGGGCAGTGGTGGAGTCCCCATCCCTGGAGTTGTTAAAGGCCAGCCTGGCTGTGTCACTTAGTGCCCTGGTCTGGCCGCTGTGGTGATGTTAGGTCCTGGGCTGGGCTGGAGCTCAGAGGGCTTTTCCAGCCTCAATCATCCTGTGATTCGGTAATAGTTTTGTGATTCTAAGGAAGTCAATTCATGGTTATGAGCAGCGGGAAATAGTGACAAACCTTGTGTGGCCATACTATGGTTATTTTAAGTTGGAAGATAGTTTTAATCCAAACTATTTGATTTCTGGGTCACCTAATTAAGTGGGGGAGATTTCTTTAAATATTTTGAGTTAGCTCCTCATGGAGACGCTTGCTGAAGTGTTTGAGATAACAGGTGCTTTTTCAAAGCTTTCCCTCTCAGGTTTGGTTTTATTAAGGAACTTGTCCTGTAGGTAATCTCATGGGAAGAAAGAACTCTGAGGCAGTGTGCAGGAAAACTCAGTGACAGAATTTAAATACAGAAATGTGTGTAAAAGTGCAAATGATTGCTCTCTTTGGAGGTCAGGAAGGTCTGATTACTTGCGATAGCTTGTGGTTGCCATTACCGTCAGCTGCGAGACTGGGAGCTTCATGTTTTTGCGCAGTCTCCCGTGTATACGTCACGCTGTAGATGATTGTTAACGCCTAAGAGAAGAACTAAAGGTCACAAATGAATTCAGCCTTCGTGCAGATTTCTGTGGACTTTGATTTTCTGACTAATAGTGAGGGATTGCAGGCTTAAGGAGGACTTGTTTACTGGTTCTGCATTTGTAATCAGTGCAGGTTTATTACTACCAGGAACTTCAGAAAATAACTTGGAGTTGGTACTTCAGAAAATAACTTGGTTTGTTTTTAAAGTGTAAATCACTAGGTTGATACCGATACTTTCTGTTGGCTGTTTCTGCTTTGCTGTCATTTAATCTCCATGCTTGGAGATTTCTTACACCATTATCTGCTATAAAAATAGCAGTGACCTCATGAGAGGTCTGAACATTGAGGTGCAAACTTGGGCAAGTGTAGAGTCTTGCATCTGGGCAAGAACAACCCCAGGTGCCAGTATAGGTTGGGGACTGACCTACTGGAAAGCACTGTAGGAGAAAGGGATCTGGGGGGTCCCTTTCTTTGCTGTGAGGGTGCTGAGATGCTGGAACAGGTTGCCCATGGTAGTTGTGGCTGCCCCATCATCCCTGAAAGTGTTGAAGGCCAGGTTGTGGGGGGCCCAGAGTAGCCTGCTGTAGTGAAGGTGTCCCTGCCTGTGCAGAGGAGTTAGGACTAGATGATGTTTAAGGTCTCTTCCAATGCCTGCCATTCTATGATTTCCCCAGTTTCCTCTTCTAGCTCCATTTGTGATTGCCTGTCCATATAGCACTTTCTCTCTCCTGTCCTCAGTGAGCGTGACTTAACTGAGAGCTATTCTGCTCTAACAGGTCTGTCTGGTTCACCCCAGTGGAGAACTTCTCTGCTAAATTACAGCTGGAGGCAAGCAAAGGCAAACATGCAAGTGGTGGACTGTAGCCAAGATGAGTAACAGCAATTCAGAATCTGTGTTTATATGTCTCATTTGTGCATCCTCTCCAGTACTGCTTGGTCCACATTACATCGCAAGCAGCTTTGCCCATGGCTTGTCTTCCATCTGCATGGTTCCTCAGCTCCACAAAGCACTGTGGAAGCATTTTGTGGAGCAGAAGGGCTAAAATTCTTCTGTAATCCCAGACCATCTCAACTGCTCTCCCAGTTTCTCCAGCCACAAGGCTTCCATCCATCTTTAGTTAAACTTGATGACTTAAATTTGTCTCTTCTACTCTACATGGTGCTTTAGTTTGGTGCTTAGTTTGGTTTGAAGATTTACTTCATGATGCTGTTACCGTACCCAGCTGTAGGTTAAAGCAACTTCACATTAACAGAGTGGACAAAATGAACAGGCATCTGGAAACTGCCTGAAATGACCTTCATACTGCAGTCAAGGAACCACCTTCTAGTTTTGTAGTTACCATTGTTACTCATAAATTCTTTGATGTAGCAGCAGCATGGAAGGACAAATTAATTTGTTGATCCTTATCTGTGCGTTCCAGGATCCAGCTTTGGCATTCTGTTCCTGAATGCTACCCAGTCTGGGACTTTCCTGCCATCTGCAGCAGTGGTGGCAACTGTGTAATTGCCAGTAGGGGGTTGGATTTACTATTGATTTTGTATATATTTCATATTATCATTACTTTCATTAAAGCTGCTGTAGTTTTCTTTTCTAATCCATAGGTATCACTCTTTCTCTTCCCCTTTTGGGGAAGGAAGGGGGCTCATAGAGGGTGTCTGTCCTTCGTCTTGTGTCTGGCTCAGACTCAACCCATGACAATTACTTAATATATTAGAGATCAGCTCATTTATGCAGTTTGATTCTTGCTGCTGTGTCCTTTCTCAGTCTGTATGAAATGTAAAAGAGAAATGTTTGCAGTCTATAATTTTTTATCTATTAGATACTTTTTCCTAGTATTGGTGACATGTTCAGAAAGTCTCAGCTATTAAGATTTGCTTTAAGTTTTCTTCTAATAAATAAAATCCATTTTATTGTAGTGTAATTGCTAAATGAGACTTTTTCTCAGCTGTGAATCAAACCTCCCCAAAACAGATGTAACAGGAAATAAGGTTTGATGATGGGCCCAGAGCTGATTGAGAGAGTCCAGCACAGAGCTACAAAGATGTTGAAGGGAGTGGAACATCTGCATCTTGAGGAGAGGCTGAGGGAGCTGGGTCTCTTTAGCTTGGGAAAAAGGAGACTGAGGGGTGACCTCATTAATATTTATAGATATGGAAAGGGTGAGTGTCAGGAGGATGGAGCCAGGCTCTGCTCAGGGGTGTCCAATGATAGGACAAGGGGCACCGGCTGGGAGCTGGAACAGTGGAGGTTCCACATCAATATGAGAAGGAACTTTCCTGGTGAAGGTGATAGAGCCCTGGAAGGAGCTGCCTAGGGGGGTTGTGGAGTCTCCTTTTCTGGTAATGTTTAAAACCTGCTTAGACGTGTTCCTGTGTGACTGGATCTAGGGGATCCTGCTGCGGCAGGTTGATTAGACTGGATGATCTTTTAAAGTTCCTTCCAATCCCTGATGTTCTGTGAATCCTCTTGGGACAGCAGAACTGGTTTCTGCTTTAGTTTTCACATACCCATCAAGACAGGAGTATCTGGAGATTGCAGACAAGGGAGTGATTCCTCACTAACTGGAGTTCTTTGGCTTTGGAGGGTCAGACCACATTTTCTGTGTGTATGCCGAGTCCTTTTGCAGGGCCTGAGAGGACAGAATATGGCCAGTGTGCTGCCTTTTTTCTGCACTTAGAATTTGTTTAGCTCTGGTTGATGTCACTTCATTTTGCATCTCTGGGTTTTGGATTGCAAGATTGCATTTGCTGTCCCTTGGGATATGAGGGAATCTAGTGCCATATGACCACTTATTTTCATTACTCAGGACTTGCAGGGCTCTTTTGGAAGGAGCTCCAATGGGTCAGGCAGCAGTAGCCAAACACCTTAAAGCGATTTAAACTGGGTATTTAATGAAGATGCTTTTGTTTCTATTCTGAATGAACTTGAAATGCGCTAGGATGGGAAGGGGTTGGTGATGCTAGCTGAGATACCTGGTTAGAGGCAAATTAACGTGCTATTTTTTGTGCAAGATTCTTACAGTGCAGGTCTGCCCTGTGACATGTTAGGGATTGACTTCTGAAGACACATCTGATTTAGTTCAGCCTTTCTGAATACAAGTATAGACTCTCAGAAAATAACAAGTGGCAGGAGTTGAAAATTGTGTTTGTCTTCTTGACTCCTGAGGTATGTGCTGTGTAGGCATCATACACTGCTCCCCCACAGCTTGGTGACCTTATTTCTACGAAGGTTGGTTTTGTGGGGTAGGGTTGTTGAAAGAGAAGTGAATCTTGAGAAAGACGTCAGAATTGTACTTCCTTGCTCTTCTAGATCAAGATAATGTTGGGGTTTGTGTGTCTGGCATTTCCAACAGTAACAGAATTGTAGAATGGTTGGAAGGGACCTCACAGTTCATCTAGTTCCAACCCCTCTGACATGATCAGGAACACTTCTTGTAGACCAGGTTGACCACAGCCCCATCCTGATCTTAAACATTTCTGGGGAGGGGGCATCCACAGCTTCTCTGGGCAGTCTTGTTCCAGCACCTCACCCCTCTCATAGTGAGGAATTTCTTCCTAAAATCTAATTGAAGACTACCCTCTTTTAGCTTGAAACCATCTGCCTTGTCCCATCACTAGAATCCCTTGTAAAAAGTCTCTCTCCAGCTTTCCTGTAGCCCCCTTCAGGTACTTCAGGCTGCAGAAAGGTTGCCCTGGAGCTTTCACTTCTCCAGGTTAAACAGTCCCAATTCCCTCAGCCTCTTCTCATTCCAGACTGGCTTCAGCTTTCTGATCATCCTTGTGGCATCCTCTGGACTTGCTCCAATAGTTCCAGGTCCTTCTTTTATTGGAGACTGTAGACCTGGACTCAGTCTGACACTTCTGATCCAGCTCAGAATGCAGCCCAGAAGGCCAACTCTGTCATGGGCTGGATCAAACAAAGTGTCACAAGCAGGGCAGGGGAGATGATTCTCCCCCTCTACTCTGCTCTTGTGAGATCTCACCTGGAGTCCTGCATTCAGTAGAAGATACAGTACTCAGCAGGAAGGTGTACTTCGCGAGGCACAAGCTCCTATGATCTCTCATTACATCAGTGTTGCAGTTTGTTAGCCATCACTATCCCCTAAAGGGAATGCGTGGATCCATTTCCTAGAAAATCAGCTGCTTGCTGTGTTTTTTTCCAGACCACATCTGTCTGTTGACCTCTCTTAGTCACAGTGGCAAACAAGGAAGCCTTGGTTCACATCGCCAAGAAGCCGTCCCAGAGTGGCTTGCTGTAGCCAAGCCTGCGGAATATTGTTTAGGAAGTGAACTTTCCAAACTGTCTTTGAAGAGTAAGAAGATTATTCCCAAGAAATGACACATTTGCGACTGTTATCTTTTCAGATCGTGTTCATCCAGTCTTCTTTGAGTTTTTACATTAGTTAAAATGTTAGTTGGAGTTTCTAACATATAGTTTAAGCATTCTTGAAATTCAGCACTGGGAAAATTCTAGGATATTTGGAATATCCTAGGATCCTATCCCTTGGGGTGCCTGTGGAAAGGCATTTGGGGATTAGTGAACTTTTCTAATCCTACCTTTGAAATGCAATCTCCAGAGTAGAGAAGACTCAGGAGGGACCTGCTCCCTCTCTACAACCCCCTGAAGGGAGGTTGCAGTCAGGTGGGGGTCAGGCTCTTCTCCCAGGCAACCAGCACCAGGATGAGTGAGCAGGGCCTGAAGCTCCCAGGGGAGGGTTAGTTTGGATGTTAGGAAGCCCTTCCTCATGGAAAGGGTGACCAGACCCTGGACTGGACTGCTCAGGGCAGTAGTGGAGTCCCTATCCCTGGAGGTGTTGAAGGGCAGCCTGGCTGTGACCCTTAGTGCTCTGGTCTGGCGGCTGTGGTGATGTGAGGTGCTGGGCTGGCTGAGCTCAGAGGGTTTTTCCAGCCTCAGTAATCCTGTGATTCTGTGTTAGCATTGCTGAGATTTAGCACAATTGTTTTACCTAGAAAGTTGAGAGTCCTGGATGGATCCTAGAAGTGTTAATAGATTATGGCAGTTCCCAGAGGGTGTCTGGTAAATACCTGATTACCTAGAGAATGTTTTCAGTAGGTGTTGTACTGCAGAGGATTAATGAAGTGGAATATCCTTGAGAGAGAGTTAAAATACAAGAGATTGTTTTATCTAGTAGTTGCAGCAGCTTTGTAAACATCTGTGTTCCAGTTCCATTAGGTATGTTTTGTTAATGGAGTATCTCCTGGAAAGTGGTGCTGGGGGCTCTCTGGGTATCTTAAAGTCCTTCAGGATTTGTCAGGGGCTGCTGGGGATAACAGACAGCAGAGGGTTTGAAGCCAGGATTTATTTTATACTTGGGATGCCTGTACTGAAGGTTCTTTCTCTCTTATTAAGTGTAGTAGTATTTCAATGTGACATCTTCCTTCGTGTGGTGGTGTGACTTTTGTGTGTGAGCAGCTTGTCTAAATCACTGAGAGATGGGTACTGAGGCGGCTGCTGTGCTTCCTGTTTGGTACTTGCTTGGCAGTAGATCTACCTTTGCTATTAATTTCTGTTACCAGTGGCCATCACACCCTCACTGTTTAATATTTTGGCATTTGAAACCTCCTTGCAGACTTTCTTTCCTTCCAGTCCTGTTACTTCATGTGACTTAGCAAACCAAAGCTGACTTTAGTACTTCTCCAGTTGTGATCATATCTTGGTCATGGTGTTTTGCTGTTTCTTTTCTTCCTTTTCTGTTTAACACTATGATTGCACAGAACATTTAGTTCTGAGAGAAGTTACAGAACCTATGAGATGGTGATTGGTGGCCAAGAAGGCCAACAGCATCCTGGCCTGGATCAGGAATGTGGTAACCAGCAGGAGGAGGGAGGTGATGCTGCCCCTGTGCTCTGCACTCATGAGACTGCACATTGAGTACTGAGTCCAGTTTTGGGCACCACAGTGTCAGAAGGACATTGAGGGGCTGGAGTGGGGCCAGAGAATGGCAACGAGGCTGGGGAGAGGGCTGGAGAACAGGCCCTGGGGTTATTTAGACAAGAGCAGGCTGAGAGGAGACCTCCTTGCTCTCTACAGCTACATAAAAGGAGGTTGTAGCGAGGCTGCTGCTGGACTCCCAAATTCCTAACGATAGAATGAGGGGAAATGGCCTCAAGTTGCATCAGGGAAGGTTTAGATTGGATGTTAGGAAGAAGTTCTTTGCTGAGAGAGTGGTTGGGCCCTGGAAGAGGCTGCCCAGGGAGGTGGTGGAGTCCCCATCCGTGGAGGTGTTTAAAAACTGAGTAGCTTGAGCACTTGAGGCCATGTTTTAGGGGTTAGGGAGCTGTTGGGCTGAGGGCTGGACTTGCTGATCCTAGTGTTCCATTCTAGCCAGGATGATTCTGTGATATAGCAGTCATGTTATTTACCCTTGTCCCTGGCATATTCATTAGCTCCTCTTACTTAAACATCACTTATTTGTTGTAGACACTTGCATTTTTGCTTCCTGGTGAGTTCTTCCCCCTTGCAAAGAGGAGAAGTACGACTGAAATAGGGATGAGAAACAGGTCAGCTGGTGCTGTGTTAAAATGTTTTTCTCATGGCAAAATATTCTCAGGGTTGCTACTGTTTGGGTCAGTAGACAAAATATTACCTATTTTTAATTAAAACATTATTTATTAGACCCAAATAAATAATGTCTCATGCAGAAAGATTTTTCCCTCCTTGTAGAGATAAGCGCAGTTTTATCTGGTATTTAGTCTGCAATCACTTAAAGTGGGGGTTTGTGTGTATTTTTTAATGATCCTTTGGTGCGACTCCAGTTTTTGAAGCTTTTTGAGGCAGTCAGGTTCATAGGCAGAAGTGATATTCACACACAGTGTTTATTGGTGTAGGAAACAACTCCCTATGGATAGTCTCTATCCCTAGAGGTGTTTAACAACCGAGTAGCTAGAGCACTTGAGGCCATGGTCTAGGGTTAGGGAGATATTGGGATGAGGGCTGGACTTGATGACCCTGGAGGTCCTTTCCAGCCATGAGGATTCTATGATTCTAAATACCAGTGCTAAGAAAAATCCAACCTGTGTAGCTTAGAAAAGCAGCCTCATGTCTGGTTTCTGTCAGGATTTAGACTCTAAGAAATGTAATTCCAAGTTAACTACTCTGTTCTTGCTACTAATTTCTTTTGGAGAATCCTCTAATTAAATCTTCATTTGGGAATTGCTCGTGACCATTGGTTGCTACAGTTCTCGGGGTGTTCCTGTGGATTAAAGTGATAAAAATCTAACTGGTGGAAGGAAATACAGGATGTGGGGTGTTTTTATTGTGTTGTGGGACACACAAGCTGGATAATAAGGTGTGATTTCATTGTATTGGTGTTTGTCCTCTTACAGAGAAGACGGGGAGCTAGAAGACGGTGAAATAGACGATGCAGCGTATGAAGATGTGAAGGAACACAGTACAAAAGGAGATGATAAACAGAAGAATGAGAAAGGACATCGAAAATCGCGGAAGAAACGCAAAAAAGAAAAAGACAAGAAAAAATCGAAAAGGAGAAGGCGAGATAAGCACAAGGTTAGGACTTGCAAACCCAAATGTTGGAGTTGCTGATTTCATTGCCAGATTTCCAGGTTTAGCCAAGGATCTAGGGAATAAGATAAGAAATCTAAAATTATTTCATTGCTATTGAGGCAGTCTTTGGACTCTGAAGGCAGTTTTTGAGATTCCAGTCTCACCAGTGCATTGCAATATTAGATATTTTGTTTAAATAGGCTTCTGATACTTGGAGGTGCCTATTACAGAACCAGAGTGACTCTGGTTGGTAAAGACCCTTGGAATCATCAAGTCCAACCATCAACCCTACTCTACAAAGTTCACCCCTAAACCAGATCCCTCAACATCACATCTAAATGACCTTTAAATGCATCAGGGAATGAGGACTCAATCCCCTTCCCTGAGCAGCCCATTCCAGTGCCTGACCACTCTTTCTGTGAAGAGTTTCTTCCTGATGTCCACTCCAGCCCTACCCTGTTGAAGCTTGAAGCCCTTCCCTCTGGTTCTGTTGCTGGTTACCTGTGAGAAGAGACCAGCACCAACATCTCTACGATGGCCTTTCAGATAGTTGTAGAGAGCAATGAGGTTTCCCCTCAGCCTCCTCTTCCTCAAACTAAACAGCCCCAACTCTCTCAGTCTCTCCTCATAAGATTTATTCTCCAGGCCCTTCCCCGGCTTCGTTGCCCTCCTCTGCACTTGCTCCAGCACCTCGATACCTCTCCTGTACTGAGGTGCCCAAAACTGCCCCCAGTACTCAAGATGTGGCCTCACTAGTGCTCAGTACAGGGGGACAGTAACCTCCCTGCTCCATTTCAGTGGCAGTTTGTGTGGGGTAAGAGACAACATGAAAAGCCCAAGTGTTAAACCACTTCTTAAATGGTTTAAACCCTGGGACAGTGGTGCAGGGTCTGTGCTGGGCGCTGCCAGCAGTGACGGCAGCTGAGATGCAGAGAGTGAGAGTTCTGCAGGGTAAGAGGCCAAATGTAATTTAACCATTTTGTGTTAATTATCGTATTTATAGAAAGAAATTACCATATTTTTAGCTAGTCAAGTGAATTCTTCAATCAAGTTCATTCAGATAATGCTTGTGATGTGTATTTTAATCAACTGAAATGAGTGCAACAAAATTTTAACCTAGGAAATGAAACCTGATGATCTTTCTCTGAAAATCACAGAGACACAGGATTCTCGTATGGTTTTCTACAAAACAGTGCATCTATAAATAAGCCACTCTATCATGCAGCAACTTAAGAGTGGACAGAAAATTACAGGATGCTAATCGTATCAGTCGTCCTGCACAAGTTTCTAGCCATCTCCCAGATTTATTAGCCTGCCAGCAACATCCCTGCTGTGTTGCAAAAAAGCAGGGCTCAGTGAGACCTGTAGGAAGCTCACAGAACCCTACAAAACCACAAAGCCCTCAGTATTTATGTGTGGAAGCCTCATGGGATCCGATCTCGTTCTCTGATAAAAAGAGTGGGGTTATCAAAGGCCGTGCTTCAGCTTCCTCCAGAAGCAGAGTTTTGTGAGAATGAAGAAAATACTTTCACTTACTGGGCCAACTTTTTCTTTGCAGAAGACCAGTTACGTAGAGAATCCCATAACAATGGTTCAGAGCACTGTTTTCTCCTTTTTTTCAGCATAACTCCCCTTCCAGCGATGACAGCTCGGACTACAGCCACGACTCTGATATAGAGCGTACAGAAAGACCACATAAAAAGAGCAGCAGCTCTTCATATAGAGATTATGATTCTTCCTTCAGTCAGGTAGAGTGTTTGTATTTAGGGGTAATTTAAAACATCCACGTGTACCCAGTGTGAATTTTGAAGGCTGACTTGATTGTGGTGCCCATTGGCTCAGATTTGAGGAGGCATGTCAGAGTCTCAGCTCCTTCACAGAATCCCTGAATGATGGAGGCTGGAAAACATCACCCCATCAGCCAGACCAGGGCACTAAGGGCCACAGCCAGGCTGGCCTTCAACACCTCCAGGGATGAGGACTCCACCACTGCCCTAGGCAGCCCAGTCCAGGCTCTGATCCCCCTTTCCATGAGGAAGGGCTTCCTAACATCAACTTAACCCTCCCCTGGCAACTTCAGGCTCTGCCCTCTTATCCTGGCGCTGGTTGCCTGGGAGAAGAGCCTGACTCCCACCTGACTGCAACCTCCCTTCAGGGGGTTGTAGAGAGGGAGAAGGTCCCCCCTGAGTCTCCTCCAGGCTAAACACTCCCAGCTCCCTCATCCTCTCTTCATTGGAATTTCCCTGCAGTCCTTTCCCAGCCTTGTTGCTCCTCTGGACCCCCTCCAGCCCCTCAGTCTCTTTCTTGAAGTGAGGGGCCCATTTCTCCTCAGTCAGGCAATAATGACAGTGTCTTCATTATTGCCTGCAGTGGATTTAAGCTGCACTAAGAGGAAGCAGCTCTTGAAAAGCCACCTTTAAATATGTAGAGTTGCTGGAACTGTGGTACTTCAGAGGAGAGAAGACTTTCCTCTCAGCTTGAAGAGCATTCCATAAACCTCTACACCAGCTGAATTTATCCCTCCCATTTTGATGCATTCAGCCTCAAAAGAACTAGTTTGCACTAAGTTCACTGCTTATTATTAATGCCTGTTTGTGAAAATCTGGGAGTCAGAATGATGATTAAATGAGGGGGGGATGTTATCTGTTAGTGCGGTTTGGAGCTGGGGGGAGTGTGTTGAAATGGTGAGTTGCTTCTGAATGGTGCCGTCCCTTTCATCCAGCATGGACATGTATCAGGAAATTACATGAGTTCACAGAAAATGCAGCATAAGAAAAATGTCAAAAGTAAGGATTACGATGACTACAGTCATTACAGCGATGAGAACTTTGGGAATTATAATGAGGAAGACAAGGATGAAGATTTTGCTGATCAGCTGAAACAGTACAGGCAAGCTAAAGAGACCTCCAGTAGTGATTTAGGACCTCCTTTCCCAAAAGAACCAGTGAAGAAACAGGGGATGAAGGGGATCCAGAAAGGTAAGATAACTTGAATGCCTAACTGCCATAACTGGGAAGGGCAGCAGTTGTGTCGTGTGTTGTTTTAGGGTGTCTTGAGAGGTGTGTAGAGAGAGCTGCCAGAGAGGGCTTTCCTGTGAGTTTGCAGTCCCCCATCAGTAAGTGATCACAGAACATTAAGGATTGGAAGGAACCTCAAAAGATCATCCAGTGCAATCCCCACCCCCAAGCAGGATCCTCTAGATCCAGTTGCACGGGAACATGGCCAGGCAGGTTTGAAATGTCTCCAGAGAAGGAGACTCCATAACTGCCCTGGGCAGCCCCTTCCAGTGCTCTGTCACCCTCACTGGGAAGTTTCTTCTCAGATCGATGTGGAACTTCCTCTGTTCCAGCTCACACCCGTTGCTCTTTGTTCTATCATTGGGTGCCCCTGAGCAAAGCCTGGCTGTATCCTCCTGACACCCATCCTTTCCAGATTTATCAGCATTAATGAGGTCACCCCTAAGTCTCCTCCAAGCTCAAGAGACCCAGCTCCCTCAGCCTTTACTTGTCAGGGAGATGTTCCACTGCCTTCATCATCTTTGTGGCTCTGCGCTGGACTCTCTCCAGCAGCTCTGTGTCCTGGAACTGAAGGGCCCAGAACTCAACACAGTATTCCAGATGTGGTGATACACTGCTAATCAGGAAGGGATAGTCCAGAGTCTCACTAATGCATATGTGGATGAGAAAGGGTAATGTGTGTGTATTGAATGAACAAAAACCTGTTTAAAGAGCCAGGATTTTAGCCAGGAATTTTGTTGTGTAACCGTTTGAGTAAGAAGTCAGAGGGCTGTGAAGTGTCTTCATGGTGATAGTTTATGAAGGTCTCAAATGGGACTTGATTGGAGGAGACAGCCTGTAAATATGTAATTTAAATCTAACAGAGCTCTACCTCCTTCCAAAAATGTAGGTACCTACATATGTTGATAGGTGCCCCAATACTTCCATCAGCAAGTCCCCCAGAGATGCTGCTCCCTTTTTGGTTTTCACACCTTTACTTGAATCTAAAGCTGAGCTGGTTTGTTTTCACCAAAGCTGGTGATAAAGATCTTCCTGTTAAGTGTTCCTGAAAGGGTCTCATTTCCTGACTTCCTTACACAAGCCAGGTTATTCAAAGTGGAGAAAGGTAGGTGTTTGGTTCGTTAGGATGTCACTAGGGAACCATTTGTCTTCACTTCATGAGGTCACTTAAAGAGGTCCTTGCTGTTTTTCAGGTATTTCTCCAAGAGGCAATAATTACAGCGTTGGTCGAGGTCGTGGAATGCAGAAGAAATTGAAGCGCAAAGACCGTGGGAGGGGAAGAGGGGGCAATAAAGGATCTGATGGCTTTCACGAGGTACATGGAATTAAAGCTCAGTTCCCAGTTACCCACGTTCTGGGCTAACTGGTGCACCGAGTGATATCTTTGCAACTGTGCTTAATAAATAATCATCAGTAGCATGTGAATTTTTCTTACAGGATGGCAAACCGGTGAAGAAATGGGTGAATATGAGTCAGGAATTCATCAATCAGCATACAGTGGAGCACAAAGGCAAACAGATCTGTAAATATTTCCTTGAAGGGAGGTGTATTAAGGTAATGATGTGCTATATCTGTCTGTCTGCTACTTCAGTGGGAGGAAGGGGAGAAGTTACTTGGGTGCTCTGGGTGTTTAGAGACAGAATGTGTTCTGCTTCAGATAGTTGAAGGAAAGGTGAGAATGAATAGGCTTCATTCCCAGATCAGGGGGAAATGGAAAGCAATGCATTTGTTGCCTTAATGTATTTTAGATGGGTGTTTGCTGCCACCTTCAGTTTTAAAAGGAGCGCTCTGTAATGAAAACAAATACAAGAGAAATAGACCAACAAACCCCATTTTCCAACAATCTGATGGACAGAAACTGGATTGTGTTTGGACTCTTTATTTTTCCTACATGGCAGAGCCTTAATATTTTGCTTGTTGGACATTGCAGTGTTTTCCCATGCACCCTTTAAAACAGAACCATTTCTTTTTGATCGACTGCTTATTTGGTTTTTTTTAATACAGAAAACAATTTCAGGGAAGGATTTGTTTGAATGCTGGGTGGAGGCAGACAAGAGAACTGGGTCTGTAAAACCAGCTTGTGTTCTCTGAGCACTGCAGATACTCTTTGTATCCTGATTCAGGACATGTTTGGTTATGTCCAGACCACTCTATTCACCATTTTTAGGGTCGTATTAGCTTCTAGTAAAGGTAAAAGTTTAAATGCAGTTAAAAGAGGATGAATTTCTTTAATTCTGACATGAAATTATTCTGAATTTCATATATAATGGGGTTTTGTTTTTGTTGGTGTTGTTTTGTTTTATAGGGAGAGCAGTGTAAATTTGATCATGATGCAGAGATTGAAAAGAAGAAGGAGATCTGCAAGTTTTACATACAGGGTTACTGCACCAAAGGAGAGAACTGCATTTATTTGCATAATATCCTTTTTAAAAAAACCCAAACAACTGGAAAGAAACAAAGTCTGTATTTGCTCTTAATCAGTATTAAGTGATTTTTAATGGTAGCTGTTTCTTGTCTTAAGTGACTGTGTAGATTTACTAGGGGATTGTGGTTCTGCTTAGTTAGGAGAAGGAAATACGTGGAAAAATCATAAAATCACAGACTGGTTTAGGTTGGAAGGGACCTCAGAGATCATCTAATTCCAGCCCCCTGCCATGGTTGGGGACACCTCTCGACAGACCAGTTTGCCCAGAACCCCATCCAGTCTGGCCTTGAACACTTCAAGGGATGGAGTAGGCACAGCTTTGCTGAGCAACTCTCACAGTGAGAAAGTTCTTCCTAAGATCCTCTTTTAGCTTGAAACCATCCCCCTTGTCCTATCCCTACAGTCCCTCATAAAAAGCCCCTCTGCAGCTTTCCTGTAGCTCCCTTCAGATACTGGAAGGCTGCTCTGAGGTCCCCCAAGAGCCTTCCCTTCTCCAGGCTGAACAGTCCCAGTTCCCTCAGCCTGTCCTCATTGCAGAGATGCTCCAGCTCTCTGATTCTCTCCAGTTTATAATGGCGTTTGGAATTCTGGAGACACAGTTTCAGAAACGTTAAATAGTAGTGATGGAGAAATTGAAGGGGATAGTTGACAGCTGAGTTTCCTAATCTTACAGAAGAGCATGAACTAGAAACAAGCCTTTGTTAGGAATCCTTAATGCATTGCTCACATGAATTCCCTTGCAAGTTCTACCACACAGGAGCAAAGTGTTATCAAGGGGATAAATGCAAATTTTCTCATGCTCCCCTGACTGCTGAAACAAAAGAGCTGTTGGATAAAGTGAGTAGTAAATGTGGGGATAGAAAGAGTGGGAGGGGGGTTGCTGTAAATTTCTGTGGGGCTTTTGGGTTGTGTGATGCTAAACTTCCATGATGTCAGATTTCCCTGTGTTACCTTTACCTATATCATTTATTTTCCCAAACCTGTGAACTTTCTTCTGTGTCCCATGTGGAAATCTTCATGTTCTTTGTATCACAGAATCATTAGGAACATTAGGAATTGGAAAGGACATCAACAGATCATCTAGTCCAGTCCCCCTGCCACAGCAGGATCCCCTAGATCCAGTCGCACAGGAACATGGCCAGGCGGGTTTGAAACGTCTCCAGAGAAGGAGACTCCA
>JAOXOE010000256.1:323798-340643 GCA_028565055.1 Phoeniculus purpureus
CTTGAATACTGACCAGCTGTCCTGGGCCCCTCTTCCCTCTAGGGCTCCATCCCATGATACTTTGGCCAGCAGGTCCCAGAAGCGATCAAAGTCTGCACACCTAGAGTCTAGGGTCGTAAGCTTAGAATACTTCCTCCTGGTTGCCCTGAAGATCTTAAATTCAACTGCTTCATGGTCACTGCAGGCAAGGCTGTCCCTGAGCCTCACATTGCTTACCAGCCCTTCCCTGTTGGGAAGGGCTTGTCGCAGTTTGCTTGTCTGCAGCAGCAGGCTCTAACTGCCAAACCTGATCCTTAAGCAGCACTTGTGACAGGACTGGTCTGGTGATACTCACGCTTCCCGTACGTAGGAATCAAGTTGTAGTTGTCAGTTAGCCTGACGTTTGGACAACGTTCATCTCTATGTGCAGTACCGGGTTTGTTCTTTCTAACTGGAGTCAAGAGAAGACCTTAAAAAAACCAAACAATCACCCATCCATCAGGCACCTCTGCAAAACGACAAACACAATACAGGCAACAGGTACCAAATAGAGTTTAGGAGAACTGACATTCACTCTTCCATGTTATTCCCCACCTGAGAGTAGAGGATAGGGAACAGATCTCCTGCACTTCATTTCCTGATGGGCTGGCTGCAGTTACTGGCTCTAGCAGTGCTGTACATGTCCATCAAGCTTTACCCTTTCAGCTCTTCAGCATGCTGGGACCCCAGTGCTCAGCAGAGCTCTGAGCAGTAACAGACCGAGGTATAACAGGCTAACACGGCTGTAACTGCACAACAGAGCGGTGATGAAGGCATAACAGGCACCCGCACTGAGCTCTGATCCTGACTACACCCCTCTGTTTTAAACATTAATGCCCCAGCACCGAGAAAGAGCAGCTGACATGGCAGTAACCTGACAGGACTCAAAAGCAGCAGCTACAAAGCCAGTGCCACAGATTGTCATGATTACACAACAGACACTGGGCCTCTGAATATACAGAACTTCTACAGGATGCTCAGAAAAAACCTCACCCTGGAATTCCCCATCCACAGCCTCCCACAGTAAAATCCTCTCAAAGAATTCCTTAGACAGTAAAGGCTTTTGCATTCATTTCCAAACCAAACCCTTACTTTGGAAATGATCCATTTTGTTCCTGAACACTGGTGTTGCTGCTTGCAGTCTGCCTGTCTTCTCTGGAGCCAACAGTCTGCCTGTGTGGATCGGGGTCAGCAGTATTTCTGGAAAAGACAAAATGGAGCCCAGCAGGAATGCCAGTGATTACTGCCATTCTCAAAATGCCTCCTCTAAATCAGAAAAGTATAGGACACACTTTTACTTAAGTCATTAAATTAATTCAGACCAAAGAAGTTGAGAATTTCCAATCCGACTCAAAACAACAGCTACAGCCACTAAACCCAACTAAATCCATTACCTTCATGAGTTGCATGTCTGCTGCTGTTACGAGCAGCCAATTTGCGAAGTTCTTCTTTATACCTTTCCTCAGCTTCCAGAATGGTTCTGTGGAAGTCACACTGGTGTGGAGAACTCTGCAACATCTTGGTGAAGGTTCTACTATTGAAGGACTGTCCTGCTGTGCAACCTGGGCAATGAAAGAAGAGGGTGCTGTGGAACAGCAAGCCCTGCAGACACAGACCTACATGTGAAATACTGCAGAAACCATCACAAAGAGCAGCATTTCAATTTGCTCACTGTGATCTAGAACTTGCTTTGTATCACAGAATCACAGAGCATTACGGATTGGACCCTGAAAGATCATCGACTCCAATCCCCCCGCCGTAGCAGGATCCCCTAGATCCATTCACACAGGACTTGCACTCTTGAAAGCACAGAGGTGTTTTCAGCACGTGGCAGGGCCTAGGGGCAGGAAGGGGAAGGACAGAATGAACAATCCGAGAGATGGGTTACAGTTTCTGCAGTGGCAATTCACTTACAGCCTGGCCGACTCTGTCAGGCTTCTGTTCTGGACTTGGGAAGAAAGACCTAGAACAATATTTACCTAAACACCTTAAATCTGCCATGTTACTGGATGCAGGTGCAGCTGAAGTACTTTTTCTTCCCTCAGTTACCTCTGAGTGGAATGAACATTGATCTAAATGAGGAAGAAAAAAAGCCACTAAGAGAGTGCGACCTACCTCTTGCTTCGGCAATCATGCATCAATCAAGGTAAAATATGGATGAGAAAAGAAATCAAAGACACTCTCTTGGTAAAACTGCAACCCTTACAAGATTCCCAACCTACCAAAAGGATGTTACACACACCAGACTCTGTCATCGAACGATAGCTAGCTTACGAACAAAGTAGTGATAGAAGTACACAAAGATCATTCCAAACTGGCCAAGCACACAATTATCTACAGAAGAGATGCGTTTGCCTGTCTGTACCTGATGTGTGTGTCCCCTTCACAATTTTAACAGCTTCTGTGGGGTGTTTAAACAAGCAGTCTCTGAGGAGATCAACATGGGAACACAGTTAAGAGGACAAGCACACTCCACAACATACATCTACCTGTAAATTCACATAGGCATTCCAAAGGCAAAACAAAGCCCACATCACCTATCCAAAAATCATTCTAATTGTCACAAGGTCCTGGCTTTGGAGTGTCCAGCAGGTATCCGTTTCTCAACACTTGGCACGCCCTGCAGTGCTGCTCAGCACTCGAAATGTAGGGCTTCCAAGGGATCCTGCGTTCCCGAGCCATCCACAATTCTGATTCGCAGAATCACAGAATATTAGGGACTGCAAGGGACCTCGAAAGATCACCCAGTCCAATCCCCCTGCCACAGCAGTATCCCCTAGATCCAGTCGCACAGGAACATGGCCAGGCAGGTTTGAAACGTCTCCAGAGAAAGAGACTTCACAACTCCCCTGGGCAGCCCCTGCCACAGCTCTGTCATCCTCACCAGGAAGAAGGTCCTTCTCAGACTGATGTGGAACCTCCTCTGTTCCAGCTCACACCTGCTGCCTCTATTCACCCAGGAGTTACTTAGTGCACACAGATTTTCACCAAGTCTTCAAAATCCTGCAGGCTCAGCCAGATACAGCGATTGCTCTAAACAGTGATCGATTTTCTTCTGTTCTCACACTGACTAACTGTTATACGCCCATCATGCTGCTTTGATTCAGTGATCATGTATTTTCTGTCACTGACTTCCTCTGTGTGCTGTGGGAGCAAGGAGCCTGCTCCAGGGTTATGCCTGAGTAACTCTGGTTTTCACACCAACGCCTTTGTCAGGAGAGACCTTTCTTCTTCCTCAAGTTAATTTCTTAACAGTTTTGGGCTTGAGGTCAGAACTGAGATCAAGTAGATCACTGCAGAACACAGTGAGGTGCAGGGTACTTACCTCGTTCCAGGAACCAGCTGGGTTTCTACACAAGCAGCCTTTTCACTTCCACTGTGACTGTGACAAACCATGTCTGCCTGCAGGCCAGGCACGGAACACGCAGCGTTACTCTGCTCATTCTGTCCAGTGGCAGTGTTTAGTGGATCCACAGTGTTTGCTGTTTTATTTTTCAGTGGAGAACTTCTTACAGATGGAGCAAGAACCTGGTCGTCCCACCTAGAGGTCAGCTGTGGACACTGTACTTCTTGATCTGTTCTTGCCACGTGTGGTTTTGGATCAGCAGGATTCACTTCATGGTATTTTGATGGTTCAGCATTGGCTTCTGAAGATCTGCCTGCAAATGCTCTTTCTTGTGCTGTATCCTGAGAGGAAAAACACTCCTTAGCAGTTACATGAGCCCTAGAAATCCAGTAACAAGACTAACTAGGACCAAGCAGCCTAACTCCTGAAGCAAAGCAAATTCCAGGCTGCTTTAGAGCTGTGCAATGACAGACGTTTCACACAGGCAAATATAACAGTGATGATAGGTTCAAACGATCGCAATTAAAAATGGACCAAACTCTTGTTTCTTCAATAGAAATTACTTCAACTTTACAGAAAACAAGGCTTTACACTAAGCAGAAGTGCTTCATGAAGGTACCAACACCTGTGTTCCCTGACTGCCCTGCACGCATCTGCCTCTGTGGTGTACAGCAGTGGCAGGTTGCAGGTGTGATTCGTGCACATCCGCTGCCTTCCCTGCTTCTCTAGCTCACTCTGAAATTACCTCAAGTGGTTACTTTCCATTTCTCCCTGAACTCTGGGAGGCTTTGCATAGCTTTACGCGACTGTGGTAAACAGGCCAACCTCATTGTGTTCTCTTTCAATCGAGCTTATTCTGTGTAAAATTTCTTTTGCCTTCTTCCAGTAGTGCTGCAGAGTTCTCTTCCTGACTTCCCGCTCCAGCTCTTCCATGTTGTTCGCATGTACTGAACTGTCACTTATTTTCAGGGACAACTGCTCAGCTTTAAAATACAAACCAACATTAATAGTCCAAAACTAGCAGACACTGAAAACCACCACAGCCCCTCAGTCTTCAATAAAACTTCACTGACATGTTCAGTGCAAAAATTTACACAGGTGCTTCCTTACTGTCAGTCACCTCACAGCTTCTATGTTTAGCCACTAAAGAGCAAGGAGTCTCTGTGTCATTGATAACACTATGTAGCTAACGAAATAAAACCTCAATGGGATGAAAAATGCACTCTGCTTTAAACATAAAAACTGAGATATTTTTAATATCATTAAATGATTGTAGTGATGGCGATTTCAGGTTTGAGTACCAACTGCTTTAGACTCTACACGCCATGGAACAGCCCCAAGAACAGAGCTCCAGCTGGGTGTGAAAGTGGCACTGTCGGTATTTGCACATCATTTATAGATGGGAAAGCTTTTAACAACTGACCCAATATCGATAGGTTTCCCGACTGCATCACTGGAACTTTTACTTAGGCCACAGTCAGTCCCTGGTGGCTAATATTCAACTTCTCTGTAGAACCCAAACATCTCTGGGTGTACACAGAATTACAAGGCTGCTACAGTTAAAATCATTGAGAAAGTCAACAGAACCTGAGGATGGAAATCATCTTGGGAGTTCTTGAAGCAGTAACAGCAAGCTTACTCATCTGTTTGCAGTTCTGCAGCACAAAAGTAGCGGCTTTGCTGAGTTCCTCATCTTGAGACTCCGTTAATACCTGAATCATAAGTGGAAGGCCATTGCTCTGGAGCAGCTCACACTGGTTTTCTTCTGAAACAGGACATTGTAAAGGAGAAGAGATTGGTTTCAGGCTCACACACACTCCATCTTACAGCGCTTGTAGAAATGAACACAATTCACTCTCAGAGCAGCTCTGGAAACGGAGGTTCATTACGGACCCAAGCGTGCAGGAGCGACCACTGCCCAGGCTGCAGCAAAAGCAACTGGGGAACAGAAGGGTGGAACACTGCAGCACACATTTCTGCTGGGTGTCAGTACGTTACTTAATGGGAGTGAGGAAACAACCCCAGTGAAGCAGTCACTGCTAGAGAACTGAGGAGAAGTTGCTGGAAAAAGAACCAGGTCTTACCACAGACTTCAGTGCAGTGGCCGATGGCAAGAATAACACTGACTTTTTCTCCCGTTTCCAGAGTGTCGCAGGACAGCAGCTTCAGCAGCTCTGACACGGTGTGGTACTTGGCCAAGGCAACACCCATGGCAGCTATTGGGTTAAAAATAGATAAAGAGAAAATGACCTAGACAGTAAAGCTGTAGGCATTGCCCGACTGTAAGCTGCTATTGTTGGAGGGACTTCTAGAGACCTCTGACAGCTCCGGGCCTGCACAGTCACTCTCCTCTCCTTCATTTCAGCACTTCGAACTACCACAGGAGGGCAGTGATTCTGCCCTTGGTACTCCCCACAACCAACTGCGCGTGTTCTCCCAGACCGCTGCAAAGCAGGAGAGGCTCAGAAGCAGCGCCGGGGTGAGCTTCTCAACTCTTTCGAACTCTGTTAACGAGCACTTCTGGCAGAAGTGCCAGATGTCACCATCATACCCAACAGCGCAGATTCATCATCTGAATCATGTGACGGAACATACTGAGACCTCACCAGGACAGCACTACGCAGCCAGTAAATCAGAGAGAAGATGCATTATGCATACCCACTGCGTTTGTTCAGCTCCAAACTGACTGTCATGGACAGTTCTCAGCTTCACTGGCACAAAATCAGCTCTAGCATCTTATTTTTAATTTTCACTGTTTAAAATAAACAGCAGCCCTCCTCAGACAATCGGGAGTCCTTACCCATGGATATGTTTGCATTTAAAAACCCTCTCAAGCTGCAATATAGACAGGATATATCCATCACTGCCAGTACTCGCTCATCTCTCTTTCTCAAGACAACGACACTTTAAAAATTGTGACCGTTTATAAAACTCAGTAGCAGTCTGTTACAGAATCACAGAACATAGGGACTTGAAAGATCATCCAGTCCAAACCCCCAGACACAGCAGGATCCCCTAGATCCAGTAGCACAGGAACATGGCCAGGCGGGTTTGAAACGTCTCCAGAGAAGGAGACTCCACAACTCCCCTGGGCAGCCCCTGCCAGTGCTCTGTCACCCTCACTGAGAAGTTGTTCCTTCTCAGATTGATGTGGAAACTACTCTGTTGCAGCACACACCTGGTGCCCCTTGCCCTATCATTAGATGACACTGAGCAGAGCCTGGCTCCATCCTCCTGACACCCACCTTTCCCATATTTATAAACAGTAATGGGGTCACCCCTCAGTCTCCTTTTTCCAACTCAAGAATCCCAGCTCCCTCAGCCTTTCTGCATCAGGGGGATGCTGCACTCCCTTCATCATCATTGTGGCTCTGTGCTGGACTCTCTCTAGCAGTTCTGTGTCCTTCTGGAACTGAGTGGGCTAGAACTGGACATAAGATTCCAGATGTGGTCTCAGCAGGGCAGAGTAGAGAGGGGAGGAGAACCTCTCTCGATCTGCTAAACACCCCCTTTCTCATTCACCCCAGGATGCCGCTGACCTTCTTGGTCACAAGGCACATTGCTGGCTCAGTAGTTGCCTTTTATGCTGTCTCCTTTGAGCTGACTAAAAGTTAGATAACATCTCATTCCTTTCTTCCTGGGGTGGAGAAAGGAATGAGGTGCCGCCTCTGCATGATTCATGAAACTCTGACCTTTGTTTTGAGTGGGATATTCTTGTCTCCCTCTGGTTACTACACAACAGAAAACACTAGAAATATTCTGAATATTAGAATTCATGGAATTTATAGAATGTTCTAGGCTGGAAGGGACCTCTAGAGGTCATCTACTCCAACCTCCCTACACAGAGACAACTCTACCTAGGTCAGGCTGCTCAGAACCTTATCAAGCCTGACCTTCAATAACTCCAGGGATGGGGCCCCCACCACCACCCCGGGCAGCCCATTCCAGCCATCAACCACCCTCCCACTGCAGAACTTGTTTCTAATATCCAGCCTTCAACTTCTGTCACTTAAAATCACTTTTAGAAGCAAGTAGCCTGGTGTGAAGTGGTCCTGTTGTCACTACCCAAATGGTTTTCCTCCTGGCTCTTCTGCAGATCATGTAGTAATAGATTTATAATGATCTGAGCTTAATGTCAGTATATAGCAGTATTTTAGCAGGTAGCTGCTTTAGCAAGACTACATCAAACCGTACATGCTGCAAAATTAACTGGCTGTGTGGCTTTGTCCTAGGTTTTGAATAATGAGGAGGAGCCTCATAATGAAGACGAGAAGGAGCTGGAGGAACTCCGAAAGCGTGGCATCGTTCCTCTCCCCAAGCCACCACCGGGCGTGGGACTTCTGCCAACCCCGCCAGAGCAATACCCGTTTTCTGAGTCTGACATAGAAAATTACCAAGATCCGTCAGGAGACTATAAGAAAATCCCATCTCTCTTTGAAATAGTGGTGAAGCCAACTGTGGATTTAGCGCACAAAATCGGAAAAAAGTAGGTGTCGGAAGTTTGTGTGGAACTCTGCTTAGAATACGGCTGCGTAAACACTGAATCAGTTCTCTTTGTTTGTGTCAAAACCCTGCACTTCTGAAGGAATTGCTGAGTTCATAAGCCCTCAAATATCACTTATTTAATGCTTCCCATGGGACAGAACCGACTGAGCTTTCACCTTCCAGAAAGCCACTCTTGTCTGGGCTCTGTGCCTGCCTGGCTGTCTCTGTTTGCAGGCTGAGCAGGGTTCATTCTCTTCTACAGCCTTTAATAGTTGCAGCGGATGTCCAGTAGTTCATGTACTAACATTGCAGAGTTTGTTCTCGTCTACAGCCTTCTATAGTTGCAGGGGATGTCCAGAAGTGCATGAGCTAATATTGGAGAGGAGTTGGACTTGCAGATGAACTCATGGTCTGTAATGTCTGCAGTTACTCTCTTTTAAAGTCATTTGGTTTCATTTTGATTTTTAGGATCCAGTAGGTACAAATGCGTAAGACTGAGGAGGAGCAGGAGAGAGCTAATAGTCTTCTGATCATAGAATCATAGAATGACTTGGGTGGAAGGAATCTTTAAAGGTCTAGTCCAACACCTCTGCAGTGAACAGGGAAATCTGCAACTAGATTAGGTTGCTCAGAGCCTCATCGAGCCTTGCCTTGAATGTCCCAGGACCACCCTCATAGCAGCTTTCCAATCTCTGAAGTGGGCTACAAGAAAGCTGGGGGAGGGCTTTTGAAGTGAGTGGTGGTGAGAGGACAAGGGGAAAGAAAAGGTTCCAGACTTGAAGAGGGGAGAGTGAGGTTGGGTATGAGGAACAAATTCTTTGCTGTGAGGGTGCTGAGATGCTGGAACAGGTTGCCTAAGGCAGTTGTGGGTGCCCCATTATCCCTGGCAGTGTTGAAGGGCAGGTTGTCTGGGGCTCTGAGTAACCTGCTGTAGTGAAGGTGTCCCTGCCTGTGCAGGGGGGTTGGAGCTGGATCTTTAAGGTCTCTTCCAACCCTGGCCGTTCTGTGATTTTGTGATTGCAAAAATTTCTTCCTTGTGTCTAATCTAAATCACAGAATCATAGAACATTAGGGATTGGAAGGCACCTCAAAATGTCATCCATTCCAATCCCCCTGCCACAGCAGGATCACCTAGATCAAGTTGCACAAGAGCATGTCCAGTCTCCCTTCTTGTAGTTTAAAACCATCACTGCTTGTGCTGTTACAACAGGCTTTGATGAAAAAATCTTTCTTGTAGACTCCCTTTAAGCACTGAAGGGCTGCTATAGGATCACCTTGGAGTCACCTTCTCTCCAGGCTGCACAACCCAACTCTCTCAGCCTGTCCTCATGGCAGAGGTGCTCCAGCCCTCTGGTCACTTTTGTGGCCTCCTCTGGAACTGCTCCACAAAGCTCATTTCCTTCTTGTGTTGAGGACCCCAGAGCTGGACACAGTGCTCAAGGTGGGGTCTCAACCGTAGTGGAGTGAGGGGGAGAATCATTTATCTTGACCTGCTGGCCACACTTTTTTTGATGCAGCCCAGAATGTGATTGGCCTTGTGGGCTGTGAGGGCACATTGTTGGCTCATGTCCAGCTTTTTGTGATCTTCATAGGTGAAGAATGTAATTAACTCACTTTCTTTTGCCCACAGGCCACCAACCTTCTATAACAGTTCGTCACCTCCGAGACCACCGTTTCAGGGCAATGACCCACATTCCCAGCACATGTATAACCCTGGATCAAGCCCTGGGCCAGGACCTGGCATGCCGCAAGGACATAACGGACCGCCGATGCACCCAGGTTCTCCTGGCCACCATCCGTGTGGAGGGCCTCAAGGCCCAGGGATGCCACAGAGTCCTCCTATGCAGGGGGTTCCTCCAGGCTACATGGGCCCGCAGAACCAGAGTGGTATGCCCATGCAGGGACAACAAGGGGGTCCACCGCTCACACCGCCAGGTCTTGGTGGATCCTACAACAGCCCAGGAGTTCAGGGACATATGGTGAACATGCCAAGAGAGAATCACTGTCCTCCGGGGCCACAGTACCAGCAGATGCCTGGGGAACGGCAGCCCAATATGAATTATGAGCCTATTCAGAACCCGGCTGATTTCTACGACAATTACTATTCTCATCAAGCCATACATAACTTCCAGCCAGCTAACAACTCCAGTGGTAAGGACGGGTCAAAACTGTTGTTCTTTAATGTGGTTTTGCTCTCCCTGTACTGGGCACCATTGACGCCTCCCCTCAGGTACTGGGGGTAGTTTTAGGCCCCTCACTTCAAGAAAGATTGAGGGGCTGGAGTAGCTCCAGAAGGCTAGTGAGGCTGGGGAAGGGACTGGAGGGAAAGGCTGCTGAGGAGAGGCTGAGGGAGCTGGGGGTGTTTAGCCTGGAGGAGACTCGGGGGGACCTTCTTCTCTCCAACTCCCTGAAGGGAGATTGTAGTCAGGTGGGGGTCAGGCTCTTCTCTTGGGAAACCAGCACCAGGACAAGAGGGCAGGGCCTGAAACTGCCAGGGGTGGGTTAGGCTGGATGTTAGGAAGCCCTTCCTCATGGAAAGAGTGATCAGAGCCTGGACTGGGCTGCCCAGCGCAGTGGTGGAGTCCCCATCCCTGGCGGTGTTGAAGGGCAGCCTGGCTGTGGCCCTTAGTGCCCCAGTGTGGCCGCTGTGGTGATGTTATATCCTGGGTTGAGCTGGATGAGCTCAGAGGGCATTTCCAGCCTCAACCATTTAGTGATTCTGTTGTTGTATATTTTATTTCTGCTGCTCTAAACGATCTGCTCCTAACTGGATGTTTTTGTGCTGCAGATGGAACGTGGCATGGAGAGTTTACAGATCACCAGGCTCACCTCATGGCTCAAGAGCAGCATCAAGGCGGAAGCGAGTCGGACTGCATGAGTAGCCATATGGGCCATAAACAAGGCATGAACGTACCGGATTTTCTTCCGGCCATGCAGAAGGCCCTTTATGCAAGACTGAGTCAAAAGCATCAAAGAGAAGGAGACTCTGTCAGCAGCCAGGGTCAGAGGGCAATGAGCAAAGATGAAGGTAAAGATTATTTTGTTAGACCTCTACACATGGCTTCACATTGCACCAGAAGAGGTTTAGATTAGACATTAGGAAAAAATTCTTCACTGAAAGAGTGGTCAGGGGTTGGAAGAGGCTGCCCAGGGAGGGGTTGGAGTTGCCATACCTGGAGAGTTTGAAAAAATGAGTACACGTGGCACTAAGAAACAGGGTTTAGTGGGCAGGGTGGGGTTGGGTAAGTGATTGGTCTGGATGATCTTGGCAGTCTCTTCCAACCTTTATGATTCTGTGATGCCGTGACTGTGTATTAGCCTGGAACAAACCTGTTGACTTGGATTATTGTGATGTTGCCACTCAGTGTGGTTGCACAACTACCCACTCAAATGTTTTCAGCTGAATGTACTTGCTTTGCTTCCCATACAGGCTTAGTAGCTGCATTCCAGTTCCAAAAAGACAATTTCTGGGTCACTTGGGGGTATGGTAATGGCAGAACAAGAGGAAATGGCCTCAGGTTAGGTCAGGGGAGGTTTAGATTGGATCTCAGGAAGTAGTTCTTTGGTTGGGCACTGGAACAGGCTGCCCAGAAAGGTGGTGGAGTTCCAATCCCTGGAGGTGTTTAAAAACTGAGTAGCTAGAGCCCTTGAGGCCGTGATCTAGGGGGTCAGGGAGCTGTTGGGCTGAGGGCTGGACTTGCTGATTGTGGAGGTCCATTGCAGCTGTAATGATTCTGTGATTCTGTAGTTCCTACTTCTAAAAGGTTCTGTGGATGATAATGACTTCTTAAAAGGACAGTTTGAAACAGAAAGATTATTACTTCTAACTGCCAGTACTTGCAAGTACATCTTGGCTTCTTTTCAGTCGTTCCTTCTTGCTGTTTTCTGTATGTTCGTGTATAGAGGAGTATTACTTCCTCTGTGATAGCTGAAATGTGCAGTGTTTAACGGAGTGTCTCTTCTGTAACCTCCTGTGGCCACTTTTCACTCCCGTAAAACCTCCTTGTTTGGATTGTAAGGAAGGAGCAGATTGCAGGAGGTTGGAGTGCGATGCAGGTTTGTCTGTTCTCCCAGGGAACAAGTGACAGGATGAGAGGCCCCTACCTCACATCCTGGGGTCAGGTTTGGGCTGCTCCTCACTGCCAGAAGGACAATGAGGGGCTGGAGTGTGGCAGAGAAGGGCAACGGAGCTGGGGAAGGGGCTGCAGCACCAGTGCTCTTTAGTAGCAGCTGAAGGAACTTACGGGTTTTAGCTTGAGGAAAAGAGGGTCAAAGTGAGACTGTCTCACTCTCAAACAGCTCCCTGAGTGAAAGAAGGTTGGACACAGTTAGGGGTCAGTCTCTTTTCCCCAGGAAGAAGTGATACGACAAAAGGAAATGACCTCAAGTTGCACCAGGGGAGGTTTAGGTTGGCCATGAGGAACAGTTTCTTCCCCAAAAAGGGTTGTAAAGGGCTGGCCCAGAATGGTGGTGGAGTCCCCATCCTTGGAGGGATTGAAAAGCCCTGGAGCTGTGGTGCTGAGGGTGGGTGTCAGGGGGATGGAGCCAGGCTCTGCTCAGGAGCATCCAATGATAGGACAAGGGGCAGTGGGTGTGAGTTGGAACAGAGGAGGTTCCACATCAACCTGAGAAGGACCTTCTTCCCAGTGAGGGTGCCAGAGCCCTGGCAGGGACTGCCCAGTGGTTTGTGGAGTCTCCTTCTCTGGAGACGTTTCAAACCTGCCTGGCCATGCTCCTGTGCGACTGGATCTAGGGGATCCTGCTGTGGCAGGGGGATTGGACTGGACTGGATGATCTTTTGAGGTCCCTTCCAGTCCCTAATGTTCTGTGATTCTGTGCCAAAGCATTTCCTTCACTAATCTCTGTTGTTTCAGATGACAATGTCAACTGGTATTCCAGCAGTGAGGAGGAAGAGGGGAGCAGTGTTAAATCCATCCTCAAAACCTTAAAGAAACAGAGTGAAAACTTCCGGAACCGGCAGCAACATTCCACAGAGCAGCACATGCTGGGGATCCCCACCGATCCGAGGCTGGCCAAAGACAAAGGCGCAGGGCCTCAGGCTGCTGACCCCAGACTTCGGGCCTCTCCGAGGTCCAACCCCCGAAAGCCCTCGGATTCTGCATCCCTGGACCCACGGCTCGTACGGGATCCCAGGATGCACAAGGTCAGCGAAGGGGGTCACCCCAGCTCATCCCTGGGGGGAGCAAAGCTCGACTTACACCATGCGCACGCGGGGGTCAAAATGAAACAAAAAGGGCTGGAGGATGATGAAGAGGACTCTGAGAGAGAGCTGAGAGAGCGGGCTTTCCTCATTCCGTTGGAACCGTTGCCTGGTGTCACGTTGAGGGATCCCCGATCTCAGCTCAGGCAGTTCAGCCACATTAAAATGGACGTTACCCTGATGAAACCCAACTTTGCGAAGCATATCGTGTGGGCGCCCGAAGACTTGCTCCCGATCCCGCTGCCTAAGCCTGACCCTGTCTCGTCCATCAATTTACCTCTTCCTCCGCTCATCGCCGACCAGAGACTTAACAAACTGCGGAATCTGAAAAACGATTCCCACCCCAGCGCGATGCCAGCCGACCCGCGCCTGGCCGCCAAGGCGAAAAACAGCTTAGCGGGCAGGAGTGGCTACTTGGATCCCTCTGCGGACTCGCATGCCAGTAGCTCGAGCAAACTGGGAGATCCTCGCTTACAAAAGAACGTCGATCCCAGGCTCCACAGACTGTCGAGTGCAGACACTCACCATGGACTCGCAAAGGATTCGCACCCTCCGAAGTTTGACCCCCGCCTCGCGAGATCCACTGCCAGTTCCTCGCAGCCCTTGGAGGCTGCAACTGCCAAACCCGACCCGGATGCTCTCCCTCCGTACGCACCCAAGCTGTCGTCGAGCGGCGTTAAGCTGGGGAGCCCGGGCTCCATCCTGAGCGGTATCAGTTTGTACGATCCAAGAGAGCACAGCTCGTCCTTGGACACGGCTGCCGCCAGTTCCGGAGAGAACGGGGAGAACCAGAAGAAGAGTATTCTGAAAAATTCTAGTAAAAGCGAACCCAGCCTCTCGGAGGATCCGTCGCTGCAGAAGGCCGCCTCCAACGCGGAGAAACCCCCCGAAGGATCAGCGGAAGCTGCTTCAGACAAAGCAAATAGCACCGGTAAATCTCAGGCTAAACACTCCAGCGCCGCACCTGCGGTGCATAATCTCCCGATCCAAGCTTTGTCAGGATTAATCCGGCCGCAGTACAGTGACCCGAGGCAGGTCAGGCAGCCCGGACAGCCCGCTCAGCCGCAGGAGAGCGATCCCAACGGATCAGAGTCAGACGACAAGTCCTTAAAAGATGTTTTCAAGACTTTCGATCCGACCGCTTCACCATTTTGTTAGCAGTCGATTGGAAGTCTTTTTACCGTTGTGAATACCGCAGTTCTCTGCTGTTTTTGTAACTGGTTTACCTCTTTTGCTTTTATTTATTTTTAAATTATAATTATCAACACTTTTCAGCTGCTAATCTCCGAACCACATGCAGTTAGACAGTACCGCCCTAGTGTTTGCAAAAGCCTGTGGTATTTTCTATAGAGTACTTTTCCAATTTCAGGGAGAACTAATAATTGACAGACAAGGTAGGAATAAACCCAACCCTCACCCCTCCATCTCCGCCACCGTATTGTGTTAGAGCTGAGAAAAGCACTTTTCATTGTAAATACGTCATGAGGAAAGCCCGGAGGACCTGTATATGTGTGAGCTGTCCCTTTCAGCGATGGCATCTCGAGGTGAGTGCCCCCTTTGTACGATTGTATAGACACAAGCAATATTATGTACGCTAACTGTGAGAGAGAGACAGACGCTGCTTGAACGAGGATCGACGGACGACGCCATCGAGAACCCCGACCCCCTGCAAGAATGATGTCAGAGGAAAAGCGGATGACCCCTCCTTCCTCTTCAGATCCGTTGGTGTGAGACATTGGACAGTTTTTATTCACACGGTCGATGCTCTTCATGTAAAAGAGACCCTTCTATCGCGTATTGAGGATACAAATGTCATATCTTTTAAAAGTATTTTATTCTATGCTGTACATAGGAGAAATTGTGAAGTACAGAACTAGAGGAACGGCGCTGTTCTGAGTGGAGAAGATACCTACATTCTCTAATATGGGGAAAAAACATAAAGAAGAAGGTTTTTATTTAAGTTGTTGGGTTGTTTTTTCACACACAGCCACGATTCTGGTTAGTGCTCTAAGTTCCATTGTGGTGTTCATGTATTTCAATGTATTTTTGTATCCAGCCGCTTAATTTGTATTGCTTTTTTTGTATCGATGTAACTGCAGTACTTGTATTCATGGTGTCTTTACGACATTTTTAACAAAACAATTAAAAAGGGTACAGTTAAAGCCTCGGGTACCGCCTGGTGATGAGGGGAGTGGAACACCTCCCTGCTGAGGAAAGGCTGAGGGAGCTGGGACTCTTGAGCTTGGAGAAAAGGAGACTTGAGGGGTGACCTCATTAATGTTGATCAGTATGTGAAGGGTGGGTGTCAGGAGGATGGAGCCAGGCTCTGCTCGGTGTCGTGTAATGATAGGACAAGGGGCACTGGACGTGAGCCGGAACAGAGGAGGTTCCACGTCGATCTCAGAAGGAACTTCTTCCCGGCGAGGGTGATGGAGCACTGGAAGGGGCTGCCCAAGGTGGGTTGTGGAGTCTCCTCTGGAGCGGTTTAAAACCCACCTGGCCATGTTCCTATGCTACTTGATCTAGGGGATCCTTCAGTGGTGGGGTGATTGGACTGGATGATCTTTGGAGGTCCCTTCCAATCCCTAACGTTCTGTGATTCTGATTCTGTGATGTTGGCACGGTGGCAGCGCTGGGGACAGAAGCCCTGCGGGGGATCAAAACAGGGTTTCGACCTCACCTTGTACGGGGTGCGAGCGGCGTTAGCTTGCTGTGGGGATGCAGAGAGGATCGCCGGCGTTCTCTTCCCACTGTGAGAACTCTCATGCACGTCCTTTAACTCGCATGCCGAGAGCACAGTTGCCCTCAAAGCTGCTCCTGCGCCACCTTTTCTAGGTCGCTTTTACTCTCGAGGAACTGTAGTGATAACCGAACGAGCTGCCTTTGTAATAAAAGCTTGCAGTCTGCTCAACTGCCACCCACTTCCTGCCCGTGCCGAATGTCTCTTTGCATTCAGTCTCTCGGTGGAGCTTCCTCTTCTTGGAAATGCAGGGGTACTGAACAGGGACCAAACATGGTGTGAAAGGGTCCTGATAGTCCTTACATCCTGTTGTCTCCATGTCTAACCATCTCCTTGCTTCTTCCCAGATCCAGCCAGCAGGTCCACGTGAGCCCCCCCAGGCTCTGTGAGCTGCTCCTCCTTCTCCTGGTTACTTGTTGCAGGATCCTTCCTCATTCTGGGATGCCCACAGCCCTGAGACGCAGAGGAGTTCCATTGCTATGAATGCAGAGGAGTTTTGTTGTTACCGTGCAAGTACTAAACTACCTGACTTGGGGGGGGGAGGTACTGCGGGTGGCAGAGGGGACAGTCCAGCCACACTGAGGTGGGCTGGAACATCTCGAAGTCACTGAGCAAGCGAAGTGATCGTCTCTTTTGCAAGGGAGATTCATTTGTGTCTCTTTTAATGTTTCCCTCAGCTGCTGGCAACTCATCGCCCCGTGGAAAGCAGTGACAGGATCAGTCGGTACCATCGGTCTTGGATCGTCCTGAATCCTGAAGCTGTGAGGTGGGTGATGGTCAGCACTGAGTGTTTTGCCCTGGAGAAAAGAGAGTCCTGGGGCTGAGAGGGCTTTGGGGAGAAAAGTCTCATTTCTCAGCATGTTGTGCTGAGCTGGGGGCAGCAGTTGAGACAAAATGCCCCTCACACTGAGACCTGGAGATGGGAAAGAGGTGTTTGTCTCTGATCTTGTCTGCTCTGGACTGAGGGGTGACCTCATTAATGTCTATAAATATGTGAAGGATGGGTGTCAGGAAGATGGAGCCAGGCTCTTCTCA
>JAOXOE010000256.1:341960-352079 GCA_028565055.1 Phoeniculus purpureus
TGGATCAGCAAGAGCAGGAACAGGGCCAGCAGAACTAGGGATGTCATTCTCACCCTGGACTGGGCACTGGGGAGGCTTCCCCTTCAGTACTGGGGGCAGTGCTGGGCCCCTCACTACAAGAAAGCAGGAGGAGCTTTCTCACCCTCATTCATCAAATGGGATGGAATAAAACCCTCGTCCCTTTCCAGAGGACATGCTGAAGCTCATCAGAAGTCAGGAGCAGTGACAGGGCACAGTCAGTGCTTTGAAAGATCAGACCATTACAGGAAGAATATTTATCCCCAGCTGGAGTCCACAGAGGTTCCAGGTCAAACAGCCGCTGCCTCCCAAATCCCACCTTGGCTGTGGGAGCTGCCCCACACCGTGGAGTTGTCTTGCAAAACCTGCTTGGGGTCGTCGGTGTTGACTTACTGTGACACACGCTGCCTCAGCTGCCTTCAGAACGTGTGAAACCGCTCGAATTAGGTTCTGGGCGTTGCTCACGAGCAGCTCTGAAGAGGATTTGCTCTCTGCAGTGAACGCTTTTACCCTTAAAAGATGTTTTATAGGATTTTACTGCAAGAACAGCAGACAAAGTGCCTCCCCTGCATGGCCAGAACTCCCAGTTACTGCTAAATGAGATTGCCTGCTGTGCTGTCAGAGCAAGGGGACAGAAGGGGCTGTTTGCACCACAGGGAGAGGAGAAGGAGACCCACAACAGAACTAAAGGCTACATCATCTAATGATAGGAAAAGGAGCAACAGGTGTCAGCTGGAACAGAGGAGGTTCCACATCAATATGAGAAGGACCTTCGTCCCAGTGAGGTGACAGAGCCCTGGAAGGGGCTGCCCAGGGTGGGTTGTGGAGTCTCCTTCTCTGGAGAGGTTTAAAACCCACCTGGCACAGTTCCTGTGCAACTGGATCTAGGGGATCCTGCTGTGATGGGGGGACTGGACTGGATGATCTTTTGAGGTCCCTTCCAATCCCTAATGTTCTGCGATAGAGCAGGTTCCAACCTCTGAATACTCTACCCCAACATCTCAGCTGCAGGAGAGTTCGTCCTGGAGTCCAGCAGCTTACCTGGCTACGATGCTGAGCTGGCTGCTGATGGTGTGGGTCTGCTCGGCAGCGCACAGCAGCTCCGAGGAGCACCTCACATCCAGGCAGTGCTTGGCAATGACACGGCCAAAGTGCACAAAGGCCTGCCCGTCAGAAGCGATTTGCCTTGCGCAGGCAACGAGCTGCTCCTTGTTCTGAAGCAAAAGAGAATCATAGAATCATATCATGGCTCGAGTTGTTAGGGATTTGGAAGGTCATCTAGTTCCAACCCCCCTGCCGTGGGCAGGGACTCCTCCCATTAACCAGGTTGCCCACAGCCCCATGCCACGTGGCCTTGAGTGCTTCTAGAGGATGAAACACTCCTTACCACAATGGGGCCCTTCTTCCTCAGGAACTGAGTCATGTGAAGCATCCGAGTTGCCATGTCCTTGGCGACCTGGGACATCTTGCTGGGGCTACCCTGCCACAGGTCACCATCTCCTCTCTCATGTTTCGCAGGGCTGCTGGCAAAGGACACACTGGGAGGACTGTTCTGGTGCTGTCGAGACAAGAACTGAAGAGATTTGAAGTCTAGAGCGTGTGGAGATGCTGAGAAGTCTCCACCAATGTGATTCTGAAGCGGTTTTGGGTAAGTAAAGGGGACAGGATTGCTGCCTGTCACCTCGCTGCCTTCCCACCCAACCTTGCTCTTCCCTGCCTTCACCCACACTGTGGCTATCAAATCCCAGCACCCTGTCCCATCTATCTCCTGGAGCTGTAGCTGTGAGCTTGCAGCACCCGTGGCTGACAAGCGTGATCTAAGTGCTGTGAACCACTGCAGGGTTCGTGTGCTGACCCTCAGCCAGCTCCTGCCAGCCAGCAGCTGTTGCATGAGCACAGTTGCCGATGCTCCCAGAGCAGAGCGGTGAGCGGAGCAGAGGGAGGTTGTGTTTCAGGGGAGCAAGAGCTGTTCAGCTCCCCTCTCCTCAGAAACCGCAATTTGGAGATGGGTTTATTCATGCAAGAGTCAGATCAGATGTCCAGAACTCAGCTGAACCAGGGCAGCCAGCAACTTGATCAGGCTCTGAAGGTGGCTGGGGGGTTGGACTGCTGACCTCCAGAGGTGCCTCTCCACACTCATGGTGTGAGTACCACGGCTGACTGACAGCCCTGAGACCCAGCTGATGGAGGACAGAGCTACTGTACCATTTCACGTGCCTCCTCAGCAGCTCTGCTTCCTCGTCCAGTCCTGCTCGGGCAGGTTCCTGCTGGCTTGCTGTGGCTCAGATCATTAAGCCCCCAGGCTGGGAAGAGTTTGGCTGTGCTGCTGGGTTGTCTCGGAGAGCAGCAGTCCCCCGCGTTCCGCAAGTGTTGCCCGATGAGCTGCAGAATGTGCTCGCTAACGCCCTGGACGGCCCGGAGCTGCGTGCTGAGGTAGTGAGCTGTTGCTGACCAGTACCAGATGGTGCTGTCCAAGCAGAAATGCTCTTTGTCCCCCTGGATCTGGAAGAGCTGGTTGGTACTGCTCACTGCATCCAATGTGAGGACCACAAGGTGGTCTGCGACGCAGAGCAGGTTCTCCTGAGCTCTGGCCTCCAGAACATCATGGAGGGTGGTTTTGACCCACCAGACATTGGCCATTAGCTGACTTGCCTTCTCTTCAAAGGCCTGTTTGCTCCTCTCCTTGTCCTCTTGGGAGAGGGGTGACAACGCTGATCCAAGGACATCTCGGATGACTTGCAGGTGTTCCATGTTCACCTTCTCCAGGTGGAGCAGTAATGCCTTGGCCCGAAGGGCCAGGTCTCTCTGCAGGAGCTCAAAGCGAATGTACAAGCTGGCAGTAAACAGTGAGGAGACCAAAAGGGTGTTGGAGACATCCAGCAGTGCTTCCGTCAGCACCTTGATCTCCTCCCTGAGCTCTAGGATTTCATTGCAACCCTGGTCTTCAGGGCAGGACAAGTATGAGAGCCGGGCGGCCTCCTGCAGCCTCAGGGAGTTCTCAGACACAGCGGCCAAGAGGCTTGGTGAGCAGAGCTTGTTCTTCATGGCGCTCCTGAGCTCCCTCAAGAGCAGAATGTCCCTGCCTATGAACCTATCCACAGCTCCCAGCAAGACGTGCATGCCAACAGCCCACCGCACACAGTGTGTCTCCAGGCTGGCCTTTTCCACCCTGCCAGAGTCCTCCAAGGATGCTGCTTTCTCAAGTAACGCTTGGGTGTTCATCTGAGCACGGGAAAGCTTGGCTTGGACCTGGAGGAAGTTCTCCTGGATGTTGGGGGAGATGGGATTTCCCTTAGTACAGGTGACACTAGCGATGTCTCCTGCTAACTGAACCGCTCCTTCTAAACCCATCATGGTCTCCTCCAAAGCCTGTTTGCCTCTCAGAGAGTCAGCAGACAAAATAAAGCCCAACACTTGCTGGGACAGACTGTACCAAGGGCCTGCCACGACTGCCAGGGATGCTTCGGTCTCACAGATCCTTTTGGAGAGCGTGAGTGCCATTTGGAGAAGATCTCCTGGACGATGGAGCTGCCCTGGGGCTGTTTCCCTGGCCAGGCTAACGACGTGAGGTGTTAGCAGTAGAATCTTCTGGTACTGCCCCAGCATCTCCAGCTGGGGAGGCTCCGCAACGGGCAGTGCTTCCTGGGCCGCGGCAACGCAGCCCTCGGAAAGGTCCAGCAAGGCAGAGCAGGCAGCCTTGATGGCTGCTGTGTCGTAGGCTCTCGTTGCTGCTAGGAGAGCTCTGATGACAGGGTGTGTATCTCCTTTGCCTGAAGATGGATGTGTTAAGGTGTCTTCCTCCAGTGCAGCCACGTCCACGGAGGTTTTTAGCCCAGCACATGATGAGCCGAGTTCAAGTCTCATTGCAACACCAGTGCTTCGCGCTCGATCCCGCAGAGGGCTGAGGATATCTGGGTGGTTGGACCCATCCAGCCCGTCTTGGATGTGCTGAGCGGCGTCCAGCAGGCAGCTTAGTGCCTCTGAGAAGGCATCCCTAGCGTGGAGGCACGAGAGTCTCTCCAAGCAAAGGGCTGCGACTGCTTTCAGCTCAAGGATGGAATTGGCCAGTTGCTCAACCCAAACCAGCAACCCGTTCCTGAAGAAGGGGTCTGTGGCTCCGTCCACAAACCTGCTGGTAGCTTCAACCACCCACCGAGCCCAGCTGGCCAAGTGAGCTGCGTGCTGAGAGAACCTCTCAGCGTCCTGGCTTTTCAGGGCCTTCCCACAGCATTCCCCGTGCTCGGCCATTTCCTGGATGGACACCTGAAGGAACTCCCGTGTGCCGACAGTCTTGTCAAAACACCGCAAGAGGTTTTGCGTGGTGATGGCCCACGCGCGGCGCAAGGACTGCAGCTGCTCAGCAGCGCTCGGCCGGGCCCCGTCTCTGCTCAGTCCTGTAAGCAGCGCAGGCAGGCTGGCGAGGAGCCTCTTCAGATACTCCAGCTGCTCCCCAATTTCTCTGGCAGTTTGGGTTTGGGTGCACCTGGCCAGAACAAAGTCTGTTGTTCTGAGCATCTGCTGAGCGTGAGCGAAGAACTTGGCAGTGAGGGGCTGAAGCGTCTTTAAAAATCCTCCTTGTTCTGCTGGGAAACACCCAGCAAGGCTACAGGTGCCTTCAAACAGATTCCTCAGGGGCTCCTTACCCTCGACGAAGGTGTCGAGGATTTGGCACAGAGTAGCTCTGAGCGCTGCCTGGTCCAGAGACTCCACCTCCTCTCTCATGGTGCGATAGTCCTCCTCCAGGCTGCTCGCTCCGAACGTTTGCCCGGGCCGTTCCTGCTGCTGGCTCATGCGGCTGCAGATGGTTTTCCTGAGCCGCAGCAGAACCCAGCAATGTCTGACCAGCTCCAGCTTCAGATGAAGCCTGGAGGAGTCTGCGAGAAGCATGCAGTGGAAGATAACCGCTGCCACGTGAGCGCTGAGCTCGCTGTCGAAGAGGTGTGCTGGGCCTGGGCCAGAGAGGAGAGCCAGCAGGCTGCTCACGTGCTGGGAGAAGGTCCCGCTTCTGTCCCCTGGCTCTTTGCTGCCTGGATTGTTGAAGAGCAGGGACATGAGCTGTGTGATGGTCCTCTCCGTCAGCTGGAAGGTGTAGTCTTCTGAGAGGGTGACCTGCTGATGGCAGGTGTGTTTCAGATGTCCAAGCTTGGCTGCGTGGAGCCGAGGGACGCACTGCTGAAGGAGCTGCAAAGCTTGGGCCAAGCTCTCCCGTTGAGGACAGTTAGGGAGTTGCTCCAGGCGCTTTGCTGTCAGGTCATTCAGCACAAGCATGGCCTCAGAGAAGGCCCCAAAAGCAGCCAGCAGTCCTGGCATGTCCTCTGCATCCTGCAGCACATGGAGGCGCTCTAGGAGCCAGCTGGCGGCTTCAGTCACCCTCCTTGCCCCAGCAGCATCTTCGATTCGAAGGACCTAACCAGGAAAAAACAGCAGAAAACGCTGGTTTTCTGGAGAAGAACCAACCAATGCTCCACCCAGAACTTCACCCCAGCTCCTGTCTCTGGCCACTGCTGTGTCCCTTCACCTGGATAAGGGGGTCAGCTGCACCCTCAGGAAATTGGCAGATGACGCGAAGTTAGGCAGCTGCATTGGTCTGCTGCTGGAGATGTGGTACTGAGGGCCAGCAGGACCAGCTTGAGTGGTGACCTGGCAGTACTGGGTGACAACCGGCTGAACAGGAGCCAGCAGGGTGCCCAGGTGGCACAAAAGACCAATGGCATCCTGGCTGGGATCAGCAATAGTGTGGCCAGCAGAAGTAGGGATGTAATTTTCCCCCTGTGCTGGGCCCTGGTGAAGCCTCACTTTGAGTACTGGGGGCGGTGCTGGGCCCCTCACTTCAACAAAGAGATGGAAGGGCTGGAGTGGGTCCAGAGGAGCAGCGAGGCTGGGGAAGGGACTGGAAGGAAGGGGTGATGAGGAGAGGCTGAGGGAGCTGGGGGTGTTTAACCTGGAGGAGACTCAGGGGGACCTTCTCCCTCTCTCTAACTCCCTGAAGGGAGGTTGCAGTCAGGTGGGGGTCAGGCTCTTCTCCCAGGCAGCCAGCACCAGGATGAGAGAGCAGGGCCTGGAGCTGCCAGGGGACGGTTAGTTTGGATGTTAGGAAGCCCTTCCTCACAGAAAGGGTGATCAGAGGGTGGACTGGGCTGCCCAGGGCAGGTGTGGAGTCCCCATCCGTGGAGGTGTTGAAGAGCAGCTTGGCTATCCTTCAGTTAAGGGTGCCAGGGCACCCTTAGTGCACTGGTCTGGCTGCTGTGGTGATGTTAGGTGCTGGTCTGGATGAGCTCAGAGGTCTTCTCCAGCCTCAATAATTCTGTGAGCCTGACTGTTTGGACTAGATGATCTTAGACTTTTTCCAACTTAAATGATTCTGTCCCAGTCTGACCACCTCATCTGTTTGCCCCAGCACTGTCCCCATGACTGTTACCTTCGCCGTCTCTGTTAAGACCCTGTTTGCAGCTGCAGCCAGCTCCTCCCTGTGCCTGGGCTCCTCTGGCTGTACCTGGAGCTTGCCAGTGGCCAGCAGCACCCACCTCCCTGCCAGGACGAGGGACTTGGCTGCAGGACACATCTCCGCCTTGAACACCTCATCGCTGGACTCCTCGGCCAGTCTGGAACAGAAGTCACTAGGCTCAGCTCTTCTCAGTGGGGAACACCTACTGCTCCTGGACCTTGTCACAGTTGGCCACACAAGACCCAGACTGGGTTTGGACTGGTTTTAACTCTTCCTGATAGGTTTTTCCCATCTTTCCCTCCTGTATCCAGTTTTGAGCACCACAGGATCAGAAGGACACTTGAAGGGCTGGAGCGGGGCCAGACCCTGTGGAGAGTGGCTGAGGCAACTGGGGTTATTTAGTCTAGAGAAGGCTGAGAGGAGACCTTGCTCTCTAACAGCTCCCTCAAAGGAGGTTGTAGCAAGGCTGTTGCTGGTCTGTTCTCCCAAATTCCTAACGATAGGATAAGTGGAACTGGCCTCAAGTTGCATCAGGGGAGAGTTAGGTTGGATCTCAGGAAGAAGTTCTTTGCTGACAGAGTGGCTGGGCACTGGAACAGGCTGCCCAGGGGGATGGTGGAGTCCCCATCCCTGGAGGTGTTTGAAAACCGAGTAGCTGGAGCCCTTGAGGCCGTGGTCTAGGGGTTAGGGAGCTGCTGGGCTGAGGGCTGGACTTGCTGATCCTGGAGGTCTTTTCCAGCCAGGAGGATTCTATGATTCTATTTCCTGCCCTTCAGATCTGCCCAGGACTCACCCAGCAAACCTACCTTCTAGCGACAGAAGCAAGTTCTTCAGTGTCTTTGGCTAATTTTTCTGCATCTTCCTCTAAATTGGGAAAAGCCTGACAAATCCCGTCTTCCCATTCCAGGGCGAGGATCAGGTGGCAGAGCTGTGCTGCCATGGGGCACAGGATCTTTTGGATGGCTTTGTTTTCCGTTAGCAGCCCGAGGTCACTAAGTTGAAAAGGCTCCATCGTATCCTGGGCCCTGCCTGGAAAAGGAAAACCAAACCTGCGAGATGATTTGGGATCGTTTGGATGTTGTAGCTGCTACCGAGCGATCTCTGATTTGGGTGGCACCGTCTGGTTCGGAATTCCACAGGGATCTGGGATGTGCTCCTGGGTTTAGTTTCCCCCGACTGAGTTTGGTTTCTCTGCAGTGAGGTCAGTAACCTGCTTGTTCCTTGACGCAGCCCCCGTCCTCCAGCTCTGTGTCCATGCGGATCCCATCCTTCAGTCAGCCCAGGGATAGCAGGGCCGGTATTTCCTTACCCCAGGGAATGGTGGGGCCGGTGTTTCCTTACCTGGCTGGGTCAGGACAGGGATAGGAACCCGCGCGGGAGGGGATTAATTACACTGCGTCCATTAATGACATCTTGGTGGCCGTAATTACACCGCGGTGGGCGCAGCTCGGTCCCTGTGGGGGACAGGGTGGGCTCAGGGATGCGTCGGTGCGGGGGTCCCAGCCGGGAACCGCCCTCCCCTCCCGCCGTCGCCGTGGAGACGGTCCCGGCGGCTTGTCGCGGGGTGATGACGTCACGCAGCGCGGGGCACGCCGGGAGCTGTAGTCGGCTGGAGTGGGAAGGGGGGAATCCCCCTGGGTTTGTGGGGGGCAAACGGGAGCCAACCCGGGCTGGCTGTGTGGAGACTTCGTGTGGTCTCAGTGCCTGCAGCCCTTATCCCGGCAGCCTGGGCTGCGGCGCTGCCTCCTGCAGGACAGTGAGGTGCAGAGCTCCTGTGCTGGGCACTGGGGAGGCCTCTCCTCGGGTGATGGGGGACGGTGCTGGGCCCCTCACTTCAGCAAAGAGATTGAGGGGCTGGAGCGGGTCCAGAGGAGCAACGAGGCTGGGAAAGGCTGCTGAGGAGAGGCTGAGGGAGCTGGGAGTGTTTAGCCTGGAGAAGAGGAGACTCAGGGGGACCTTCTCCCTCTCTCTAACTCCCTGAAGGGAGGTTGTAGTCAGGTGGGGGTCAGGCTCTTCTCCCAGGCAACCAGCACCAGGACTAGAGGCAGGGCCTGAAGCTGCATGAGGGGTGGCTTAGGTTGGGTGTTAGGAAGCCCTTCCTCATGGAAAGGGTGATCAGAGGCTGGACTGGACTGCCCAGGGCAGTGGTGGAGTCCCCATCCCTGGAGGTGTTGAAGGACAGCCTGGCTGCGTCCCTTAGTGCCCTGGTCTGGCCGCTGTGGTGATGTTAGGTGCTGGGCTGGGCTGGATGAGCCCAGAGGGCTTTTCCAGACTCTATGATTCTGAAAGCAATTCCATGGACCTCAGTGAGTAGTAGACAAATGCAGATCCAGAGCTACAGAGAGCAAAACCAGACCTTCCTGTTGGGTATAAGGCCAGGTTTCCCTCTCTCTGGGGTACCCTGAATGCAAATCAAATGTGATTAGTAGCTTCAGGCATGGTGAGGATCCATCCTGACTGAGATCTGGGTGCTGTCACTGGGTGTCATCCAGGTGAAGTCGCTCCCCACCGCCTCCTGCTTTGAGCCCTCCCACCCCAGTGCCGGCTGATTTCCTAATGGGGTGTCTGGTGCATTTCCAGGACTCCACGAGTGACTTCACCTGTAGAAAGCACTTTGGGAACTCTGAGAGTGGAGCTGCAGGAGGCTCACTGGACTGTGTGCAAGTCCTGCCCTGCTGTGGAGGTTCCCAATCCCACTGACTCCTGCTGTACCCTGGTACTGGGGCACCTGATGTCAGGACAGCTACAAACAGCCTGGTGAGAGGCCTTGGCCATGCAGGAAACACCCAGTGCAGCTCCTGCTTCCGAAACTTTGCAGGGATTGAGGAGAATCTGCAGGAGGTGAGCCTGGCTTGGTCCCTTAGGATAGGAAGCTGGAGGTGCAGCAATGGTGCAGTGTTGTGCAACATCACATTTCATGCAATTTCAGGCATCATGCAGTGTTGTGCAGCGCATGTTACACATCAGGCAATACATGGCAAAGTGCAGCGTGCTGCATCAGGCAGTGCATCAAGTGGTGTATGGGTACATCAGGCAGTGGATGAGGCAGTGCGTGGTGCTTCAGGCAGCGCATCAGATGGTGCATGGCGCATCAGGCAGAGCATCAAGTAGTGCATGGGTACATCAGGCAGTGCACGCTGCTTCAGGCAATGCATGTTGCATCAGGCAGCGCATCAGATGGTGCACAGGTGTATCAGGCAGTGCATGCTGCTTCAGGCAATGCATCGGCTGGTACCTGCTGCATCAGGCAATGCATGGTGCATCAAGCAGTGCCTGCTGCACCATGCAGTGCACTCGGTGCAGCAGCCCCCAGCACCACCTCAGGGCATCGCACGGCCGCTGCTCTCTCGCGTCCCGCGCAGTCCCGCAGCACCAGGCAGGGCCGTGCCAGGCGCATCCCGCACCCTCCACCCCCGCCCCGTCCTGCTGTGACGCGCAGGGCCCTCCCCTCTCGCCGGTGCCGCGGAGGAGAAGGAGGAGGAGGAAGACGCCGCCACTGAGGAGGAGGAGGAGGAGGAGGCGGAAGGCCGCGGCGCGATGGACAGCTCGGGGAAGGAGCGGGAGGCCGTGCAGCTGATGGCGGAGGCCGAGAAGAGGGTGAAGGGCTCGCACTCCTTCCTGCGGGGGCTCTTCGGGTGAGGAGGGTCCTGGGGGGC
>JAOXOE010000256.1:358389-372409 GCA_028565055.1 Phoeniculus purpureus
CCACCACCACCACCACCCCCCGCCCCACTCAGAGCTCCCTGCTATTCATCTCGGGTGTCCAATGGAGACGAGATGTCCTCTTATTATTCCTGTATTAACTTCTGACAGTTCAATTTCTCTGAGTGCTGTGTTTGAGACAACCCCTTAACAAATAGCCACAAAGGTAATTGCCCTGATCCGAATTCCTTGCCAAATCTTTTAGATCCGCTGTAGATCGCAGGCAGTGGGATGTTGACACGTTCTGATTCAGCCCAGGCAGCTGCCTCAGTGAGGCTTTTACTTCTGATAAATGTTATTACAGGGGCTTTCAGCAGAGGTACAGTTTTATTCTCTCCTAGCAAATAGGACCTTGCAAAGGTAGTGAGACCTCGGTTCTGCCTTCGGTTTGCAACCATGGGAATGCTGAGGCTATCCAGGGGGGTTGAACCGGTGTTTCGCTTCAGGTGACTCCTGGGAAGAGATGGTGACATCTCACCAGTTCATAACAATCACAGCACCTTAAACATCAGAGCTGCTGTGCAAAATGTGAAGGGTGGGTGTCAGGAGGATGGAGCCAGGCTCTGCTCAGTGTCATCTAGTGATTAACAAGGGGCACTGGGTGTGAGCTGGAATATAGGAGGTTCCATATAAATATCAGAAGGAACTCCTTCCCAGTGAGGGTGACAGAGCCCTGTCAGGGGCTGCCCAGGGGGGTTGGGGAGTCTCCTTCACTGGAGACACTTAAAACCCACCTGGCCATGTTCCTGTGCAACTTGGTCTAGGTGATCCTGCTGCAGCAGGGGGGTTGGACTGGATGATCTTTTGAGGTTCCTTCCAATCCCTAATGTTCTGTGATCCAGGGGGTCAAATTGGTGTTTCATTTCAGATGACTTCTTGGAAGAGAAGTCATCATCTCACCAGTTCATAAAACTTACAGCATCTCAAACTTCTAAGAGCTGCTGTTCAAAAGGAGTTGTGAGACTCACACCAACATGCCTGGCAGAGAGGGACCTGGCAGTACTGGGTGACAACAGGCTGATCAGGAGTCAGCAGGGTGGCCAGGTGGCCAAGAAGGCCAATGGCGTCCTGGCTTGGATCAGCAATAATGTGGACAGCAGGACTAGAGACATCGTTCTCCCCCTGTCCTGGGCACTGGGGACGCCTCCCCTTGAGTACAGACTTGAAGAGGGGAGATTGAGGTTGGACGTGAGGATGGGGAGATGCTGGAATAGGCTGCCCAAGGCAGTTGTGGCTGCCCCATCCCTGGCAGTGCTGAAGGGCAGGTTGGCTGGGGCCCTGAGTAACCTGCTCTACTGAAGGTGTCGCTGCCTGTGCAGGGGGGTTGGAACTGGATGATGTTTAAGGTCCCTTCCAACTCTGGCCAGTCTATGGTTCTGTGATCTATTCCACTCAAAGCTGCCCTGTCATTCCAATCAGATCTAACCTGTTACCATTCTGTTCCCCTCTGTGGGCAGAGCAGCAGTTCCCAAACCCCAGCTGCTCCCATTTCCCCAGTCCTGTTTACTTCCTCGAATCCTAACGAAAACCACTTTCCTTTCTTTGCGGTAGGTTAAAGAATTCGACTCCATCTCCCGGTTGGACCAGTGGCTCACAACCATGTTGCTCCGCATTAAAAAGTCCATCCAGGGTGAAGGGGACGGGGACCTGAAGTGAACCAGGGATGTGGGGGGGCACACAGCCTCACTTTAACCCCTTCCTGTGTTGCAGCCCAGGACCACTACTAAGGGACATGCCATCCAATCTCTCGCTTTATTTTGTTGCTTATTAACCCAACGCCCCGTGTGTTTCTTTAGCACCCTGCTCTTTGTCGTGACAACATGGGTAGAGGGGACGCCATGCCCTGAGTAGCGCTGGCTGAGGCGGAAGCAGCATGCCGGGCAGGAGTCCTGGCTGGCGTGCGGCTGCCACTCTTCCCCCGCTCATTTGCTTAGATCAGGCTCAGCCCTCATGCCTAGACCTAGATATCACCCTATTTTCTATTTCATACCGAAGGGTTTTCTGTGTTCTCCTGGATCTGTTCCCTTTTATTTCGTGGTACAGCCCATCTCTCCTACCCCAAGCTGACTTCTCCCCGAGTACTACTGTGTTTTTCTACCTTGTTCATTGACGCCGGCTCCGTGACAGGATCTTTCCGTGTGCACCGGGTGATACTCCCTTCAGTTTCCCGCTCCTCTGCCGCGTCCCCTTCGTTCTTGTGACGTCCCGCGGCAGCTTTGCTTTTGTTGTCTGGGTGATGCGTGAAGCGAGTTCCTTTTGAAATGCTGTAGGCACAGCGGGTGGAGAATCTCTTCTGCTGGTTTTAGAAGTGTCTTTTCAAATGTCTGCAGCCAGGCTGCTCTCGGGTAATCACGGTGATCAAGCTACAGGTTCTCTCACATTAAGAAGGACTTGGAAGTTGTCACTCGGTGTTTCTCTGCAACCAAGAGGTTTTCCAGCTGCACTGCTGCTGAGTAAAGAATGGCAAATACAATTAACTGCTGTTTCAGCAGGTTTAACAGCCCATGTGGCTTCTGGTGATGGAGCCATCGTTTCTGGTGACCAAACTGGTGGCTTTCACTCCTCTGTTTTTAATCTAGATGTTTATTTAGATATTTAATGTATTAATTTATTTGAGGGTCTGAGAGTTTAGTTTTGTTGAAGCGGTACTGAGCCCCTGGCTTAGGGAAAAGAAAACCAAACCCTGCTCCAGCTACCTGCCAAATCAGTCCTGTTTTATCCTTCTCCTGAGCCCAGCCATCACTCTTTTCCTTCGACTCTTCTGTGCATCCCAATGTGTTAGGGACTCCCTGTGAGGTGGGTGAACAAAGCCCCAAGAATGCTTGTTCGTTCTTCCACCTAGCTTTGGTTCCTTCACTTCTCAGCTGGTTTTAAGGCTCCTGCTTGCGATGACCCTCTGTCTGCATCAAAGTCATCACTTTAGCTCTGACCACCATGAACCTGGCATTTAAAACCCCCTCCAGGGTGCGGTCCTGTTGAGTCTCCACCCAAGACGCACATCAAACAAGGACCGACCGACACCTTCTCCAGCTCTGGAGCTCCTCCTGGACAAGAGCCCCAAAGAAGCACCTGGTTGGAAGTGTTTTTATTTCATTTTCCTCTTTCCTCAGCCAGTGAAGACTCTTGAACTGACAGATTTCTTGAGTGTCCAGCACCGTTAGAGCCTTGGGTTTCCTTTTCCTGCCATCAAGCAGAACCAAAGCGAGTATTTCATGCTTGTTCTCTTTTAACCCCTTTCCCCTAGTTGTCAGTATTCCACACAGTAGTGAGACTCTGCGCGTGGAGCTGGCGGACCAGAAGGCCATACCCATGGGGTTGTGGGGTCTGTTCCTGTGCTCTGGAGTAACACCATTAAAACCCAACCGTTAGTTGTGTGTAAAGTAGGCTCCAGCATGTCCTACTCCAGTGTTCCCAGTGGTAAATTGTGACAGTTTTACAATGATGATCTGCCACTCCGCTGTGTTCCCCTGCCCCTCCCCACCCTCCCCCAATATACAACTCTGTACTCTTCAAATCTTATTAATGAAATGGCCTTAGCAAGACTATAATGTTTGGTGTGAATCTGTACATGAATAAAGTGAAAATCCTACGTGGCTCTAGTGAGAAATGTTCTTTGCCAGCTGCACAGGGCCCTGGCAGGACTCCACAGAACATTAGGGATTGGAAAGCACCTTGACAGACCATCCAGTCCAGTCCCCCTGCTACAGCAGGATCCCCTAGATCCAGTCACACAGGAACATGGCCAGGTGGGTTTTAAACATCTCCAGAGAAGGAGACTCCACAACCCCCCTGGGCAGCTCCTTGCAGGGTTCTGTCACCCTCACTGGGAAGAAGTTTCTTCTCAGATTGATGTGGAACCTCCTCTGTTCCAGCTCATAGCTGTTCACTGAATCACTGTGGTTGGAAAAGACCTCTGAGATCATAGAGTCCAACCATAAACCAACCTGTTGGCCCCTTGTCCTATCATTGGGTGCCCCTGAGCAGAGCCTGGCTCCATCCTCCTCACACTCACCCTTTCTGTGTTTATCAACATCCATGGGGTCACCCCTCAGGCTTTTTTCCAAGCTCAAGAGCCCCAGCTCCCTCAGCCTTTCCTCAGCAGCAAGATGCTCCCCTCCCTTCATCTCTGTGGCTCTGTGCTGGGCTCTTTCCAGCAGCTCCGTGTCCTTCTGGAACTAAGGGGCCCAGAACTGGACACAACATTCCAGATGTAGTCTCAGCAGGGCAGAGCAGAGTAGAGGGGGAGTAGAACCTCTTTTGATCTACTAACCATCCCCCTTCTAATCCACCCCAGGATGCTGTTGGGTTTCTTGGCCACCAGGGCTCATTGCTGGCTCCTGGCCATCCTGCTGACCACCAGGACCCCCAGGTCCCTTTCTCCTCCGCTGCTCTCCAACAGGTCCCTGGTCCCTGGGGTGGTTGTTCTCCAGCTGCCAGACTCCACACTGGCCTTATTCTAGTTTATTGTCTCCCCACCCAGCTCTCCGGCCTGTCTCAGCATGTTCCTGCTGACAGGGCTCTACAGAGGGCAGAGAGACACTTGATTATTCTCAAGTCACTGGAAAGGTCCGTTGTGAGACTTCAATATTTTAATAGGAACAGTTCATACGAGTAACTCACTTCTGTACGTTCAGAGAGTACAGAAGTGGCCGTGGCTACGGGCACTAATGCTCCGACGTTAAATATATCTACAGACCTGGGGCACAGGGAGTGCTGAGCCGCTGACAGGAGCTGTGCTGGAATAAATATGTCTAATATAACCTGGGAAATGCTCTCCTAAAGAAACCAACTTCCCTTTCTATAGATGATGATTCGCCAGTCACACATCAGCCATCCCCTTCCAGTTCAAATGTAACTCTGTGCCTCAGCTGGGCTACCTTACTGCTTTGCCACCACCCTGCAACGGCTTGCCTCTGCTTACCTGCCCCTCACACGAGCTGTCAGAAAGCTCCACTCGCAGCTCCAGCCGACAAAGCTTCTATGGAAATACTACACTGAGAGGAAAACACGGAGAAAAGCCCAAGCAGGACAATGATCTGGATTCTCCGAGGGACTGGTGGTGCAAGGACCCATCCTATGGGTGTCAAGGGTTAAGCTGTGCTCCTCAGTCCCTCTGCTCACTTTGTCACACTGCCCTGGATGAACTGCCAGGATGATTCTAGAGTGGAACAGCGGGTGCTCGGAGCTAAAGCCTTGGGACTGTAAGGTTATTAATCAGGTTATTAAGGCCTTCACACCACACTGCGGACAGCTCAACAGACAGCAGCCTAAAACCGCTCTGATTCCACCACAGTCCTATAGAGAAAGTCTTCAGCATCTGGGAAATAACAGCCTAAATCCCTCGAACAGTCCAGTCTGATTTTCACTTTAATGCTGTTCTGCCTCCTGTGTCTGATGGGCTTTCCCTCTCTGGAGACTCTTGTGCTGCTGGAATTGGCTGTAGCAACTGGAGAGCGAGACAGCAGTTTGCTCTTCCCACTGGAATAGTCCTTAACAGAAGCTGGCTGGCGCTCTAAGTGCTGACCTCTGAACCAACAGAAAGCAGCTCGCTGCTCACATCTTTGGCAAAAGCAGAGAGAAACCAACACTTCCTGAAAAGCTTTTAAAGCCAAACTTCCTGTGTGAGTTTCCACTAGTTGCACTGAGCTCCAGTGCCGAGAACCACCCACGAGATCCTTTTTCTTGATTGTATGCAAAGCAAAGGGAAACTCCACTCGCAGCTTCCTTACCACCCCTCAGAAGGGAGGGAGGGATGCACGTACCTCTGCTGCAGCCAGTCAACAGGCTGAACTACACCCTTTTATCTGCAGGGAACAGCACTCCCAGGCCTTGTGCCCCCGCAGTGCGGTGGTGTTGCTCTGCCCTGTCTCCAAGATACGGAGCTGAACGCGTATTTCTGGAGGAAATCCTCTAAATCCACTGTTTGTCATTCATGTCTAACCCTGTCTTCCTTGTTACAGCTTCTCCTCATTCCCTCAGCAGTTCGTTTGCAAAGCAGAAGGGACTGTACAAAGGGAGCAGCTTAAGCTGGGTCACATAACCACATCATTCCATATTCACCAGGGTGTGGAGCTGAGGCTGAACAGAGTCTGGCTGTGAGTGGAGAACGTTCAGCTCACTTAAAGCAGCACCGATGAGGGTCTCCTGGGGTCCCGGCGTCCCGTCGGACTTACAGTCTGTTCCCGCAGCAGAGCTGTTGTCATGCACAGCTGTCAAGTTTGGATAGTGGCCGTTCTCCGAAAAAGACAGCAGCTTCTCGGGGATTTTAGGTGACACATCGTAGTCTTCGTCTGGAAGCTCCATTTTGTGGCCTTCGTCGTTCTTAGATGCTCCTTCGACAATGACAAGGAAGGACTTCCAGGGTGTGTTTTTGTCATGGATCTGGGAAAAAGCAACAAAAAATCCCGTAAGGTTGACTGTCCAGGAGGCCAAAGCTTGGTGAAGCTGGTAGGAAACGTCTCTCTCTTCATCCCAGACATCTATAGTAGTAGACATCCATTACACAGATCATTAGGGGTCGGAAGGGACTTCCAGGGGTCACTGAGGCCAACCCCGCTGCTTGAGCAGGACCACAGAACCTAATGCAGGTCACACAGGAGCATCCGGATGGCTCTTAAAAGTCTCCAGAGAAGGAGACTCCACAACCTCCCTGGGCAGCCCCTCCCAGTGCTCTGTCACCTTTAAAGTAAAGAAGCTCTTCCTCATTTTGAGGTGGAACTTCCTGTGCTCCAGCTGACACCCAGTGCCTCTTGTCCTATCACAGGGCACAAGTGAAAAGAGATTGTCTCTTTCTTCTTTACACCCAGCCCTCATGGATTTATAGACAGGGATTAAATATCCCCTCATAACCTTCTCCTCTCCAAGCTGTAAAGTCCCAGATCTCTCAATCTCTCCTCATCAGGCAGGTGCTCCAGTCCCCTGATCATCCTCATGGCCCTCCGTCAGACTCTCTCGATCACATCTCTGTCCCTCTTGAACCGGGGAGCCCAGAACTGGATACAGCGTTCCAGATGTGGCCTCACAAGGGCAGAGTAGAGAGGGAGAACCTCCCTTGATTACAGGACTGGAAAGCCATGTCAGAAAGAGGATGATGTACTAAAACTAACAAAACCTCTCATGGCCACAGAGGCTGCAAGATCTAAGGCCGCAAGATCCTTACCGAGGTGTGCCGTCGCAGGGTGGACTTGTCGGTGAAAGTCCGTCCACAGGCGTTGCACATGAAGGGCTTCTCACCCGTGTGGATCCGATGGTGCCGCTGCAGTGCGTTCAGCTGTGTGAACTGCTTCCCACACTGGTCACAGCAATAAGGCCGCTCACCTGAAAGCGAAGCGCAGGGTGTCACAGAATCAGAGAGTCACAGAATGACTGAGGCTGGAGAAGCCCTCTGAGCTCACCCAGCCCAGACCAGGACATAACATCACCACAGCAGCCGGACCAGGGCATTAAGGGCCACAGCCAGGCTGGCCTTCAACACCTCCAGGGATGGGGACTCCATCACTGCCCTGGGCAGTGCAGTCCAGGCTCTGATCCCCCTTTTCCTGAGGAAGGACTTCCTAACATCCAACCTAAACCTCTCCTCGTTCAGCTTCAGGCTCTGCCCTCTCACCCTGGTGGTGGGAGAAGAGCCTGACCCCCACCTGACTAGAACCTCCCTTTGGGGGAGCTGGAGAGAGGGAGAAGGTCCCCCCTGAGTCCCCTCTTCTCCCAGCTAAACACCCCCAGCTCCCTCAGCCTCTCCTCTTCAGACTTTCCCTCTAGTCTTATTGCTCCTCTAGACTCACTCCAGCCCCTCAACATCTTTCTTGAAGGCCCAGAACTGCCCCCAATACTCAATCCTCATGTAACCCCTGTGCTTTGTCGATCACCAGAGCACGCAGACACGTCAGCAAACGGATCCCCAGAGGCTGTCGGAACCGTCACGGTTGGGTAAATTCTGACACCTCCAAAGCAAGCAGCTACTTGTAGAGTAACCCACCAGCTTCCTGAGCCTCCACAGATGCTGAAGCCTCCCCCTTTTTAACATCTATTTTCCACTAGAAGTGGATAAAGAAAAGTTAAACCCAAACATGGAATAGAAAATCCAAGCAGGAGAAAACACAAGCACGAGAGGTGGGCAAGCACAGTGAGCACCAGGAGAAAGGAAGTGGATGAAAGAACCTGAACGTGCATGAGGGCAGGAATGTAAGGGTGGGGAAATCATTACTGAGAGCTCTCTTGTCTGAATTAAGCAGCTGTGAGGTTGAAATCTTGAAACAGAGGTCTGGAATAAAAAGTGCAGCTCCTACCTGTGTGAACTTTTATGTGCTGGTAAAGCGAGTTCCTCTGGGCAAACGTCCTGAAGCAAACCTCACACTTGAAGGGTTTGGATCCTGTATGGATTCTGTTGTGGTGTTTCAGGTACTCCTTAGAGGCAAAGCTCTTCCCGCACGTTTCACACATGAAGGGCCTTTCACCTAGAGGCAAAGATGGAGGGTCAGTTCAAATTACCAATTCACATCAAGAAGGATGAAACATGATTTTAGAAAGGACTGGGATAAGCCAAGACAGCCGGTTCCTATTCCCTGGGCTACAGATATCACTTCTCATACAAATGTCAACCTTTTATTGATGATGGAACTTTGGATACTGAAGACTCGTCCAAGAAATCTCAGCTGCTGGATCCCAGACAGGTCTCTTTCTCCTCCACTGCTCTCCAACAGGTCAGTCCTCAACCTCTACTGGTACCACAGTATCACAGTACATTAGAGATTGGAAGGGACCTCAAAAGACCATCTAGTCCAATCCCCCTGCCAGAGCAGGATCACCTAGACCAGGTCACACAGGAACACATCCAGGTGGATTTTAAATATCTCCAGAGAAGGAGACTCCACAAACTCCTGGGGAGCCCCTTCCAGTGCTCTGTCACCCTCAGCATGAAGAAGTTCCCTCTCACATTTATGTGGAACCTCCTATGTTCCAGCTTACACTCAGTTACCTGGGGTTGTTCCTTCCTAGACTGCAGACTCTACACTGGCCTAGTTATTCAGAGTCTCCCCACTGAACTCTCCACCCTGTCCAGCTCACGCCGGATGGCAGCACAGCCTGCTGCGGTGCCTGTCTTCCTCTGAACACAACTCCTCCAGAGGACTTTCTGGCTGAAAGGACAATCTCATGGGTGGCAGCAGGCTGCCTCCTGCAGCTAGCACATCAGCACTGCAAGCCTTACCTGTGTGACAGCGCTTGTGATAGATGAGCATGTGATTCTGAGTGAACCTGGCGCCACACTCACCACAGACAAAAGGTTTTTCACCAGTATGGATTCTGAAACGAGAAAGCAACATGAAAGCCCCACAGCGGGTCTCTCTCCTCTGCAGCGCAATGCAGTTAGTCTCAGCTCTGTGGCTGTTCTCAGCTCTAAGCGCCTGCTCCAGATCTCAGGGTCTTTGAGAAACACCTGTAGCAGGGCCACGCTCTGCACTGTGGTTCCTGCAGCATCTAGGGCCCAGATCCAGAATCACTCTGGTTTTTACTGCCTCCACCAGCACTCCAGTTTAAATTCCAGCTTACATTTGGAGGCCATGCACACTGCAGGGGCTGTTTCGAACTGTGCTGCATGAACACAGCCAACACAAGCCTGTTTTCACACCACTGCATCAACAGAGGTAGCACAGATCTAACAATAAAAGTCAAAGAGACGAGGAATTCCCACCCCAAGCTGTCACGACATCTGAATTAGGACGGTGGGGAGCTTCCAGCATTCAACCAGCTTAGTGAATTATCACAGCGGGACACCACGGAGTAGAAACTCCACCAAAAATACCCCCATAGTAGGCTGGTAAAAGCAAGCTAAAGCCTTTAATACCTGCAATTTTTGCCTTGAAAAAACACGTTTCTTCCACGAACCTTCCCGGCGCCTCCACCCTTGAGTCTCACTACAACTGATTCTGTCCGCTCTCACCTCCCGACAGTGATGTGTCAGGTGGGTTTTAGTCACCTTTTTAGTGCTTAGCACCCAAACTGGGTGTTGTTCCATTTAATCTGCATCCAAACCTCTTAGATTTCTTTCACAACATGATTTTACATTGACACCTGTAATGAGAGCCCTAATCCTACAGAGATTTTAGCATTGGGGTTGTTTTTCTCATGTGAAACACCACACTGACTCTTAGGAGGTCTGCCCCCCATGAGAAAAGCAACCCCGTGTGCTTCACCAGCAGCACCCAAGCACCTCTGCTTTGGCTTCAAGATCATCACAGCGACTCCCTTAACCTGAAAAGCAGGAAGAAGACCCCTGAGCTCTGAGAAAAAGGAAAGAGGGACAAGTTCCAGTCAGTCACATTTTACATCCCCACGTCACTTGAAGGCTCAAGGGCTGTTTTCCAGGGGATTCTGCGTCTTCCCCCCAGAATCTAACAAGGCCAGGTAAGTCTGTTCATACCTCATGTGGGTTTTAAGTGCAGAAGGCTGAGAAAATTTAGCCTCACACTCTGTGCACCCATAAGGCTTGTCGCCTGTATGCGTCCTTTCATGGAGCCTCAAGGCAGTTTTGGAGCTCAACCCCTTTCCACACTGCTGGCACTGATGACGCTCCCCACCACCCTCATGAACCTGAAGAATGTGCCTCTTGACGTCCTTCTTCCTCTTGAACTTCTTACCGCAGAGCTCACAAGGGAAGTGGCGCTCACTGCTGTGGACATGGCGCTGGTGGCTTTTGAGGTTGCACCGGTTGGCAAAGGTCTGGCTGCAGGTTTCGCACCGGTAAATGATTTCGGCTGCGATGCCGTGGCTGTGCTTTATGTGCTTGAGAAAACTCTTCTCGTAGAGGAATTCCTTCTCACAGGTGCTGCACTTGAAGTTGCTGCTTCGTTTCTTTTTATCCTCGTCGGACTTTTTCCCGTTTTCTTCCAATTCACAGCTGTCATCGCATTCTTTGCTCTCGGGTTTGACACTCTCCTCTGCTTGCTGCTCCTCCTCCTCCGTCTCTGCATCGCACGTCTCCTCCTCTTGAGGATATTTGTTCTCTTCCACAGCAGCCTCCGCGTTCTTCTGCTGCTCTCGTAGCCGCCTCGTGTATTTCTTCTTTGGGATTTCTACAAAGACTTTCCTCCCAGCCAGCCTCCCGCTCGCCCTTCTGATCTTGGTGTAAGGCGGCTTCGACATTTCCTTCCTTTTGTCTGTTTTCTCTTTCAGTTTGGTAGCAGGCGGCTCCGGAGACGCTCTGTTGCTAGGCCTGTCTGTTGGGGAATCCCGAGGATCCAGAGGACAATCTGCCTGGTCATCTGCCCCAGCAGCTGCTTTGGACTCGAGCAAAACGCTTGGCTGAGCAGAGCTTTCTTCCTCAGAGTTCTGTGATTCTGAGAAGTTTTGCAACTCCAACAGCACTGATTCAAGCATCTGCTTCTTCAATTGAAAGCAGGTTTCTGAGAGGTCCAAGCACTTGAGCTTCTCTGCTGTTTCTAGCATACGCTGCACCCTGTCTTCTTCCACTTCTACCTTGGCAGTGTAGACGAACTCAAGAAACGAAGCAAAATCAGCAACCTGGACCTCGTTGAAGAACACGACGGTCCTCGGCCCATCCATGCCCTTCTCCTTCAGGAACACCTCCTTGAAAAACTTGCTTGTCGCCGCCAGGACAGCCTTGTGAGCCACAAACTCTGCCCTGACGCCGTAATACTCCACGCTGACCGTCACGTCGCAAAGGTGGCCCAGGAGACGCAGCTGGTGCATTTCATTCAGCAGGTTGATTGGAGAGGACTTTGATTCCAGTAAAACCGCATTACTTTCCATCTTTCTTCTCTCTGCAAAATGCTGTTAATGACACCACACGTTAAGATTTCAGCAGCTGAAAGCCACACCCAGACTTTCAAGGGTGTTTTACTGCACACTGAAGCACTTTGGAGGTGCTTTGAAGGGAGTGGACTTTGAAAGGAGCATTGGGAGAAGTCTTGGGCCAGAAGGGTGCATTTTAAAAACCATCACATCTAAAACTACGCCGCCGCTCCCACACAGAGCTTTCTCTGAAGTTAATTTGAGTTGAACACTCGCTCGGCTGTAATTTTATCCGAAACACTTAAGGCTATTAGAGTCCATAACAGACACAAAGCAAACAAAGTAGATCAAAAGAAATGTTCTCCTTAAGCCATGTGGAATCAAGAAATTATTATCCTTCTTAATCAGGCAGTGAGAGAAGGGTGACATTAAAGAAACATTAACTAAACAATTGCTTCCCTTAAGAGGTTTTTGAGATAAGACTTTGAAACAAGACTAGGTGTGTGCTTGCAGCCCAGAAAACCAACCATGTCTCCCAGGCAAACAGTGCCAGGATGAGAGGGCAGGGACTGAAGCTGCCAGGGGAGGGTTAGGTTGGATGTTAGGAAGCCCTTCCTCATGGAAAGGGTGATCAGAGCCTGGACTGGATTGCTCAGGGCAGTGGTGGAGTCCCCATCCTTGGAGGTATTTAAGGACAGACTGGCTGTGGCCCTTAGCGCCCTGGTCTGGCCGCTGTGGTGATGCCAAGTCCTGGTCTGGACTTGCTGATCCTGGAGGTCTTTTCCAGCCATAATCACAGAGTGATTGAGGCCAGAAAAGCCCGCTGAGCTCATTTAGTCCTCAGCCCAAAAGCTCCCTAACCCCTAGACCATAGCCTCAAGTGTTCCAGCTACTCAGTTTTTAAATACCTGCAGGGATGAGGACTCCATAACCTCCCTGGGCAGCCTGATCCAGCACCCAACCACTCTCTCAAGAAAGAACATCTTCGTAACATCCAACCTAAACCTCCCCTGACACAATTTGAGGCCATTTCCTCTCATCAAATGCTTTATGTGAAAAAACCAACTATATGAAAACCTAACCTTTTCTCCTCATTTTGCTTATTTTTAATTTGCTTATCATGTCACTTCATGGCTCTCCATCTATTTTGCACTTCAGCACACAGCAAAAGCTGTGGTCACATGCAGACAACAGCGAACCCCAGCAGGAAACAAGAACCCAAACCACAAACTTCCCCCTCTGTGGCAAATGAACTCGTAACTGTCCTCAAGAGTCAGCCACTGACACGGGTGTTAACAGACAACTTTTCTTTTGAGAAAATCACCTGTTCTTCTCCCCATGGTACCTGCAGAATAGAAACACACTGTGGAAATACATCCCTCACCTTTTGCAGGCTTGAAAGAGATAAAAAGATGATAAAAGGAGACAAACAGATCACAGAAAAAGCCCTCTGAGTTCATCCAGCCCAGACCAGGACATAACATCACCACAGTGGCTGCACCAGGGCACTAAGGGCCACAGCCAGGCTGTCTTTCAACACCTCCAGGGATACAGACTTCACCACTGCCCTGGGCAGTGCAGTCCAGGCTCTGATCGCCCTTTCCCTGAGGAAGGGCTTCCTAACATAAAGCCTAACCCTCCCCTGGTACACCTTCAGGACCTGCCATCTCGTCCTGGTGCTGGTTGCTTGGGAGAAGAGCCCAGCCGCCACCTGACTACAACCTCCCTTCAGGGAGTTGGAGAGAGGGGGAAGGTTCCCCCTGAATCTCCTCCAGGATAAACACCCCCTTAGCCTCTCCTCATCAGACTTTCCCTCAAGCCCCTTCATGTAACAGAACATGGATCCACAAGCTTATCTCTTCTGCACCAGCAGTTTCATCCAGAGTAGTCCAACACGACTGCCAAGCACCCACCGTCTCCTTTAGGATTGCTCTGACTCCGGAAGCTACAATAAAGGCACTATAAGCACAAAGCAGGAGTTAAACAAGTAAAAGAGCAGCACGCTGGAGCAAACCCCCAACTCGGGATGCCAGGCCAGAGCACCCCGGAAGACCCGGCAGCCCCTGCGGGAGCAGGGATACTCCGAGACGCGTGCTGAACTCGGCCAGGCCAGGAGAACCCTCCAGGGTGGTGGCTAGAACACTGCTACACGTTTCCCCATAGGTCAAACCAGGCCAGTTCCCCTCCTCCTCCACAGTAGCCCAAAGAGCGAAGAAGGGTGACAGGCAAAGGCTACCCACAGTCAGTGCAGCCACCGAGGATACGGCCCTCCTTG
>JAOXOE010000256.1:375124-391782 GCA_028565055.1 Phoeniculus purpureus
CAGGGGAAGGTTAGGTTGGCCCTGAGGAGAAACTTCTTCCTGGAAAGGGTCCTCAGGCCTTGGAACAGGCTGCCCAGGGAAGGGGTGGAGTTGCCATCCCTGGAAGGAGTCAAACACAAAGTAGCTGTGGTCCTGGGGAACAGGGTTTAGTGGGCAGGGTGGGGTTGGGTTGATGGTTGGACTGGATGAGCTTGTAGGTCTCTTCCAACCTTAGCATTTCAATGACTTGGGGAAAGAACAGATCACCAAGAGCTGCTCACAGGTTCCCCACAGCACAACAGGGAAGCGCGACACAAGCTCTCTGTGTGGGAGTAATGGGGAGCCAAGACCAAGGCCAGGCCACTCCAAGTTTCCCAGCTAGATGTGGTTAGCAATAACGGAACTGGGCAATGATTGCGCCAGCCTGCAAGTAGAGTGTGCGAATCATCATTAGATGGTTATTAAACCATCAGGAAATGCAAAGTGTGGGAAGGTGTGAGGAGGAATTCACTCCAAATGGCTCAGCCCCAGCCCCAAGGACCTTACACCTCCATGTGTGAGTGTTGGGGTGGTCCAGACCACCTGAAGAGGAGTATCATGAGCAGAGGGGCTGTTTCTCCTCCAGGGTATCCATCGCTTTGGGATAAGACTAGATTTGCCATCCCAGTGTGTAAAATAGGTTGTGTTAGGTCACAGAAGACCATCCCCATGTCCTCAACAGTTGGACTCTATGATCTTTAAGGTCTCTTCCAACCAAACTGATTCTGTGACTGCCACCCTGTTGTTTCCAGCTCACTGGGAGACTGCCAATGAGCCAGAATATCCTTGAGGAGCTATTGTCCAGGCTGGAACCAACCATGAGCTTCAGCTTTGCCTCCTAGCTGCAACTTTCACCTTGCCCAGACCCTCCAAGGAGTGTAGGAGCCACCAGCAGACAATTAATTGGGTAAATTATGAAGCATTTTGGTTGCTCTAAGAAAATGATGGTTCTTGGACAAAAACCTTTCAGAAAGTCCTTCCTCAGAGATTGTTTGGGCTGTGAGCTGAAGATATCTAAGGTAACCTATCCTTGAGGATGGATTTGGAGTCAACCCTCCTGGTGGACACTTTGATGGAGCCCCTGTGGAGGAGATGTTCTCCAAAGAGCAGACCATGCAGGGGGTCTGCAGGCATTTGCAAGGCAGAGGACTGAACTCCCTGCAGCTCTGTGGGGTTGGGGAATGCCAGCTATGGGGTGGAGCTGCGGGGACAGGCAGGGAGCAGGGTAGGGACAGGCAGAGCCGGCTCAGCCACTTCCCATGCCTGCACCCACAAGCTGGAGGCAGCACTGAGGGGCCTCTCCAGACCCTCAGCACAGGGTTTTCTCTCCAGCTTCTTCCACTACGTTCACCCCATGCTGGTGATGGATGCTGAACCTCCCCTTGGATTTATCTGGGGGTCACTGGGATGCTCTTGGGCCACATGATGCCTTGTTGGGATGGAAGGGACACTCCCTTCCCAGCTCACCTACATCCTGTTGGTCTCCTGGGACCCAGAGATGAACCCAGGCAAAACCTTTCTGCCCCATCAATACCACTGGGGAATGGGCAGTGCTGGGGGCTTTTCCCTCCCTGTGTGGATGGGGTTTGTGCACCATGGCTGAGTGGGGGGCTAGAGACACCCCCTGGGGTTGGGAGATGATGCTGGTGCTCAGGGGGATTTTACAGCTCCTTTCCAGCTCTTCTGCCACTGTCTTCTGCTCCCTTCTACATGTTCCTTCCTCTTTCCTCCTTGCTCTCCTGTCCAATTTAAGGATAAAGAGATCCCCAGGAACCCTGGCTCCTGCCACCCCCCTTCCAAAGACTTAGAGTCATCCATCCCTCCATCTTGGTGTAGCTCGTGGTGTGTGGTCCCTGCTCCAATGGACAGAAGAGGGTCCTAGGACAAATGGTGGGGGTCCTAGAGCAAGAGAGAGGGTCCTGAGGCTAAGGGAGAAGATTAGGGGGCAAAGGGAGCGGGGTCCTGGAGCAAGGGAAAGGGGTCCTGGGGCAAATGGAGTGGGTCCTGTGGCAAGGGAAAGGGGTCCTGGGGCAAGAGGAGGGTGTCCTGGGGTAAAGGGAGAGGGGCCTGGGGCAGATGGACGGTATCCTGGGGCAAAGGGTCCTGAGGCTAAGGGAGGGGGTTGTGGGGCAAGAGGAGGGCATCTTGTGGCAAATGGAGGGGGTCCTGATGCAAGTGGAAGGGGTCCTGGGACAGATGGAGGGAGTCCTGGGATAAATGGAGGAGGTCCTTGGGCTAAGGGAGGTGGCACTGCCACCTCAGATGACATCTGTGAGGAGGATGCTGGAGCAGTTGCATCGTGGCCCTTGGGGCTGATCTGGAGTCTACAGCGCCGAGTGCTCTGCTCCAGCCCCTGGCCCATATGGAGCTGCGGGGACAGTGGCTGATGTCAAGGAATCACCTCCAGCCCATCCTCATCCTCCACACGGACAGGAGCAGCTCGGTTTTACCTCCAGAAAACAAAGCAACAAGGGAAAAATAATGCTAGTTTAAAGGAAAGGCAAAGCAAACCCCTGGGTTCTTTGCTCGGGGAGACAAGGGCCGGCCCCTGTGCAGCTGGAATTGATTTTGCGCTGGGTAATTCAATCCGTTTGGGGCTCAGGATGTGGCCGGGTGAGCTGAGCCAAGAAATGCAAGTCTAGAGCAGCTCGCTGTTGTGCTGGTTGTAGTGGGAAGGGTTGGGGCTGGCTGACACTAAGCAGTTTCCACGGCGGGGAAGGAAGGGGTTGCAGGTTCTGTTGTAGCAACCAGCTCCTTATGCAATGGAAGAGCTTGGGGGTCCTCTGGTGAGCGGAGGGGACACAGGGGGAGCCTGATGCGGAGGACATTGGGTTTAATACTGACCTGAGTGCATGACCCCGGCTGGGGACAGCGTGCTTGGCCCCAGTGAGTGCTGGCGGGGACTGCCTGTGGTCTGGCAGGGAAAGGGTTGGGTGGTTTCCTTTCCCAAGTCCATTCTCCCAAGCTCCAAATGCCTCCAGAGCTGCTCTTGGTGCCGGGATGTGGCTGCTGAGCCACTCTTTTCCCCCTGCTGAGGTGTCCCTCTCCCTGCCATTAACATTTTTTCGACGTCACACTACAGCCAGGGCTGGAAAAGCTGAGCGGATGCTGAACCGTAGCCCAGCAGCTGGGCTGCAGATGTGTGGAGAGGACCACGCCAGCAGCCTCAGTGCTGCCATCTCTTCCACCCCCAGCCCCTCTGGCCTTGTTTGCCCTCCTCAAACAGGGCTCGTCCTTCATTTCACACAGCACCTTGCACCTTTGCATCCCTCCATGAGGCTGAGGAGTTGCTTTGCTGTCCAGTCTGTGATGCAAACCAGAAGAAACACCTCTCAGAAGTATCTCACCTTCTGTTTTTCTCCTCCCTTGACCAGGGAATTATAATTTTAGCTTGGTTGAACAAACTGTGTCCCCATCCCTGGAGCCATTCAAGGTCAGGCTGGATGGGGATCTGGGCTATCTGGTCTGGTGGGTGATGGTCCTGCTTGTTGTAGGGGGGTTGGACTGGATGCCCTTTGGAGGTCCCTTCCAACCACCTGATTCTATTGTCACCTTTTGGCCATGATTTGGGCAGCAAGAGCTTCATGTGCTGCCTAATGGCTGAGAGAAAAAGGCTCAGGATTGCTCAAGGGCTTCCTCATGGGGCTTCTGTGCATTCAGCAACCTAGTGGATTTCTAGCCCATCAGCTTCTCCAGTGTCTTCCAGTGACCACTGGCATCCTGTGGTGGGGAGCTCAGCAAGGTAAAGAGGTGCTTTTTGGGGACCCGCTTTGTTTTGAGTGCTGTGAACAGCATTGTCTGATGCCTGGCTGGTCCTGTGTCAGCAGAAACCAGGTACAGCAATGGAGATGGAGCACTAGAAGGGGCTGCCCAGGGGGTTGTGGAGTCTCCTTCTCTGGAGACATTTAAAACTCGCCTGGCCATGTTCCTGTGCAACTGGATCTAGGGGATCCTGCTGTGGTGGGGGGACTGGACTGGATGATCTTTCAAGGTCCCTTCCAATCCCTAATGTTCTATGATTCCATGACTCCAGCCTTTGTGAGGAGGGTCACTGACTGGGAACTGAAGCAGAAGTTTCACCCCACGGCCACTGACTAGGGAAAGGACACCAGTGGTACCATAGCTCCCAGTGTCAGAGCAGACCATAGCACTGGGGCAGCGCCACAGCATCAGAAACAGCTGAGATCAGCACAATTAGCAGTTTGTGTGTGCCGTGGGGTACAGAGAGCCCAGAGCAGGTGGTGCCCCTGCAGCTTCCTTCCCACGTAAAATACCATGTAAAAACGTGGCTGTTTTGCAGAGATCAGCGAGTGCTCAAGCAGCCCCTGCCAGAACGGTGGCACGTGCCTGGAGGGGCTGAACCACTACAAGTGCCTCTGCCCCCAGCAGTGGACTGGAGCCACCTGCCAGTACCAGGCTCAGACAGGTGGGTGAAACCTCGCACGGATGTGGGTGATGCAGTATATTTGGGCAGCCCGGCTCATTTGAGACCACCTCCTCCTCCTGCTGGGTGTGCGTGTCCCTCCTCAGCTCCCCCAGCCTGGAGCGTGACAGATGACCCAGCGTTCAGCCGCCAGCCCCGCTGCGCCCAGATCGACCAGACTCAGCACTGCAGCTGCGAGCCTGGCTTCCACATGAGCGGCACGGCCGCCAACGGCCTCTGCCAGGGTGAGCTGCAGCGGAGGCGACAGCCGTGGCACCGGGGTGGGCTGTGGGGTCTTGGCTGTGCACCCGCTGCCCTCGTCTCTCTGCAGACCTCAATGAGTGTGAGGTGTACAAGCGGGATGGGGGTCCCCAGCTCTGCGCCCATGCCTGCATCAACCTCCCCGGCTCCTACCGCTGTGCCTGCCCCAGCGGCTACATCCTCCAGGGTGATGGCAAGAGCTGCGAAGGTGAGGCTGGGGCTGAAAACCACCAGGTTCAACTCTTTTTCCCAACTCTCTCAATTGCTTTTCTATTTCTTCCCCCCATTCTGCAAACTCCAGAGGGGTCTGGAGCACCAATGCTCCAAGGAGCGGCTCAGGGAACTGAAGGGGTTTAGCTGGAGAAAAGGAGGCTCGAGGGGAGACCTTCTCCCTCTCAAAACCTCCCTAAATGAAAGGAGGTTGGAGTCAGTTAGGGGTTGGTCTTTTCTTCTCTTCTTCCCAAGAACTAGTGGCAGTACAAGAGGAAACAGCCTCAAGAGAGGTTTAGGTTGGCCTGGCCCAGGCTGCTCAGGGCAGTGGTGGATCCCCCATCCCTGGTGGGATTGAAAAACCCTGGAGCTGTGGTGCTGAGGGAGGTGGTTTAGTGGTGCCCTGGCAGTTAGTGGTTGGGCTCAGCGATCTGAAAGGTCTTTTCCAACCTCAAAAGCTTCATGATTCTGTGAGATTCAACAGAGAGTTGGTTCCCAGGTTGGGGGCAGAGAGGAGGAAAATAGCCTGAAGTTACCAGGGGAGGGTTAGGTTGGATGTCAGGAAGCCCTTCCTCATGGAAAGGGTGATCAGACACTGGACTGGACTGCCCAGGGCAGTGGTGGAGTCCCCATCCCTGGAGGAGTTGAAAGACAGCCTGGCTGTGGCCCTTAGTGACCTGGTGTGGCTGCTGTGGTGATGTTAGGTCCTGGGCTGGGCTGGATGAGAGGTCTGGAGAGCAGACCCTGTGGAGAGCGGCTGAAGGAACTGGAGTTATTGAGTCTAGAGACGAGGAGGCTGAGAGGAGACCTTCTTGCTCTCTACAGCTCCCTCAAAGGAGGTTGTAGCGAGGCTGGTGCTGGTCTTTTTTCCCAAATTCCTAATGACAGGATGAGGGGAAATGGCCTCAAGTTGCATCAGGGGAGGTTTAGGTTAGATCTGAGGAGGAAGCTCTTTGCTGAGAGAGTGGCTGGGCACTGGAAGAGGCTGCCGGGGGGGTGGTGGAGTCCCCATCCCTGGAGGGGTTTAAAAAGCGAGTAGCTTGAGCACTTGAGGCCATGATGTAGTGGTTAGGGGGATGTTGAGCTGAGGGCTGGACTTGATGCTCCTGGAGCTCCTTTCGAGCCATGAAGATTCTATGACCTCAGAGGTCTTTTCCAGCCTCAATAATTCAGTGATTCTGTGAAAGTGATGAAGGTTCAGGTGATGGCAAAGACACTCAGTGCTTTTGGGCTGCAAATATTGTGGGTCCTGGTGAGCAAAGTCAGACTTTCTCCTTTTCTCCCTGACTTTTGCCTCTTTCCTAGTGTCTTGCTGAGGCTCCCAGGACATGGCTGCATGGAGAGGTCCTGATTTTATTGCTGGGTGTTGTAGTGGTCACGGAAGTGTTTAGTAAATAAAACAGACAATGTTTTCAAACAACTTAGCTGAAAGTTAGAAAAATAAACTGCTGCAAGAGCCCTGCTGTTAACCCTTGCTGGCCCAGGGTAGAGCTCCAGGAGAAGCGAGCAGGGACAGGGTGAGGTTTCAGTCAGTGAAGGTGTTTTCAGCCATATTCTCGTGCTTTTCAGGTTCATAACTGACATTATGGAGTATCTCTGATGTGAGGACAGGCTGAGAGAGTTGGGGCTGTTCAGCCTGGAGAAAAGAAGGCTCCACAGGGACCTTCTTCTGACCTTCCGGTAGCTGAGGGGAGCCTACATGAAGGCAGGGGAAGGTCTTTTCAAGAGGGTTTGTACAAGAGCAGTGGGTTCAAGCTGGGAAAGGAGAGATTTAGGCTGGATCTTAGAAACAAGTTGTGCAGTGTGAGGGTGGCTGATGGCTGGACTGGGCTGCCCGGGGAGGTGGTGGGGCCCCATCCCTGGAGTCATTTAAGATCAGGCTTGATGAGGCTCTGAGCAACCTGCCCTAGGTAGAGTTGTCCCTGTGTAGGGAGGTTGGACTGGATGACCTCTAGAGGTCCCTTCCAGCCTAGAACATTCTATAAATTCTATGATTCAACCCATTTCAAGGTGCTTTTGCCTCTTTTCTATCAAGATGAAGCCCTCAAAAGGGTCAGCTGGAGGGCTCCAGTGGGCTTGACCCGCATCCCACCCCTGTTTTACAGACATTGACGAGTGTGCCTTGTCCCAGGACAACTGTACGAAGGGCACCATCTGCATCAATACAGGGGGGGGCTTCCAGTGCATCAGCCCTCAGTGCCCCCAGCCTGCCGGCAATGTCACCTACATCAAAACTGCACCCTTGTAAGTGTGGAGGCGTGCAAAGCCACTCCCCTGCTGAAGGGTTGGGTTTTTTGGGTGCTGGGTCCCAAAACCACGTGGGGAGAGTTGGAACATGAAGCCTAGATCCTGAAAACCTCCTCCCATGCTTCCCTTTTGCAGCCAGTGCGAGCGCAACCCTTGCCCGATGGAGAGCCGGTCGTGCCACCAAGCACCCAAAACCATCTCCTTCCACTACCTTCCCCTGCCATCCAACCTGCTGACGCCCACCCCGCTGTTCCGCATGGCCACAGCGGCTGCGCCTGGCCGGCCGGGGCCTGACAGCCTACGCTTCGGCATCGTCGGGGGCAACAACCGCGGGCACTTCGTGATGCAGCGCTCGGACCGGCAAACTGGGGAGCTCATCCTGGTGCAGAGCCTCAAGGGTCCCCAGACCATCCAGGTGGACGTGGACATGTCTGAGTACCTGGATCGTGTTTTCCAGGCCAAGCACTTGTCCAAAATCACCATCTTCGTCTCTGCCTATGAGTTTTAGGGGAGGTGGCAGCCGGGGCAGCCGTGGTCCCTGCTTACCCGAAGGCACAGATGTGTCACAGGAGCTCCAGGGGATATCCCACCCCAAAGCCTCTCTGCAGCCAAGCGTCCTCCCACTCTGCGTTAGGGTTATTCTGCCCAGGTGGCTTTTACACCCCCCCAGCTTATGTGGGGCAAGAACAAACAGCACCAGAGGTGCAAAGAAACGAGGTGCAGGGATTACTCGCTGGTCGGGGTACGGGAGCACAGCGTTGGCCTCACCCAAGGCTCCCGAAAGACAACGTCCTACACCGCACAGAGAACAGCAGATAACGGCTGTTATTTCCTTTTTAAAATCCTTGTTCTCTTTCCCCTCTAGGGAATAAGCTGGTGCTTGCAGGAGGAGGGAGGCTCAGAGCAGCTACCACTCTCCTCCCCGCTGGTCCGGGCTTGCTTGCACTGTCCCCATTAAAAAATGCCTCCACTTCCTTTTGGATGCTGAGAAAACCCACAGCAGCCTGCAGGGAGGGGGCTGCTCCAGCATCTCAATCCCACAGGATTCCCCAGGACCATGGGAGAAATCCACGGACATCCATCCATCCGAGACCTGGCTGGCTCTGGGCGCTCTCCTTGGCAAGCAGGATGTTGCTGGTGGGCACAGGAAGAGATCCAGTGCCCTGCAGATGATCACTGGCCGTAGACTGGGATCTTCACCCTCCAGAACTGGATTGTGCATGCACACCCCCCCACCCCCAGCCCGGGGCAGGGGTTCAGCCGTGCATGGTGCTGGCATCAAGGGAGCTCCAGGTGTGAATGTTTCCTTTCCAGATCTGACTCTTCTTCCACCCCACCGCTCCAGAACAGCTGGGGTTTGGCTGTGACCGTGCAGGGTGGGGTGGGAGATGCACACACGCCCCGTCTTCCCTGGTCTCACACCATTCCCCGCCGGTGCCCGCTCCTTGGAGCAGCGGCGCTCGTGCATGTTAACCACAACCCCGCCGTTATGCATGTTTCTCCATTACGCTGGTTCTTGGTACAATTAAACGACGCTATAACCTCTGAGATGGTGCGCAGTGGAATAAAAGGACCCCATGCGTGTGTGGCTGGGGGGATGATGCTCACCCAGAGCTCCCCAGGAAGGGTTCAGGGTCCCAGAGGCAACAAACCGCTGCCCTTACTTTGATTTTACTGCCCTGCTTCCCTCGGAAGGGGCTGGCTGGTGGCAGGGCAGTTCGATTTGAAGGTTGGTCTTGATGACGGATGTGTTCCTGTGTGACCTGGTCTAGGGGATTTTGCTGTGGCAGGGGAATTGGACTAGATGATATTTTGAGGTCCCTTCCAATCCCTAATGCTCTGTGATTCTATGGAGGTTTCTTCCAATCTTAGTGGTTCTATGAGGCTGTGATAGCCAGCATCCTTCCCCACCAGAGACTTCAAGGGTAGGGAGGGAGCCTGCTGCTGGCCCCCTTGTAAATGGCAGCAAGGAAGAGTCCCCTCGGGGTGCTAGGCTGCACCTGCTAGAATCAGAACATTAGGGACTGGAAGGGACCTCGAAAGATCATCTAGTCCAATCCCCCTGCCACAGCAGGATCCCCTAGATCCAGTCACACAGGAACATACCCAGGTGGATTGTAAATGTCTTCAGAGCAGGAGACTCCACAACACCCTGGGCAGCCCCTTCCAGAGCTCTGTCACCCTCACTGGGAAGAAGTTTCTCCTCATATTTCTGTAGAACCTCCTCTGTTCCAGCTCACACCCAGTGCTCCTTGTCCTATCACTAAAATCCCTTCCTACTCCTTGTCTCAGGGTAAGAGACTTCCCAAGCCCCATCTATGCTGCTTTCTTTAGGGGATCAGGCTCTCAGGGTGGGTTTTTTTGAGGGGGGAGGGGGATATATACAGCTTTTCTGTGGGAGCAGAACAAGGAGGGGCATTCAGTGCCTGCTCTTCAGCTGCCAGAGCCCCCGGCACAGCGGATGGAGGATGTTTGGGTTGGCTCCAGTGGAGCCAGGCAGAGAAATGCATCCCTGGGTTGTGCTGGCAGAGAGAATTAAAAACCCAGCGTGGCTCACTCATCCACCTGAGTGCTTGAAAAAAACCTCAACTGAATATCTCAAATGCATTTCTGAGAGTGGTGGTGGAGAGGGGGAGTGCAGGTGGCTGTAGAGCAGCAGCCCTGGGTCTTGCCCACCTTTGCGTGGGGGTACTGGAGATCCACAGGGACCTCCACCTGCAGGAGGAAGCCCTGGAGAGGAGACCAGAGTGACTGGTGGGGCAGCTCAGTCAGTGCTGCCTTGCTCAGAGTGGGCTGAGATGTCCTCTCCCAAGGCAGGAGAACACCCTGGTCTTGCTGAGGGTTCACCCTGTTAACCCTGGGGTGCTATGAGATGGTGTCACTATGCAGCTGGCCTCACCACGAGGAAGGAGAAGGCTTTTCAGACCAGTCCAAAGCAGGCTGGACTGCTCCTGCACCCCGTGATGCCTCGAGCAGCAGGCTGCGAGGTTTTCCTTGGAGCTAGCCGGCCAAGTGGCAGCTTGTCCAGGGAAAGGAGCAGTTGTCCCCATGAACCCAGCCCGGCATGTGTTTCAAATTAGCACCTTCGATAAGAGAGCGGTGCTGCGGAGGCGGCTGGCCACGTCCTCGTACGCCACCGAACACCACGGCTGGAAGGCAACGGCCACCCCAGGAAAGGAGCTGACCTCCAAAGGATAATTTTCCTTGCTCTCCTCTGTTTTTGTTAGGAAAAGCCAAAGACGGATGAAGAACTTTAGGGAAGGAGAAACAAGGAGAAAGGCAGCTACGGAGCGGGCAACGCAGAGCCTGTGGTTTGCCGGACGTGCTTCTGCAACCGGCCATTACTGTGTGTCATGGAGACCAGCACTCAGAGCCTTGCACTGGAGGCTTTTCCTCCCAGCACAGCCTGAACCAACAACATTTTCCTAATTCCTGAGGCCGGGGTGAACTGGTTTCCCCTCTCCAGGACGGCTGGCACGCCTCTGGGGCTGGAGAAGCTGTGCCCATCCTCCCCCAGCCGCTTCTCGCCCGCCTGGAGGGCCAGCTCAGCCGTCTCTCCCCAGCATTAGCTTGGCTGCAGGTCTCTCAGTCCCAGAAACGTTTAAGGTTAGCTCTCCAGTGTCTGGACTGGGCTGCAAAGCTCTGGCCAGCAGCTGAGCTGACTAAAGGAGATTTTTATGGTTTCTTCCCAGAGTGACCACTCTGGCATCTTGCAGACTTCCTGAGGCTGGAATATGCAGAGAGAGAGAGGTTTTCCTGGCCCTGGTAAATACAACTTGTCTTTGGGATCATCATATTTTGGAGCTGGTTGGCCTCTGCTCCCCCTCTGTGGTGAAGCAGACTCCCTGTGTGCTCCAGGAGGGCTTGGAGACCCTGGCTGAGCTCCAAATCCAAAGTTTCTCACCCCAAATGGCTGGAGGTTGAGGCTGCAAAGGCTGAAAGACCTTGGACGGAGGCTGTGCGGCACCCAGAAGGTGCCAGGAGAGAAATGTGCCTGTCCCAGGTCTGTGTGGGAAAGGGCTCCTTCTCCTCTTCAGGGAAACAAACCCCAAGCTGAGGACAGCAGGGAGTGGAGGTGACCACAACTTCAAGTGCTATTTCATCCTCCTCCTGCTTCCACAACAGAGTCCAGATGGGCCTTTCCCTTAGGAGCATCCAGAGCAGCCTCACGGTCAGCCTAACAGCATCACAGAACGATTGACGCTGGAAAAACTCTCTGAGCTCATCCAGCCCAGGACAGCAGACAGACCAGGGCACTAAGGGCCACAGCCAGGCTGTCCTTCAACACCTTCAGGGATGGGGACTCCACCACTGCTCTGGGCAGTCCCATCCAGGCTCTGATCCCCCTTTCCCTGAGGAAGGGCTTCCTAACATCCAACCTAACCCTCCCCTGACAGCTTCAGTCTCTGCCCTCTCATCCTGTTGCTTGGGAGAAGAGCCTGACTACAATATGTCTTGAGGGAGTTGAGGGAGAAGGTCCCCCCTGAGTCTCCTCCAGGCTAAACACCTCCGGCTCCCTCAACGAGGGACATTCCTGCAAAAACCAACCCGACCAGGGACAATTCTCTCTTTACCACAGAGGAGAACACCAGGGTGAACTTCAGCTGCTGGTTCCAACCTGCTATTGATTACCTGAGGAGTCTGCACACCGTGCACAGAGCATCCTCTCACCGCTGCTGTCTCCTCCCATCCCACCCCACCGATAGGAGCCCTCGCCGACACGACAGCACGAGCACAGCCGCCGAAACACTTACGAATCCTGTGAAGGGTTTCTACCCGCGAGCTGAGCCACCACGTTTGTATTTGTTACGGTTGCTAAGCCTGTTGCTACACGCTCCGCACCGTGCCCCAGATCCCAGCGTGTTTGCGATGCCCCAGAGCGCAATGCTGGAGGAATTTGTTGAGCCGCCGCTGCCAAACTGAGTTATGATTTGAGGAATTAAAAAAACAAGAGCAGTCGAGGCGTCTACCTTCGTCCCCGACAGCACGAACACGCTGGTCAGCTGTGCGGGGAGATACTGGAGTGAACAGCCAGAGGTTTGTTCATAAAGCGGGGGCTGCACCTGCCTGCGAGAAAAGCAGGAGCCCAGCTGCATTAAATTGTTTTTAAAGCTGCTTCTTGTGTCTGGGGAGACAGTGCCGAGCCCTGTGGGAGATGCTGGTGGGTATAATTAAGGCTTATTAGGACTAATAATCCTCCCAAGCCTCACTTGAGGTGTTACCTACACCCCTTCCATGCTCCCTAGAGCCCTATTTAAGTTCCGGAGCCCTGCTTTACCCCTGGAGCTGAGGGGATATTGGTTTCCAGCTCAGGTGGGTTTCTTGCTTGGCTTTGGGGTTGCGTGATGATCTGAAGTCTGTACTCATCTTTTGAGTTCCTTCCAATCCCTAATGTTCTGTGGTTCAGATGGAACACAGCTCTTTGTAAGCTGGAACAGAGGAGGTTCCACATCAATCTGAGAAGGCACTTCTTCATGATGAGGGTGACAGAGCGCTGGAAGGGGCTGCCCAGGGGGTTGTGGAGTCTCCTTTTCTGGAGATGTTTAAAACCCACCTGGACATGTTCCTGTGTGACTTGGTCTAGGGGATCCTGCTGTGGGTGGGAGATCAAACTGGATGATCTTTCGAGGTCCCTTCCAATCCCTAATGTTCAATGATGCTGCGATCATCTCCTGCTCTGGCAGAGGGATCGGACTAGACGATCTTTGGAGGTCCCTTCCAATCCCTAATGTTCAATGATGCTGTGATCATCTCCTGCTCTGGCAGGGGGATCGAACTAGATGATCTTTGGAGGTCCCTTCCAGTCCCTAATGTTCTATGATCCTGTGATCATCTCCTGCCCAGTTGTTTTGATCAGGTACTAACCCGGAGAGATGCCTCTTCCCTCATTCAAGGAGGAAAAATACTCATCCCAAATAGGAACTGGTGTGGTTCTTCTCTTCTTTCAATAGAGAACTTGTATTTTTCTAGGACTGCTGTCACAGGAAAAAGAGTCTTGTGTCCTGAAAAGCCTTGTAAGTGCTTGTGAAGGAAAATAAGTTGATGTAACTTGGGATTTTTCCAGAAAATTTTGACAAGATCCCGAAAAAAAAGACAAAGTGAGAAGGGAAAAAAAATGTTAAAATGGTGAAGAGAACAACAAACAGTCATCTCCCCCAGGGGCTGGGAACTGCCGCACATCAGCAGAACCAGGGTGGGAATAAAGGTCCAGCTTGAGGTGGAGCAGGTGGGAGATCTCCAGTGTGGTGCCAGTGTTGTTAAGAACAGGCACATGAAGTTTATGGAAGCACTGATGAGCAATGAAGTGACATTTGCAGCTGATGTTATTTATTTGGGTTGGACAAGCTCATCCTGCAGTGAAGGTGCTGAACTTGGAGCTGCAGAACCGTGGAAAAGGATGAAACTCCTCATGGGGCAGGGAAAACCAAAACCATGTGGAAAAGGCAATGCGGAGAATGGACACAGGGTCATGGAACAGTGAGAAGATGGGGAGATACTGGTGTTTGATGGGCTGAAGGCACCAGTCATGACCCCAGCATTGGGTTACAGAATCACAGACTGCTAGGGATTGGAAGGGACCTTGAAAGATCATCCAGTCCAATCCCCCTGCCAGAGAAGGATCACTTAGACTAAGTCGCACAGGAACATCTCCAAGTGGGTTTTAAATGTCTCCAAAGCAGAAGGAGACTCCACAGACTGTTAGGGATTGGAAGGGACCTTGAAAGATCATCCAGTCCAATCCCCAACCACAGCAGGACCACCTAGATCCAGTTGCACAGGAACATGGCCAGGAGGGTTTGAAACGTCTCCAGAGGAGGAGATTCTACAACCCCCCTGGGCAGCCCCTGCCAGGGCTCTGGCACCCTCACTGGGAAGAAGGTCCTTCTCACATTGATGTTCTAGCTCACACCCACTGCCCCTTGTCCTATCATTGAGTGCCCCTGGCTCCATCCTCCTGACACCCAGCTTTTATCATACAGTCATCAACACCAGTACTCAGCACTGGTGAGGCTGCACCTCCAGTACTGTGTTCAGTTCTGGGCCTCTGGCTACAAGAAGGACGTAAAAATGCTGGAGAACATCCAGACAAGGGGACAACGAAGTTTGTGAAGGGCTGAAACACAAGTCCAGAGAGCCTGAGAGAACTTGGGGTTGTTTAACCTGGAGAAAAGGAAGTGGAAGGGAAAAGGAAGCTGAGGGCAGACCTCCTCACTCTTGCCGACTACCTGAAGGGAGGTCAGAGTGAGGTGGGGGTTCTGGCCTCTTAACCCTAGCAGCAAGCAACAGGACTAGAGGAAACTGCTGCAAGTGGTGCCAGGAGAGATTTAGGCTGGATATTGGGAAGAATTCCTTCACTGGAAGGATGGTTGGACTTAGGATTAGGCTGCCAAGGGTAGTGCCGGAGTTGCCATCCCATAAAGCATCTAACAGGTACGTAGACACAACACAGTTTAGTGGTGACTTGGCAGCGCTGGGTTAAGGGTTGGACTTGAGGATCTGAAAGGTCTCTCTCAGCCAGAGATTCTGAACCTACAGGAAGGCTGCAAAGGGACTTTTCCCAAGGGCATCCAGCAAAAGAACAAGGAGAAAGAGTTTGGAATTGAAACAGAGGAGCTTTAGGCTAGACTTTAGGAAGAAGTTTTTCAGTGTGAGGGTGGAGAGGCTGCTATCCACTGCCTGGAGAGGTGGTGGCTGCCCTCTCCCTGGAGGTGTTCAAGGTCAGGTTGGATAAGGCTTGAACAATAAAGTCCAGTTGAGAGGCATCACTGCCCCTGGAAAAGGGTCCGAGGAGCTGAGCTCTGACAGCCCTTCCCCCTTCCAACCTGAACCAGTCTGGGAATCTAAGGTTGGGTTGTTTATTACCAACAGTCTTTGGTGTTTCATTCCATTAAAGATTTCTTAACCAGCCTCCAGTGTTTTTCCCTTTTTAACGAAACAACTCACTGAAGCAATCACAGAATGGCCGGGCTTGGAAGGGACCTTAAAGATCATCCAGTTCCAACCCCCCTGCACAGGCAGGGAGACCTTCACTAGAGCAGGTTACTCAGGGCCCCAGACAACTTGCCCTTCAGCACTGCCAGCGATGAGGCAGCCACAACTGCCTTGGGCAACCTGTTCCAGCATCTCAGCACCCTCTCAGCAAAGAACTGGTTCCTCATGGCCGAGCTCAATCTCCCCTCCTCAAGTCTGGAACCCTTTCTTTCCCTTTGTCTTCTTACTACCACCCCTGTCAAAAGCCTTCCCCCAGTTTTTTTGTAGCTCCCTTCAGAGATTGGAAAGCTGCTCAAAGGTGACCTGGGAGCCTCCTCTTCTCCAGGCTGAACAACCCCAACTGGCTCAGCCTGTCCTCACAGGGGAGGTGCTCCAGCCCTCTGAGCATTGAGGTTGCGCTCCTCTGGACACCTTCCAGGAGCTCTCTGTCCTTCTGATGGTGGGGACTCCAAAACTGGACCCGGGACTCCAAAACTGGACCCATGACTCCAGGTGGGGTCTCAGCAGTGCAGAGCAGAGGAGGAGAATCCCCTCCCTCGACCAACTGTCCCTGCTTCTTTTGCGGCAGCCCAGGACACGGCTGGCTCTCTGGGCTGCCAGCGCGCACTGACGGCTCCTGTTCAGCTTCTGCTCCTCCAGCACCCCCAAGGGCTGTCCTCAATCCTTTCTGCTCCTAATCTGTGCATGGAATTGCCTCAACCCAGGAGCAGAGCCTTGTTGAACGCCACTCAGCCTGCAGGAGCCCAGCGCTTCCTTCATCTCCCACAGGGCCGTCGGAAAAGCCCCTTTAGAAGCTCCGCCCGTTACTGTCCCTTAACCCCTTCACTACCGGGTTTTATCACCCCCTGACCCTCGCTTCATTTGTCGAGCCCCTCCCCACCCCATTTCAAGCGCTTCCCGGCTTCTTCCCCAGCGGGAGCGCACTGAGGAGGCCACACTTGTTTTAATTAACGATTAATTAAAAATTGTTAATAAACACGCCTCCCCCTCGGCATTAATTAACGGCCGGGGTTCAATGGCGGGGGGTGAGGGAGGAGGTGAAAGAGGCCTGGCCACCGCCGTGAGGGCCAGGGCGGGAGGCGGGGGCAGGGCCCTTGTATCCGCCATTACGGTCGGAGCTCTGCGCGCGTGACGCCGGCCCCGCCCCCTGCCTGCCCGCGCGCGCGCACAAAGGCGACGGTGGAGAAGAAGGAGGAGGAGACAGCGGCGGCGGCAGCAGCGGCGGCGAAAGGGGATGGGAGGGGCCCCGCCGGGCCTGTGTTACGTCACGGCGGTGCGACGTCACGCCGCGCCCAGTGGCCAATGGGCGGCCTGGGCGGTGCGGTGACGCGAGGCGGCGCCAGCCAACTGCGGCGCAGCGGTGGGCGGGGCGGCGGCAGCCAGAGGAGGAGGAGGAAGGCGATTGCGGGGCGGCGGCAGCCAGCGCGAGGCGACGCGACGCCATCGCTGCCCCGACGGGCGCGGAAGACGCGGTGGTGGTGGCGGCGGCGGCGGCGCGGGAGGGCCG
>JAOXOE010000256.1:413359-426539 GCA_028565055.1 Phoeniculus purpureus
GTTGGAGAGAGGGAGAAGGTCCCCCCTGAGTCTCCTCTTCTCCAGGCTAAACACCCCCAGCTCCCTCAGCCTCTCCTTATCAGACTTTCCCTCCAGTCCCTTCCCCAGCCTCGTTGCTCCTCTGAATCAACTCCAGCACTTCAATCCCATTCTTGAAGTGAGGGGCCCACTGTCTTCCAAGTACAAAAATCACCTCAGCCCAAGGTGAAAAGGAGTAAATATAAAGTAATCCTCAAAAACCTCGAAGAAACAGTCTTGTATTTCAACAAGATCAAACTGCTGAAGTGAGTGGGGTAACTCTTTGCCTTCCCTGTCCATAAATACAAGTAGCAAAGCTTGAGCACAGCTCTTGTCAGGAGGAAGAGCAGTTTCCTCCTTGTGTGAGCAGCAAATGTCAGCTGGCAGGACACTAAACAGGTGCACAAACAACAGAGGACTTTAATTTAACTTTAAATTGTGTGAGGTTTGCTCCAGTTTGATTTTTGTGAACTATAAAGCTGCCAGCCTAGCAATAATTTCCATAAGAGAAGCACATCTCAACACCAGGCTTTTCCACAGTCCTCTGCTAAGATTTTGCAGCCAGTTTAAGCTGAAGACTCAGTTTCCTAAAGCTTGACACTCACCTTGATCAATTATGCAAATCTGTCGGGAGGTTTTGACAAGGGCTGGATAGTCTCTGTAGTAATAATCTATATAAGCATCAAGTTTTAAGTCCCTAGAATGAGAAAGAGGCGAGTCATGTTAGAAGGAAAAACACCCCATCCAACCTTCCTACATTACTGAGATGTTCTCTTTTGAGTTCTTGTAATGTTCACTCCCTAGGCAGAGAGAGGGAAGTTCTTCCTTCTGTAACTAAGGTCACTCGTGGGCACTGCCCACTCTTGAAGCAGTGTATGTGTAACGGTCCCTGAGCACATTTCTCCTCAGCTTTGTCCCACACCACCATCACCATCTGAGGTGCAACCACTATCACAGTTCCCCCCCAAACTCCAGTTGTTAAAGCCATATGAACTGCTGGGTTACCTGCAAGACATGGATCTAAGCAACAGCCTCACAAGACCCTCAGTCTTTCATTTCAGACTTGTTTCTCAGTGATGTGATAGAGGACATGCCAGTATTTTCAGCACAGGCTGCCATTCTGGGGACCACTTAGCCAACCAGCTCTAGCAGGTGCTACTGTGGAACAGACCGGTTTAGGTTGGAAGAGACCTCAGAGATCATCTAGCTCCAACCCACCTTGCCATGGGTCAGTGACACCTCACCTCTCGTTAAACTAGGTTGCTCAGAGCCTCATCCAATCTGGCCTTGAACACTTTCAGGGATGGAGCTTCCAATCCCTAATGATTCTATGATCCACAGCTTCTCTAGGCAGCCTGTTCCAATACCTCAGCACCCTCATAGTGAGGAATTTCTTCTTAAGATCTAAATAGAATCTAGAGTCATAGAAAAACCTTGGTGGAAATAGCAAATATAACTCCGAGAGATGTTACCAGGCCTTTTACTTAAACACTTATCTGTATCTGTGAGACCTGGAGGCAGGTGGGGATGACTTGACAGTGCAGTCACCAGCAGCAAAGATGCCACAACAAACAGGACTATTTGACACATCTCCTGAGCTGAGAGCAGAAAAAAAACCCACGAGTTGCAGCATCTGAGATTTGAGAACCACAATGATGCTGGGAAGTTGCCAGAACTGTCTTAAGATATTTACTAGAGTGGAGACCTTTAAGCACAGTAAGGTTTGAAGCATTCATTCATCAGAAGGACACAGAGCTCCTGGAAGGGGTCCAGAGGAGAGCAACTCAAATGATCAGAGGGCTGGAGCACTTCTCCTCTGAGTTCAGGCTGAGCAAGTTGAGGTTGTTCAGCCTGGAGAAGAGGAGGCTCCCAGGTCACCTTCAAGCACCTTTCCAATCTCTGAAGGAAGGGGGCTACAAGAAAGCTGGGGGAGGGCTTTTGACACAGGTGGTAGCAAGAGGTCAAGGGGAAAGGGTTCCAGACTTGAAGAGGGGAGATTGGGGTTGGACATCAGAAACCAGTTCTTTGCTGTGAGGGTGCTGAGATGCTGGAAGAGGTTGCCCAAGGCAGTTGTGGCTGCCCCATCCCTGGCAATGTTGAAGGCCAGGTTGGCTGGGGCCCTGAGTAACTTGATCTAGTGAAGGTGTCCCTGCCTGTGCAGGGGGTTGGAACTAGATGATCTTTAAGCTGCCCTCCAACCCTGGCCATTCTGTGAGTCTTTGAATGCAAGAAGACTGCTCTGCTTTGGGCAACACCCAAAATTACCACAAAAAATCCTACATACCCATCAGCAAGAGACACTGCCCGATGCAGAACGCCTGCAGTTTGTCAGCTGGGCATACCTGGCCAGCTGGACCAGAAGAACAACGAGTGAACGAATTCCTTCTCCCATCAGACTATTCAGTTTGAGCTCCTCGTAGATGAGATGAAGCACAAAGAAAATAGCAGGAATATGGGTGAAAAGGAGGGTTGAGGAATCCAGACTAAGGCTCTGTGAAAAGTCATCCTTCGGAGCTGAAAACTCCAGAGGGTCCAGACGCAAAGCTTTGGCAACAGGGTGAGACTCAAAATTCTTATGGTAGTCAGAGCTCAAGAGATATTCCCAGTCCTAGATCAAACAAACACAGAAGAGTAGCAGATGAAATGCAAAACTCTGAGGGTGTTTCCTCTGCTTTGTGTTTGAAAAAACAAAACAAAACCCCCCACAAAACCTAAAAATGAACTAACAAACCACCCAGGCTCTTATTTGTAAAAGAGAGTAATTTCTTACTTCATCTGACCCTGCTTCTGATGGTCTTGCCTTCTTGGGAGCAATAACTGGTGAAAGCGATCCTTCAAAATAAAGCTGAAAGAGATAAAAGAGCAGAAGTAGCTCAGTACTGAAGCTCCACCGTTGCACAAGTGACACATCCATTATAATTCCAGCTGAATTCCAACTAAGCGTGACACGACATTGCTTTGGGTACTGCAACAGACTTTGTTTTCCTTTATTCCAGAGGTTTTCCTGTACATAGATGGTTAATACAGTGCACAGTGCAGGACCTTCACAGGAAGGCCAATGGCATGCTGGGGTGCTTTAGAAGGGGGGTGGTTAGTAGATGGAGAGAGGTTCTCTTCTTCCTCTACTCTGCCCTGATGAGACCACATCTGGATGATTGTGTCCAGTTCTGGGCTCCTCAGCCCCAGGACACAAAACTGCTGGAGAGAGTCCAGCACAGAGCCACAAAGATGATGGAGGAGAGCATCTCCCTGCTGAGGAAAGGCTGAGGGAGCTGGGGCTCTTGAGCTTGGGAAAAAGGAGACTGAGGGGTGACCTCATTAATGTTGATCAATATGGAAAGGACAGGTGTCAGGAGGATGGAGCCAGGCTCTGCTCAGGGGCACCCAATGACAGGACAAGGGGCAGTGGGTATGAGCTGGAACAGAGGGTTCACATCAATCTGAGAAGGACCTTCTTCCCAGTGAGGGTGACAGAGCCTTAGCAGGGGCTGCCCAGGGGTGTTGTGGAGTCTCCTTCTCTGGAGACATTTCAAACCCACTTGGCCATGTTCCTGTGCGACTTGGTCTAGGGGATCCTGCTGTGGTGGGGTGATTGGACTGGCTGATCTTTCAAGGTCCCTTCCAATCCCAAATGCTCTGTGATTCTGTGATCAATGGGACTGATTCAGTCGCTTAACGTCTGGTATTTACTAGGACAGAGGAAGTGCTGGTGCTGAGCTAACACCAACAATGCAGACACCCAGTATCTGCTTCCGTTTCAGTTGTCCATCTATCCTTGCTGGTTCCTTGTTTCCTGAGGAAACTGCAAATGTACTTGCTAGCAGGAAACTCACAGGAGACTCCAAAACCACCCCGTGAAACAGGTTGAATAATGAGAACATTCGAGTGCTGTCATTCAAAAAACCACACTGAAAATCCTCTTTAGGGGATGAGAATCTGGGCTGTGAACTGTGTTTCTAGCAAGAATAGACTTGGTGTGGATAAGGCGAATGAAATCTCCAATGCAGCAGCATTAAGTTGTGGAATGGGAGTAAAATCTTCATAATTTAAATTCATTTGATCAAGATGGTTGGTGGGGAGGTACTTTATAAATCTGATAAAACACAGACTAACACATATACCTAAAATTTAGCAAGACAAATTTGATTCCATGGCATCTTGTTAAATTTAAGACGAGATAACATCGTTTCCTGACACAATTCAGGGTGCTCCTAACCATTCTGAACCTTGAAGAATTATGGAAGCATTAAAGTAAGCTAGGAGAAGAAACCCATGCGCTTGCTCACGTGACGTGTCCAGGACAGCCTCTCAGTGTTGTAACCCATCATATTCAGGAGACATGTCACAAACAAATTCCATTCCGAGTGATAGGTTGGTCCTCCTGGAGCATTATAAGCATTGTACCACTTAATGAGCATCTGCACCGCGATCTCCTTGGGCAGGATAGCTTTGACCCCTTGCAGACACCTCTTCACTGTTGGAAAGGAGAAAACAAAGTAAAATCAGGTGTGGTTTCCATCTTAGTTCCTGGTACTTCTTCCAGCCAGTGCCATAAACCCCTACAGGGCATCTTACTGAGCTTCTTTTAACCCTCTGGCAGTTTTCCTGGTAAAGGCCACACCAACAGCTGCTCATTTCATTCAGGTTAAGCATAACCCCTCTAATCTTGACCTGGCAGAGAGGGACCTGGCAGTCCTGGCTGAACAGGAGCCATCAGTTTGTGTAGATGGCACAAAAGGCCAATGGCATCCTGGCTTGGATCAGCAACAGTGTGGCCTGGACTGGCACTTGAGGGACTGCCTCCCCTCAAGTACTGGAGGCAGTGCTGGGCCCCTCACTTCAAGAAAAAGATTGAGGGGCAGGAGTGGGTCTAGAGGAACACGAGGCTGGGGAATGGACTGGAAGAAAAGTCTAATGAGGAGAAGCTGAGTGAGCTGGGGGTGTTTAGCCTGGAGGAGACTCAGGGAGGTTGCAGTCAGGTAGGGGTCAGGCTCTTCCAGGCAACCAGCATCAGGACAAGAAAGCAGGGCCTGAGCTGCCAGGAGAGGATTAGGTTGGATGTTACGAAGCCCTTCCTCATGGAAAGGGTGATCAGACCCTGAATGGACTGCCCAGGGCAGTGGTGGAATCCCCATCCCTGGAGGTGTTGAAGGCCAGCCTGGCTGTGGCCCCTAGTGCCCTGCTCTAGCCAATGGGGTGATGTTAGGTCACAGGCTGGGTTTGATGATCTGTGAGGTCTTTTCCAGCCCCAATAATTCTGTGATTCTGTAATTAACAGCACAAAGGGAAAAAAACACACCTTTTTGCTCAAGACCAGCTTGTGACTGAACAGGCAGCTCAGCCCTTCCTCAGTGTGGAAAACAGGGAACTGAATCATTACAGCCTAAGCTCTGCTAAATCACAGAACACACTTCACGCGATGGCTTCTGGATCATACCTAGCTCCGAAGTGGCAATTACAGGAATCGTAATCCGAACCATTGTGTTATTGCTGAGCTCCTGAAAAAACACAAGAGGTAAAGGGCAAACGATGAAGCATCTAAAGCAAAGGCAGGTTGCTTTTCTATCAGTGCAGAACCCATTTATGTGTGAAGCATATTGTTCATTCCTGGTTACTCGCTACACTTAAGATTTGCAACCTCAGCTGTTCCATGAAACACTTGAAATAGATCCCGAGCTGCATCACTGGAATCAATCAATTCAGTTCTGTGTCTTCCAGAGTGTTATACAGAGAGAAAAAAGGGATGTGGTGTTTTGCTGTTGAGGAGCAGCAGCACCATCTCACTCTGCAGCAAAAGTTACTGTTACCCTCACTTCTCTGCTATCCAAGTGCTGAATCAGATCACAGGACAATTGGCCCTTCAGTTCCAGAAGGACACAGAACTGCTTGAGAGAGTCCAATGCAGAGCCACAGAGATGATGAAGGGAAGGGAGCATCTCCCTGATGAGGAAAGGCTGAGGGAGCTGGGTCACTTGAGCTGGGAAAAATGGAGACTGAGGGGTGACCCCATGAATGTTGATAAATATGGAAAGGGCAGGTGTCAGGAGGATGGAGCCAGGCTCTGCCCAATGTCATGTACTGACAGAACAAGGGGCACTAGGTGTGAGTTGGAACAGAGGAGGTTCCACATCAATCTGAGAAGGACCTTCTTCCCAGTGAGGGTGACAGAGCTCTGGCAGGGGCTGCCCAGGACGGTTGTGCAGTCTCCTTCTCTGGAGATTCCTGCCCATGTTCCTGTGTGACTTGATCCAGGATATCCTGCTGTAGCAGGGGGACTGGACTGGATGATCTTTCAAGGTCCCTTCCAATCCCTAATGTTCTGTGATTCTGTGATAATACCTACTAAAGTCACTCTGTTGTGGACGGGATCTCTTAGTCCATGAATGAAAGTCCCAAGCTGCTGAAAAGTGCAGTCTTCGATGTAAGTTGAGTCGTGAAGTTTGGAAGAATCTCGTAGCTCTGGAACCGGTGACAAAAGCGCACACTGAAAAGCAGCAGAAGTTAATGTTTACTAGCATTGCTCAAATAAAAGGATCTCAAAGAGCAAATTAAATTGCTATTCTGTATGTATTACAAGTCACTCTGAAGACAACTTCACGTATCTTTCCAATGTCTGCCTCAGAAGTTGGGCAGAAATCATAAATAAATGGATAGGGCAGCACCAGATGTTTTTTGAACAGTTTTTTCAGGGCCTTTACAGAAGACAACAAGAATCCAAATGATTCATTGAAAGTTAAAAATCAATCAAGCCCTTTCCAAGGCAGGATTTCATTTCATCTTACCTCTTCTAGGGGCCCCAGATGCTTATTCAAAGGCTTGGATGGAGTGTTGATGCTATCCAAGGGAGTGCTTGGCCGAGGCATCTGGTTGGACATCGTCAGGGATGCAGCAGGCAGCCCAGGAATGAAAACTTTCCCCACCTTTTTGTGAACCACAAGTAGGAAAATGGTTCTTCAGAACTACCTTTCCAGCACAGCACATGAACTACACTTGGTAGGTTGTGCACATCAACCTTCCCAAGCAAGCAGCGGCCTACAGCAGCTTAACATGACACCCTCTAAGGTGTGATGCAGACAAGATCTCTGTGCACAGCCCAGCTCACAACTAACTAAAAGATCCAAAGATCTATTTTGAGATAGGAAAACTTACCCGAACCACTCCAGAATACAGCACTAGATTTCCACTGCCCTCCAGAACCAGCAGCATATCAATACCCTGTCAGATTCAAGCAGAATATTCAGTGTTTTGTATTGGAGGAAGAAGACAACAGCTGGACAGCAGGTGACAACGCGGGGTGCTCCATACAGAGGTACCTACCTCCACCGGAGCTGCATCCTTTGCTGTAATGCTGGTAACAGAACCAAAGATCAGCTGCGACCTGTCGTTGCTCTCTTGAAATTTTACACACCTACAGGTTTGAGAAAACAGCATGAATGGACTGTCCTGTCTGCCACACAGCAAGAAGGCAGAATGCTTCAAGTGCTGCATGGTGCGGTGATTTACTGTGGCACACCTGACTCCTTCCTTGGTTCATCAACTCATTTTCACTCTGCTGGTCTAACTAAATCCCAAAATACTTCTAAGGGTTAAAGATAAGTAAGAATTCAATTCAAATTACAGTGGACTTCAGTAATATTTAAGCAGCCCACGCCATCTATGCCACCTCAGTTCAAAACACACCATTTGGGAGCCAGTGATGCTGTCAGAACAGGTCCCTCTATCTAGAGGGGTCAGATTAAAACCCATGCACTTTGTCCACCTGCCCCCAGGTCGGGGGTGCTCACCGCAGCTGGAGCTGAGATTCCACTAAAAAGCACAAGAACTTCTGCCCACAAAGGTCGGTGGTAATGAATACTTTTGATGCTTGAGAATTCTCCTCTCTGTAAAAAAAAAAAGAGACACCATGCTCAGCACACTGCTCGGGCCACTAACGAAGGTGTGTAGTGAGAGGACAAGGGGAAAGGGTTACAGACTTGAAGAGGGGAGATTGAGTTTGGCCATGAGGAACCAATTCTTTGCTGTGAGGGTGCTGAGATGCTGGAACAGGTTGCCCAAGGCACTTGTGGCTGCCCCATCGGTGGCAGTATTGAAAGGCAGGTTGGCTGGGGCCCTGAGTGACCTGCTCTAGTGAAGGTGTCCCTGTCTGTGCATGGGGGTTGGGACTGGATGATCTTTAAGGTCACTTCCAACCTTGGCCATGCTAGGATTCTATGAAAACAGAGTCATAGGGTCACACTGGACCTTCAACAAGCAGTGTATCCAGCACCAGATGCACCAGTCTCCTTTCAGTCATTACTGCTGAAAGGGATTTTGTAGCGCTCCAGGTTGCAGTTTCCCTCTTTCAGCATGCAGAGCACATGCTGACTAGGCTTTACTCCCCGGTGCAACTCATAAATTTTATGGTTTGGCCTCTCTGTACAGCAATACAGAAAGATATTCTTCCAAGGACAGCAGAAAAACCCCGAAGCAATGACCAGGTTAGAAGTTATTTTGCTTTCGAGATCACATTAAACTATCCCACAGCTCAGAAGGCTACAGATAACACAGCAGGTAAAACCACCCCAAATGGCCAATTCCCTTTTCCAGGGGAGCTGCATACTATGTCCACCCGCCTATTTTAAGGCAATTTCAATTACAGAACTTAACTTACAAAAACCACACCAAATAAAGCTGCTATTTTAATTCCTCCCACCCCCACAACAGCCAGCCAGAACGTCTCGCGTGCCAATGGAAGCACCAGACCTCATGTTTGTGACTGTTTCTGTCCACAGGTGATCTATACACAGCTCGGGAACAATTGGTTCCGTTTCTGGCACGAGGAAGGAATCGCTGCAGGTGCTCCTCGGTGAATCGGTAGTGCTGTGCCTCCTGGGTGACTGAGTGTTAATGGAGAAGTTGAACCTCTGCACTCCTGAGAAGGAATGCACCCCCAGCGCAGGGGAATGGGAGCGGCTGCAAGCAAAGACAGAACACACTGCTGGAGAGTGGATTTTCACAGGCAGTCAGGGACGAAATCCCAGGGAGCTCATGCACTGGTAGAGACATCAGAAACAAACTAAACCCACCCCATAACACAAGCTAGTAGAGCATTAGCTTCCTTTAGCAATACACCCTCTAGCACATGCCCTATGAGGAGCAGCTGAGGGAACTGGGGTTATTGAGTCTAGAGAAGAGGAGGCTGAGAGGAGACCTTCTTGCTCTCTACGGCTCCCTACAAGGAGGTTGTAGCGAGGCTGGTGCTGGTCTCTTCTCCCAAATCACTAATGATAGGACAAGGGGAAGTGGCCTCAAGTTGCATCAGGGTAGGATTAGATTGGATCTTTGGAAGAAGCTCTTTGCTGAGAGAGTGGTTGGGCCCTGGAAGAGGCTGCCCAGGGAGGTGGTGGAGTCCCCATCCCTGGAGGTGCTTAAAAACCGAGTAGCTGGAGCCCTTGAGACCATGCTGTAGGGGTTAGGAAGCTGTTGGCCTGAAGGCTGGACTTGCTGATCCTGGAGGTCCCTTCTAGCCATGATGATTCTGTGATTCTATACAAAACCAATTCTGTAACTAATCTCCCCCTCAGCTCTGTCAGAAACCAACAGAGGAGATTCAAACGTAAGAAAAACAACATAAAGTTGTGTGGTCTGTTCCATCAGAAACCTCTCCCCAAGCTGTTACTTCTAACTAAGGATTTCTTTATAAAAACTAACTGAAACCAGTTCTGGGACACATGAGACCTGCAGACAGTCCTTGACCCCACTACAGACTGACCATGGGATGGTAGAACAGCCTCTGTGGCTCTTGCACACCCACCACCTTTCTGTGCTACAGGGATAAGAGCACAACAAAGGACACAAGAGCCTTCCAGGAGGGGTTTTTGGATGTTGTAACACAGAAGGACCTACACCTTAGGTGGACAGAGAGCAATTCCAGAGATCCATCCCACTCTACACCTCTCCTTCTTTGGTATCTACACATCAGGTTGAGAACCCACCTCAAAGCAGCCATGTTGGAGATGGATGGCGAGCGGGACTGCATACTAGGTGACGACAATGATCTGCTCGGGCTGTGGATAGGTGAGTAGTTCTGGAAGGGGGACCCCACAGGAGAGTCTCCCTTTGAGAAGCTTCTGAGATGAGCAGTCAGAGAGCTGCTAGCAGCCATCCGCTGGGGTGTGCCCATCTGCTCCGAGAATTTCAGCACAGTGTTCTGCTCCTGGGGGAAAACAGAGCTGTGTTTACACAAAAAGCACACGGACAGCAACAGCCAGGAAGGCACTCAAATAGCTCATTTCATCAGTTATGTGTTAAATGTTTTGCCCAGGTAGGTGGTTCAACCCCAAAAGTTATTCCTACCAGCCAAGCTCCTCCGCTCTCTATCACAGAAAACACTCCTGTGGATTTCAGGGCAGCAGATCGTGGAACAAAAGGTCTCATAAATATAATAAATCATAAGTATCAGGCATTTCTAACACACACAGCCACAAAGGCACAGACACACACAAGCAGTTTTCATCCACATATTTAGTTGGCAGGGAACTTGTACCTCTGGCCTCACTCTTCGAAGAGTCCAAACGGTATGTAAACTCTGCACAGTATCGTAGGTCATCACAATGGAAGGTTCAGCGTTGACAAACACGATCCTCAAGGTGTAATCAGCAACATACTGCACTCTAGCAGAGCCAAACACGCCTGCTGAAGAAGGGTAGGCTTCAGTTAGGGAGAAGGGATCCCTTCTACAGCAGCTTTGTCAGTCAGGCAGTTTATGAGGGTTGGAAGGGGGCTTCAAAGGCCATTAGGTCCAACCCTCCTGCTAAAGCAGGATACAAATTCCGGAACAGCAGAACCACCTGAAAAGCCTCAGTCAGCTCCACAAAACCGCATCCAGCCAAGTCTGAAACATCTCCAGAGAAGGGACTCCACAGCCTCCCTGGGCAACCTCTTCCAATAGTTAATAACCCTGACTGGAAAGAAGCTTTTCCTCAGATTGAGGTGAGACTCCCTGTGTCCAAGCTGGCATCCATCACTCCTTGTCCTGTCTGACGCCATTGAGCAGAGAGGATTCCTTTCCGCTTGGCACCCAGCCCTCATGGATTTATAGACAGAGATTAAATCCCCTCGGAGCCTGCTTTTGTCCAAACTAAAAAGTCTCAGTGTTCTCAATCTCTCTCTCCTTAAGGCAGTTGTTCCAGACCCCCAATCATCCTCGTAGCTCTGCACTGAACTCTCTCCCTTAATTCTCGCTCCCTCTTGAATTGAGGAGCCCAGAACTGGACACAGGATTCCAGGTGGAGCCTCACTAAAGCAGAATATAGGGGTAGAAGAACCTCCCCTGATCTGCAAGACACACTCCTCTTGATTCATCCTAACACCCTCTTGGCCTTCTTGCCCTCCAGGGCCCACTGCTGATCGATCCAGTTTTAGTCTGCTATCCACAACAACTCCAAGATCCCTCTCCCCAGGGCTGCTCTCTGGCTGGTCACTACCTAAGCTGGTGTGATGCCTCGCATTATCCCTTCCCAAGTGAAGGACTCTACCTTTGTTTTTGTTAGAAGTCATTAAACTCCGCTTAGTCCAACTGTCCAACCTATCCAAAGGCACTAGGTGAATCAGCCAGTTCACCCAGTTCGGTATCATCAGCAAACTTGCTGAGTAGACACTTTCTTCCATCATCAACATCATTAATGAAGACTCCGAAGAGCACTCAACCCAGGAATGATCCCTGGGGGACACTAGGTTGACATTCCTTGCACCCTCTTTCTTTTGCATTTGGGTTTCTTTCCTGGATAGTTCCTCTGTTCACTACTAAGCAGCTAAAACATCCCACTTGTGAATTCTTGAAAGAGTCATCATTTGCAAATGTTGTCATGCTGAAAACACTCAAGTGACACGTGAAGCATCTGACACCAGGCTGATGGGACTGATAAGTTAAAGATGTAAACCTACCTCCAGACTTACAGACAAGTGGTGTTATCTCATCTAATGGGTGCAGCATGCTGAACATGGTAGGCAAAGGCTCTCTAGAAAGAAAGCAAAGCATGGTCAAAATCACAGAACATTAGGGATTAGAAGGACCTCAAAAGATCATCCTGTCCGAGCAGGATCACCTACATCATGCTAATCATGATGGTCCTCTCCTGTAGCTGGTACATATGATGCAGTCCCAAAGCAGCAAACTTAACAAATCAGAGCCCAAAATCTGATTGTATATTTTGCTCACAGAAAACATTAACCGGTCCAAGGCTGGTGTTTCAAACAGGGTGGTTGCTGAACATCTCCAAGCACTTGAGAAGGACCCCATCCAGTGGCCATATGACATGCTTTGGCTGGCCCCAGCTGACTTTGGAGGAGTAGGAAGAGAAGAATGCCCTTAACCCAGACTCAGCTTAGGAGTTTAAGGCTCCATAGCTCCCACGTAAGACAGACATCACATAAATTGTATTAACTGCAGAGCAGCAACTAAGCCACCCACAGAATCACAGAGACTGGAAAAGACCTCTAAGGTAACCAAGTCCGGCCCATGATCTAACATCACCCATCTGTGGTAGCAGCAGTGAAAGAGGAACACTGATGATAGGGTCAATCATGATGTCTGCAATGAATCAAGGTTCTCAAGACCTCTAGTTATGTTCCCAGCTCTTCTGAGGACTTAAGAGAATCACAAGTGCCTGGAATGGATATGTAAAAGCAAACAAATAGCAGCTGCTGTATTAAAGATGCCCATCAGCAAAGCAGCTCCTTACCAACCACAGTTTACAATCCTCACCAAACAGGTAACAGAATGCTCGACACGTAAATCATTCTGCAGCAACTGAAAGAGTCTCTGCTACAGTCCCTCAGGGAATCTCATCATCTATCACAGACTGCAGCCAAGTCCCAGGACAAACCTTAACGAAGCCAGCCTAGTAAAACCCACACTGTACCTGCCATAGCTTATTCCCAGGATTGCCACTCCCAGCTAAAATCAGAGGAATGTGATAATTTAAACACAGAATCACAGAATCACTCAGGTTGGAAAAGACCCCTGGGATCATCAAGTCCTACCATCAACCCTACTTTGCAAGGTCATCCCTAAACCAGATCCCCCAAAACTACATCTAAGTGATTTTTCAACACATCCAGGGATGGGGACTCAACCACCACCCTGGGCAGCCCAGTCCAGTGCCTGACCACTCTCTCCAGG
>JAOXOE010000256.1:444530-456891 GCA_028565055.1 Phoeniculus purpureus
TCTCCTTTTCTCCAAGCTCAAGAGACCCAGCTCCCTCAGCCTTTCCTCATCAGGGAGATGCTCCACTCCCTTCATCACCTTTGAGGCTCTGCACTGGACATGACCCAGGCATTCTTTGATTTTATGAGGTGATATCAAAATTGAGTGTGCAAACTGGAAAAGAGCAAATGACTGCTGTTCTGAAAGAGAAACTGCAGAGAACCAAGTACCCTGTGAAGGATTCTCACTGTAAGAAAGGCCAGATACGAGGAGGAAGAAGAATTTTGTGCTAATTTGCATCACTCCATTTACCTTTCTTTAATTGCAGTTCCATCTGCAGTTTCATCCACCACTTCTATGTGTTGCTCTTGGCTTTCACCGTCTTCACTGCAGACCTGTAATTCAGATTAAAAATGGCACAGTGCTTTATTTCTCCACCGCTCTGCCCTTAGCACAGCGCATGTTAAGAGTTTAAAGAGGAGCGATTCTGTCTGTGCTGTGTCACTCCGGATCACTGCCCCTACGGAACACTGCCCTCAGTTCTGCAGCTACACCAGAGACTGGTGTACTCCTACAAGTGAGCAGAAGAATGGATTTGTATAGAGGATCCTTTAAAAAGAGAAACACATCAGCATTAGGAAGTAAAAACCTGCTCAAGTTGCTCTTTAGTTACACTGTGAACAGCTCGGTTCCATCTGAGCTCTCAACCTGAACTGTGCACCTGCTTTTAGACACTCACCACAGCAGTACACTGGAGATATGTGAGTGTGAGCGCCTACCCCAACGTGTAAGTGACTCCAAAAATGAAAATTAAATAGTTACAAAGATTTATATCCAGCCCTTGACTACCAGAAGGACACTGAGGGGCTGGAGTGTGGACAGAGAAGGGCAATGAAGCTGAAAAAGTGTCTGGAGCACCAGTGGTCTGAGAAGCAGCTAAGGGAACTGAGGGGGCTGGAGCAAAGGAGACTCAAGCGAGACCTAATCACTCTCAACAACTCCCTAAATGAAAGGTGTGAGCTGGGGGTTGGTCTCTTCTCCCAAGGAACAGAAACCAGAATGAAAGGACATGGACTCATGTTGTGTCAGGGGAGGTGTCGGTTGGCCATGAAGGACAATTTCTTCTCCATAAGGCTTGGACCAGGCTGCCCAGGGCAGTGGAGGAGTCCTCATCCCTGGAGAGATTAAAAAGCTGTAGAGATGTGGTGCTAAGGGACTTAGTTTAGTGGTGCCCTGGCAGTGCTGGGTTAGTGGTTGGACTCAATGGACTTAAAGGTCTCTTGCAACCCAAATGATTCAATAATTCTATTTTTAAAGGGTTCTTCCACACTGAATTACAAAGTACTACAGAACTTACAAGGATTCACATTTCACATCGATTATGAAAAGCCCAAGTCAGTCCAGAGCAGCTGGGGAGTCTTCAGCACTGACCCTTAGTGACAAAGAATATGACTTCCATATTCAATAAACCTTCCTGCATTTGTGTGTCACTTAGGTTGGACACGAGGAACAAATTCTTTCCTGTGAGGGTGCTGAGGTGCTGGAACAGGCTGCCCAAGGCAGTTGTGGCTGCCCCATCCCTGGCAGTGTTGAAGGCCAGTAACCTGATCTAGTCAAGGTGTCTAGTCAAGGGGGTTGGAACTCGATGATCTTTAAGGCCCCTTCCAACCCTGGCCATGCTGTGATTATACCTCTGCTTCTGCTGATTATCTCCATACACAGACATGGTCTTATTCACAAATAACCAGCAAAACACTGCCATCTATCCTCTTGTAAGTGCCGTGATCAGTTGAAGCAGCTACATTATCATTCATATACATGAACTAACAGAAGTGAGACTGGAACAGAAGAAGGTAGCAGCACACTAACCGCAAGATAGGTTCTAGGAACGAGGCCCTTCTCTCCTTTCGAGTTTTCGGCCACCCACCAGCCATCCGCCTTCTTGTCATGTATGAGCAGGACTTCACCTTTCTTTGTAATGAGAAGCAAAGACAGAGACAAAAGACAACTGAATATTTCTAAAGGGCTCCAGACACAATGAGCAAAACCCAGAAAAGCTTCATTTTTCACACCCCAGAAATCACAGACTGTCCTGCCGCTCACAGCAGGACGCTTGACATTTCCTCCATGAATCCTGCAAGGAACCGTCTGGATTCCAGAAGCACAGGATTTCATTACAGTTATTGCTTAATACAGAAGGATCTGCAGGGAAAACACTTCTAGAGAGACGTATTTACTGTGAATGTGAGATCCCCTTCCTGCTGCGCGTTGAAGTTTCCAACTGCAACACACTCTTTTACATCGGGATCATCCAACAATCTCTCTTCATCATCTTTGTCTGCTTCTTCACTGTCTTCCTCCTCACTACTTTCTTCATCTTCACTCTCATCCTCTGCTTCGTTTTCATCTTCTGTTTGAGGGTCTTTCTGCTGCTTGTCATCCCTACCCAAAACAAATCATCCTTTTTACATTGTGATTTTAACAAAGCTTCTTGCAATTGCTGTAAAGATTTGCAAGCTGAGCTTCTCTTCCAGGGTATTAGAGGATACAGAAGTTACTCTCTGTCATGATCTGAAAAATCTCAGTGGTGTTTCCTCCCCAAACGTACAGACCATGCTGCATGCTCTCAACAGCCACGTTAGATTGCAGGGAAACAAGCCCTGTAAGAGCTGGCTCATCATCACTTCTCTGGGGTCTTACTGCTGCTCCCTCTCTGCCCTTTACAGAATAAGTTTGAAAAGTCCTCTGAGCTCATCCAGCCCAGACCAGGACCTAACATTACCACAGCGGCCAGATCAGGGGACTAAGGGCCACAGCCAGGCTGTCCTTCAGCACCTCCAGGGATGGGGACTCCACCACTGCCCTGGGCAGCCCGTTCCAGGCTCTGATCACCCTTTCCATGAGGAAGGGCTTCCTAACATGCAGCCTGATGTTCCCCTGGCAGCTTCAGGCCCTGCTCTCTCGTCCTGGCGCTGGTTACCTCTGAGAAGACCCCGACCCCTACTTGACTCCCTTCAGGGAGTTGCAGAGAGGGAGAAGGTCCCCCCTGAGTCTCCTCTTTTCCAGTATAAACACCTCCAGCTCCCTCAGCCTCTTTCCATCAGTGTTTCCTTCCAGTCCCTTCCACATCCTCACTGCTCCTCTGGACCCACTCCAGCCCCTCAATCTTTTTCTTGAAGTGAGAGGCCCAGCACTGCCCACAGTACTCAAGGGGAGGCTTCCCCAGTGCCCAGTCCAGGGGGAGAATTACACCCCTAGTCCTGCTGGCCACCCTATTGCTGATCCAAGCCAGGATGCCATTGGTCTTCTGGGCCACTTAGGCACCCTGCTGGCTCCTGTTCAGCTGGTTGTCACCCAGTACTGCCAGGCCCCTCTCTACCAGGCTGCTCTCCAGCTGCTCATTCCCCAGTCTGCTGCAGGGCATTATTGTGGCCAAAGTGTAGGACCCTGCACTTGGCCCTGTTAAACCTCATCCCATTGACCTCTGCTCATTGACCCAGCCTGTCCAGATCTTTAACAAAGGGGACAAGCTGACAATTTTTCAACATCCTTTCCCACCAAACACATACAATGCTCTAAAAGCGCAGATTGTATTTGTTGGTTGAAGCTACTTACGCTGCATAACTGATAGTCATATTTTCCTGATCCAAGGCAAGAACAAGTTTCTGCAGTTGCTGAGAGAGTTTGAGCAACAGCTTTTCTTCCTCTTCTTTCCTCTGATTGTAATTCCCCACAGGCGCAGGCTCATCAGCCTGAGAATAAAGAACAGCACAACAAAATGCTCAAAGGATCCAAGTTCCCCTACAACATTAATTTTCCAGACAAGCTTTCACCTCCCTGTCTGGTGACATCCATCTTGCCCATTCTACTCTGATTTTTTACTACATTTCAAATCTGCTTTAGCCATTTCCAATGTAACGTTTTGGGTTAAGAAAAATTTTTAAGCAAAAAAAAAGCATAAAAAATGTGCTTTTAAATGATGCATATGTATTCTCCCAAATTACTAATGATAGGGCAAGGGGAAGTGGCCTCAAGTTGTGTCAGGGGAGGTTTAGATTGGTTCTTAGGAAGAAGTTCTTTCCTGAGAGGGTGGTTGGGCACTGGAACAGGCTTCCCAGGGAGTGGAGGTGGTGGAGTCCCCATCCCTGAAAGGGTTTAAAAACTGAGTAGCCAGAGCACTTGAGGCCATGGTCTAGAGGTTAGGGAGGTGTTGGGATGAGGGCTGGACTTGCTGATACTAGAAGTCCTTTCCAGCCACGACAATTCTATGATTCTGTGATTCTATCTCAGAGATCTCAATCAGAGGCAATGCAATTGCTCAGCATTGCTCTTGTGCTGATGCATCAGAAGTCAGAGGCGTTCTCTGAAATGCTCTCTTCAATGTGTGTTGGAAAATACCAGTAACAAACCTGTCTCCACTCTTACTTTTTTCAAGTTGTGAAGAGCTCTTGTGTTCTCATCCACCAGTTTCTTTAGCTGCACACACCTGCAGAGAAAGAAAGAGACTGAGGTGCTGCAGCAAGTCCAGAGGAGCAATGAGGATGGGGAAGGGACTGGAGGAAAAGTCTGATGAGGTGAGGCTCAGGGAGCTGAGGGTGTTTAGCTGGGAGGAGACTCATGGGGGACCTTGTCCCTCTCTCCAGCTCCCTGAAGGGAGGTTGTAGTCAGGTAGGAGTCAGGCTCTTCTCCCAGACAATCAGCACCAGGACCAGAGGGCAGGGCCTGAAGCTGCCAGGGGAGGGTTAATTGTACGTTAGGAAGCCCTTCCTCATGGAAAAGGTGATCAGAGGCTGGACAGGACTGCCCGGGGCAGTGGTGGAGTCTGTTTAAGGGCAGCCTGGCTGAGGGCCTTAGTGCCCTGGTCTGGCCGCTGTGGTGATGTTAGGTCCTGGGCTGGCAGAGCTCAAAGGGCTTCTCCAGCCTCAATCATTCTGTGGTTCAGTACGGGAACCGATTCCCCAGCAGAGGCAGTGGGACGGAGTGAAGAAGCTCTGAGCAAAGCTCTGAGCTCCCGGGATGGGTCTTTGCACCGGAAAGGGAACGGTGCTGACGGGCGGGGAAAGGCCGAGGGCAGGGAGCTGTAGGGCGAGGCTAAGTCCCTCCTGAGCGCCCTGGGGCACCTCCTCACCTCTGCCGAAGGACCGTCCGCTGCCCGGGGGCCGGGGCCGCGCTCTCCGCTCGCAGCGCTTCCACCTACAACACACCAGCGGGCACCTTCAACCCAGCCCAGTCCAGTCCAGTCCCGCCCAGCCCAGCCCTGGCTGTACCTGCTCCCGCAGCTCCCGGCTCCGCCGTTGCACCCGCTGCAGCGGGCCCCGCGCCTGCCGCCCCGCCACGGTTACCGGGCAACGGCGGTGCCGGCGCACGGAGACCGCGTCACTGCCGGCGGCCCGAGCCAGTCGAGGCCTGGGCCGGGCATTGACCGGCCGTCGCCCCGCTGGTCAGGGCCGTGAATGCCTCGGCCAGGGCGGCCCGACAGGCTGCCCTGTGCCGGCCTCTGTCCTCTGTCGGCCTCTGCCCTGTGTCTGCCTCAGCTCTGTGCTGGCCTCTGCTCTGTGTCTGCCTCAGCCTTGTGTCTGCCCTGTGTTGGCCTTTGCCCTGTGTCAGCCCCTGCTCTATGTCAGCCTCTGCCCTCTGTCGGCCTTTGCCCTGTGTCGGCCTCTGCCCTGTGTCGGCCTTTGCCCTGTGTCGGCCTCTGCCCTGTGTCAGCCCCTGCTCTATGTCAGCCTTTGCCCTGTGTCGGCCCCTGCTCTATGTTGTCCCCTGCCCTGTGTCAGCCTCTACCCTGTGTCGGCCTTTGCCCTGTGTCGGCCTTTGCCCTGTGTCAGCCTTTGCTCTGTGTCAGCCTCTGCCCTGTGCTGGCCTCTGCTCTGTGTCTGCCTCAGCCTTGTGTCTGCTCTGTGTCAGCCTTTGCCCTGTGTCGGCCTTTGCCCTGTGTCGGCCTTTGCCCTGTGTCGGCCTCTGCCCTGTGTCGGCCTTTGCCCTGTGTCGGCCTCTGCCCTCTGTCGGCCTTTGCCCTGTGTCAGCCTTTGCCCCGTGTCAGCCCTTGCCCTGTGTCAGCCTCTGCTGTATGTCAGCCTCTGCCCTCTGTCGGCCTTTGCCCTGTGTCAGCCTTTGCCCTGTGTTGGTCTCTGCTCTGTGTCGGCCTCTGCCCTGTGTCGGCCTCATATTATCTGTGGTGTTTTTAATTGTCTGCTTTTTAACCTGCAAAGGTGTTAGGTAGCCAACCAGACTTTGTGTGTCATGTGGACACCTGAGGTCAGCAGAAGTTTGTGCTCAGTTTGGGGTATTTAAACTGGGTGCTTAGTGGGAATCACTTCCCTTGCACTTGTACATGGACAAGGCCACGCTGGGAACCCCCTCCCTGCAGCAGTCTGACCAGTGCCCAGGTTAGAAACACTGAAAAGGGGCACCATGGAAAGGCATTGGCACCACACTGAGTGCCACATGGGCCGAGCCTGAGTGCTGTGAGACACACACTGCAGTAGGGAGCTGATCAGGGGCACCCTAGCATGTGCACTGAAAGAACTTCATAGAACCATAGGAGGGTTAGAGTTGGATCCCTGTGTTACAGAATCGCAGAATGATTGAGGCTGGAGAAGCCCTCTGAGCTCAGCCAGCCCAGCCCAGCCCCTAACATCACCACAGTGGCCACACCAGGGCACTCAGGGCCACAGCCAGTCTGTCCTTCAACATCTCCAGCGATGGGGACTCCACCACTGCCCTGGGCAGCCCATTCCAGGCTCTGATCACCCTTTCTGCAAAGAAGGGCTTCCTAATATCCCAAACCATTGATTCTCTCACAACCTTATTTCTACCCCACAGGTATTTTTGCTACAAATCAGCATTTCATGATCTTAAGGGGCAGGATTTAGTCTTTCAAAAGAACATTTTTACAGCTCTGTTGAAATCCAGTCAGCAGCGGATCCTCTGGTGTGATGCTGCAGCACCCCCTTCTCTCAGATGTCACAAAATACTCCTCCAGAATTTGACAGCAACAGGAAGGGAAGACGGGACATGCTACAGCCATCTCCACAGTTCCTCATTCAAGGTACAAGAGGAACTTTGGAGCCTGAAGCACAACTAGCCTTCATTTAATTCCCTCCTCTGTCCTACCCAACACTCACAGCTATTTAAACACTTCATTGTCCCCAGGAGTTCTTTTTCACACGCTACTTGCACAGTGGGATTTGTCCCTCATCCCAAGTGACTGTTAGGTATCTCTTCAACTCATCGGAGAAATAAACACATCCAGGAGCATGGGTTTTGGATAGTTTAATGTGTTAGTTGCACTTCTCAGCCAGGGCAGCGTTAAGTAGCAGCCTTGAGACAAACACAGCCCTGTCAAATGCAGAAATACATCTGGTGTCATCGCTCTTCAGTGACTTGGTGCTTCAGTCCACTGCAGCTGGAGATGCGGCGTTCTGAAGGTGAAGCTGCGTTCTGAAGGTGCTGATGATGCTTCTCCAGCCAGTCCGCGATGCTGTTTTCACCAGATCTCCCCAAACCCGGCTCCCACCGCAGCAAATCGGCTCCTGCACCGTCCAGCGAGGCCGGGCTGCCGGGGGAGACAACCAGAGGGTCACGCTGACCTCCCTAAACCCGCTGCCGGGGCAGGGGGCAGAGGGAAGGCGGCGGCAGAGACGCACCGGGCTGTTTCTCCGGCGCTCAGGCCGCCTCCAGCTTCTGCTGGGCGGCGTCGAGGAGTCGCCGGAGCCGGTCCTGCCGCCATCGGAGGAAGCGGCGGCGGGCTCGGTTCGCCTGCCAGCCCACCAGCACCCCGGCCGCGAAGGCCAGCAGCAGCGCGCAGCGCACGACCCGCGGCCGCAGCGCCTCGGCGACCATCCCCTGCCCGCCCCGCACGGCGCCTCCAGGGCCGCCCCCCGCCTCTTCCGCCGCCGCGGAGGCGGGACCCGCTAAAGGCGGCGGGGCCGGGGAGCCGCTGCCTCTTCCCGCGCCATGGCCGCGGCGGCTTCGCAGGTAGCGGAGCGGGCTGGTTACGGTCCTCTGGAGGGATGCACTATTCGCCAGGGGTTGGGATGGAGGATTCTCCTGGGACCGCGCTGGGTCCTCGCAGGCTGAGGCGGGTGGTGGAAGCTGCGGTGTCCGTGCCTGCAGCTCCCCGCCGCTGCAGAGGGATTTGCTTTGAACGTCAGCCTTACATTTCACAGCCTGTGCCCACCCCTCTGTTCTCCCGCAGGACCTGCTGCTGGCAGCAGCGTTTGTGTCCGATGCGCAGTACAACAGGAACATCCCGTTCAAGACCTCCCCGGAGGCGGTCAGGTAAGGGCTGTGCTCCGCTGACACCCCCCGCAGCCTCAGGTCCCGCAGGCTGCGTGATGGGGAGAATCAGCTTTGGCTAAAAAGGCCAGGGAGTTCGGCTCCAGAAGCTGGGTGCTGGGAGGGGTGACTTGGTTGGAGCTGAATGGGGGCTCAGAGTGGCTGCAAGTTGAGGGTGGGGAAAAGAAGTTGTAGCTTGTTTTTTGCTGGAGGAGAGAATCAGAGAATGGCCAGGGTTGGAAGGGATCGTAAAGATCATCCAGTCCCAACCCCCCTGCACAGGCAGGGACTTCTTCACTAGAGCAGGTTACTCAGGGCCCCAGACAACCTGCCCTTCAACACTGCCAGGGATGGGGTAGCCACAACTGCCCTGGGCAACCTGTTCCCACATCTCAGCAGCCTCCAGCAAAGAATTGGTTCCTCATGTCCAACCTCAGTCTCCCCTCTTCAAGTGTGGAACTCTTTCCTGTTGTCTTCTTGCTACCATCCGTGTCAAAAGCCATCCCCCTGCTTTCTTGTAGCGCCCTTCAGAGTTTGGAAAGCTGCTTGAAAGTCAGCTGGGAGCCTCCTCTTCCCCAGGCTGAACAACCCCAGCTTCCTCAGCCTGTCCTCATAGGGGATGTGCTCCAGCCTTCTGATCATTTGAGTTGTTCTCCTCTGGATGCATTCTAGCAGCTCTTGAAATCCATCAAGGCTGAAGCTGCAGTGCTCTGCATGGATGAAGAGTGTGGGAGGCTTGGTCAGCTGGGGCTTGGGGAGCAGAGAGTGCATGATTGACCTGTGTGGGAGTGTGAAACCCAAGGTCAGGCAGACACAGGCACCGCAGAGCTCTCATTTCTAGGCTAATGAAGTGTTTTGGGGAACTTGGAGGCACAAGTATGTTTATTACCACAGCTTTGAGCAGTGTGTGCTGTTGTGTAGCTGTCATGCCTGTCCGATTAAAAACCAAGAGTGTGTGTTTAATCTTCTCCTGCCTGGCTATAAATATCAGAAACGAGCAGGTTTTATTTGGTTGTGTCTTGATGGTGTTAGTAACACCACCTTGATGTTGTTAATACCCCTAATAAAGGTATAATGTTGTGTCCTGTCTGATCACCTGCCTGTAGCCTTGATGAAGATGGTTATAGGGCAGACAAAGTGACCATCTGGCAGCTTTAATTGTCCGAGGAGCTGTGTGTTTTGCGGTTGTGCTCAACTTCTCCCCAGAGGAGCCACTGTTGCACAGAACCTTGTGTGTGTGGTTGTTGCCAGCATTCACCAGAGGTTTTGCTGACAAGGGACAAAATACTGCTTACAGGCTGGGGGAAGAGGGGCTGGAGAGCTGCCTGGTTGGAAAGGACCTAGGGATGTTGGTTGACAGCTGGCTGAACAGGAGCCAGCAGGGTCCCCAGGTGGCCCAGAAAGCCAGCGGCATCCTGGCTTGGATCAGGAACGAGGTAACCAGCAGGACTAGGGAGGTGATGGTGCCCCTGTACTCTGCACTCGTGAGACCGCACCTTGAGTACTGGGTCTGGTTTTGGGTGCCACAGGATCAGAAGGACACTGAGGGGCTGAGGTGGGGCCAGAGCAGGGCAACGAGGCTGGGGAGAGGGCTGGGAAACAGGCCCTGTGGAGAGTGACTGAGGGATCTGGGGTTATTGAGTCTAGAGAAGAGGAGGCTGAGAGGAGACCTTCTTGCTCTCTACAGCTCCCTCAAAGGAGGTTGCAGTGAGGCTGGTGCTGGTCTCTTCTCCCAAATTCCTAATGATAGAACGAGAGGAAATGGCCTCAAGTTGCATCAGGGGAGGTTTAGATTGGATGTTAGGAGGAAGCTCTTTGCTGGGGGAGGCTGCCCAGGGAGGTAGTGGAGTCCTCATCCTTGGGGGTGTTTAAAAACCAAGTAGCTAGAGCCCTTGAGGCCATGATTAGGGAGCTGTTGGGCTGAGGGCTGGAGTTGCTGATCCTGGAGGTCCTTTCCAGCCAGGATGATTCTGATTCAAATTGTGCTGCAGTTACCCTTCTTCCACTTTGACTGTTTGGGGCAGCACCTGCTGATCTGCCAAGAGCAGTTTGGTGAGCCCATGGCTGTGTGTGCTGAAGCCTTTATTTACAGTGCCTCTGCCTTATTTCTACAGGCTTTATTATCTCTATAACCACTGGATCATGCGAACAGCCACCTACTTCTTCATCTTTCTTAACCTGTCCCTTGCCTTGTTTGAAGAACCTGCTGTGTATCCGCTCCCTTTCCTGGTAAGTTATCTCCGCAGAAGTAACAGTGCAACTGGTGTTGCAGTGCTTGTTAGAGCACGCAAGGGTTTCTTGCTTGGAACTACGCATCAGAGGTGTCAGGATATAGCTGATGCTGATATTTCTGATGATGGGGATGAAAGAGGATGTAAGAGCTAGGCAGAGACTACAGGAGCCATTGTGGCTGCCTGCAGTGACTGGTGTGGCTATGGACAGTCACATTGCTTTTCTGCATCTCAGAGAGCAGTTCTAGTCTATAATGTGACCCAAGCCCAGGCCTCACATCTGGAAGATGGGTGCTGCCCTTAGGACTGACTTTTCTGTTGCCTCTGTTTGTTCTCAGTGTGTTTGTCTGGGAGAGAGATGTACTCCTGAAACCCTAAGCAAATACAAATTTACTGGCTTCACCCTGTCTGTGGCAGGGAATTTGCCAAAATAAAGGCTAAACTATCACTGGGACATGTGAGCCCATAAAACAGCCAACAGCAAAACCCACCAGGATAACTTCTGTAGTGCCTGCCTGTTTTCCCTTTGCCTTGTAAGGACTAGCACTACTCTTGCTTATCCTGACTCAGGCCCCTTCTCTCTCTCTGCAGGTCACTTCTCTGCTTGAAGTGTTGTGCCTTCTGGTGTTCTTTGGCCGGCTAACGCACTTTGCAAAAGTCACCCCTCGTAACATGTTCTGGAAGGATACCAAAAACATCTGCATCATGGTCGCGATCCTGGTGAGTTAGGCTTAGGAGAACCTCCAGGTTTTAGGTGGCCAAGACTCTGCAGGTGGTTTTTCCTCCTGTTGCTTTCCTGATGTACAAGGGCTCTGCAAAAGCCATGGCCAGATCAGCAGCTGAGCCTGTTCTCCCAAACCTGTTGTGTGTGCATGTCGTGTGTTGGCTGAGCCCTTGTCTGCACCAGCTAGATGCCCTCCCAGCACTGTTTCTGGGAACTTTCCTTCTTTTTCTTACAGTTGTCCCTAACAGACTTGGCCATATATGGGGTCCTCAGAATCTACAGCGTGAAGAGCATTCGATGGTCAAGAATTGTGAGGCCCATCTTCCTGATCAACTTTGCAGAGAGTCGCCAGGTAAGGAAAGAGGCCTGGTGGGATGTCCTGGTTTTGGACGGTCCACTGATCTCTGAGATGCAAAAGATGTAGTAGAAAGATTTTTGTGCAGAAATGGCAGAATTTAGGGTCCTGTGAGTGAAGACTTTTCTCTCAGAGGTAGCCTGAAGCAAGAGTTTGAGATGGAGAGGAGGGTGTGTTTGCACTGCCGCTGTCTAGGCTGTGGGCGAAGAACCAGAGGGCTGCTTCTGTACCGATGGGCTGTCCAGAGCCCTGAGTGCTTGTGGCTAGAGCCAGAGCTCTTCACGAAACACAGTGCTGTGATGATTTAGGGAAGGTCACTCATAGCAAAGTGCAAGACTCCATGGAGAAGGCAGAACGTTTCTTCCAAGGTTCCTGCTTAGTCCAGCCTGTACAGAGCAGCAGCCTCTGTTTGCAAGCAGTTAGATCCTCAGGACGTGTGAACAGGAGCAGCACTGCAGATGGGAAGACTCTTTCTCCCTGGGTCAGGGGCCAGGTTACTCATTTCTGAAACAGGCAAACAAGCACAGGTATCCTGCTGCTTTCAAACTGAACTTGAAGTCCAGATGGGTGGTTTGGACTCTGATTCCCCTTGTCAGTGGGAGATCTTTGCCCTGCTGCCCAAGACCATTCCGGTCCTGACTTACAAATGAATAAATGACTGTGGTGAGGAGGCCTGGGGGAGGGAGCAGTTGAACTTGCAGGCTCAGAACACCTGATTTGCTCAAGAAACTTATTAGCAAAGTCCCCTGGGCAGCAATCCTTAAGAACAAAGGGGTCCAGGATGGTTGGACC
>JAOXOE010000256.1:465860-480866 GCA_028565055.1 Phoeniculus purpureus
GATGGGGACTCAACCCCCACCCTGGGCAGCCCATCCCAGGGCCTGACCACTCTCTCCAGGAAGAATTTCTTCCTGATATCCAATCTAACCCGCCCTGTCGAAGCCTGAAGCCCTTCCCTATGCTTCTGTTGCTAATGACCTGGGAGAAGAGCCCAGCAGCAGCATCTCTACAGTGTCCTTTCAGAGAGCTGCAGAGAGCCATGAGGTCTCCCCTCAGCCTCCTCTTCCTCAAACTAAACAGCCCCAACTCGCTGCATCTCTCCTCATCAGATTGATTCTCCAGGCCCTTCCCCGGCCTCATTCCCCTCCTTGGCATTCGCTCTGGCACCTCGATTTCACCTGCACAGATGCTGTAACTAGGTACCTGAATCTGGAGTCGCTAAAGGACACTAACAAAATAACTAGGCACTTTGGCAAACATTTGATTGAAATCATTTGAGACAGTTTTCTGATCAGAACACCCTGACTTCCTGTTACCCAGTCCGCCTTCGGAGGTTTTTTCGTGCCACATACAATAATGATCTTGATGATGGCCCAATTATCCATTTTCACGTAATTAGGCTCTTTCATCCAGGTAAATCATTTGCACAACCAGAAGATTCAAGAAATAGTTCTAACTTCCTTCACCAGCTTCTCGCCTCTTGGAGGTTGACGGGGCAGCTAATGAGAATGAGCCAATTACAGCAGGGTAACGGGACGGTTTTAAATACTTGGTACCAATCCTGTTTAATGAAGTAACAGTAATTAGCATCCCGCTTTTGGGATTCGCTATGAAATCCCGCAGTATTAGCTCTTAATTGAGCTGTACGTTGACAAAAGAGGTTCCTAGAACTAAACAGCTAAATGACCTCGTTATTCTGCAGTTAATGGAAATAAAATCCTGCATTTCTTTTAATTAGAGGTCAAAAAAACCCCAAACCCCAACCCAGTTCGGAGCGAGAACTGATGAACCCTCCTGCTGCAGAGGATCTTTCTCCCTGAAACAATCCTATAGAAAACCTGTTGTTTCCCGAGGTTGTGCCTAACGCTTTATGTGTTGATGAAACCTCAAGCACGAGAGGCAAGTTCTCACCAGCGTAACAGAACTCAAATCCAAAGTGACTCTAAAACGCAGTGAAAAGCTCCCTGTCTATGCAGTTAAGGTCCTGCGAGCCGGCGATTGTTGACGAGCCGGTACCGCAGGAAACACAGGCTTGTCGCAGTCACATGAACCCCCAACAGCTGCCTCAGCTCCGGGTACAACAGGCCATCTCTCAGGGTGCCAGAGTAGCTCAGATCCTGTTCCAGTTCACTTGTGGGGCACTTTGCTGTGCCTGCTTAGTCTGGCTCGTCTCCATGGCATCCCGTCAGCAGCAGACAAATCGCCAGAGCTGTTCATTCATTCGTGTAGACACTTGCCTAGCTACCAGAAACGTTAGACCGCAAAAACTCAGGTTCAGACAATAACCTCGGATGCAAAGCTTTTATACCTCTGCACTCCCTTGCTTTTCCAGCATCAGGCCCTGCTTGGTAGGATGAACAAGCTGCTGTCACAGGAGTTAAAACAATGGCAGGGCTGTTCAGGCCAACGGTGCAAGTACTTCCTAGTCCTCCAGCTCAGGAAGAACAGGGGCATGATCCAAGCTCCCAGCACAAGACTCATTACCAACAGCACGCCTGATTCTTATTTAATGCTTCTCACAGGCGGGCTCCAGCTTTAGCTTTCGGCAGAGCCAAGAGGCACAGCAAGCAGCATTTGGCTGGAGAACAAGGGCCACTCTCCAAGCAAGACCATCCTCCGCTGCATGGGCTGGCCCTGAGCTTCTGCTGCAACAAAGCCTCTGCATCCTTATGCATGACACAGGGCCTGTCTCTGCTGCTTCAGGTCCTTTTACCCTGCTGTTGGCGACACGTGGCTCTGGACAGCCACTGGCTGTGCAAAGTATCTCGAATGTTTAATAGTGGCAGAATTTCCAGGCCTCGTCTCGCACCAGCAGAGACCACAGCGGCCTCACCTGACTGCAAAGGAACGTGCAGCTGGGTCACTGCACCTGCTCCAGCCCGCCGGGTTTGTCAGTGGGTACATGCCTGCTCAAAAGGCCAGTGCTCTCCGAGACGCAATTCAGGTTTCAAGTCTACCTTCACGTGCAGAAAATAAATGTTCCACAAAGCCTAGCCTCCTACAGATCTGCTCCCCAAATCGTTATTCTCACAGTGCAGCACCCTGCACTCCCTTCCATGCTGCTGCTGCCCAGGAGCTACCCTCCCTGTTAGGTTCCAGAGCACCTCCTTCCCTTCACTCTGTCCCGCACACCCTGTCTAGGCAATAAAGGGACAGTCCATAGTATCATCAACTCAACCACACAGCAAATGGATTAACTGGGTGTTGGGACAAACACAAACTGCCACTGAAAGCCACCACTGCCGATAAACATCTAGTGTCCAGACTCTGGAGCAGGGCGGTGACCCCAGCAGGCAGAGTCTTGCACTGACACCATAGCTGGCCCAGCAAAGATGACAACAGGCCAATGGCCATACTGGCAGAGAGCTGACCGCCTGTCCAATGCTTGTCACAGGATCACAGACCATTAGGGATTGGAAGGGACCTTGAAACAGCATCCAGTCCAATCCCCCCACCACAGCAGGATCCCCTAGATCCAGTCACACAGGAACATGGCCAGGCGGGTTTTGAACATCTCCAGAGAAGAAGAATCAAAACGTTCTGTTTACTGTTGTCCCTATATCTGGGGTGAGCAAAAGCTCTTCTTGTGTCTGTGCTCCACCTTTACTGACAGAAAAGCAGTATTTGACCAAAACTATTATCATTTTCTCTTTCTGCCTGAAAGCTCCATAACAAAACCACGTGGGAATTCAGTCCCCAGCTTGCTCACCAGCTAAGGGTCAGAAATGTTTGGGGTTTTCATCTTTTCATGGGTAGTTCTGTAGCTGTGGAATGAAATTGCCCTGCTACCTGAGGATCAGTATCGGAGAAATGACAGATAAAGAGCATGGAAGCAGGACACGCTTGCATAAAACAACAGGCATAGCTCTCTTCTCAAGCCCTCTCTCTTACGACTGTATGTAGTCAGCACAGAAAAGGCAGGATAGGAACCCACTTGAGTTAATAAATATTTGGACAGTTTCACTTGACTCCTACGTAGTACCCAGTCGAAGAGATGTAATTCAGCAGGAAAAGAAAACACACTTTAGGGAAACCTGGGACATGAATAAACTAAAAACAGTGGGGGATTCTGCTGGAAGTGCTAAGCAAACCCGTCCTCCTTTTGCACCTGTGTTTGCATCGGAAGATGACAGAAACTAGATCTACGTAGATAAACGTCCCAGCTGGCCACATTCCACACTTGCAGGCTCAAACAGATGCACAGGAATCCAGAGAAGCTCTGCATGTGACTTTACTGTAAGAGACCACGAACACGTTACCTCAGATTGCCTGCCAGCGTTCTGTTCCTCCCAACAGCATGTTTCACAGGATCACAGAACACCACGGATGGGAACGGACCTCGAAAGACCATCCAGTCCAATCCCCCTGCCACAGCAGGATCCCGTACATCCAGTCTCACAGGAACACGGCCAGGCAGGTGTTAAGTGTCTCCAGAGAAGGAGACTCCACAACCTGCCCTGTGCACCCCTTCCAGGGCTATGTCACACTCACCAGGAAGAAGGTCCTGCTCACATTGATGTGGAACCTCCTGTGTTCCAGCTCACACCCACTGCCCCTTGTGCTATCATTGGATGCCCCTGAGCAGAGCCTGGCTCCATCCTCCTGACACCCACCCTTCACATATTTATCAACATTAACGAGGTCACCCCTCAGTCTGCTTTTCTCTAAGCTCCAGAGCCCCAGCTCCCTCAGCCTTTCCTCAGCAGGGAGATGCTCCACTCCACTCATCATCCCTGTAGCTCTGCACCGGGCTCTCTCCAGCAGCTCTGTGGCCTTCTGGAACTGAGAGGCCCAGAAGTGGACACAAGATTCCAGACGTGGTCTCACCAGGGCAGAGTAGAGGGGGAGCAGAACCCCTGTTTCATACCCTTCTGCCAGATGTCATTAAGACTTAATCGTTTTACTATCTTTTGGATGTTAGTCTCCACACTTGAATATCTCTGCACCATCTTCACTGTTTATACCATCCAGACATCTGCAACCCATTGCCTGGTGGGGCTCTGGCCATCATTAACTTGCCCAAATCTTTAGCCATTCTTGTTTCATTTTCTGCTCAGACATTTCCTGACTGTTCTGGTGTCTCTAAGCGCTCTGAATGTTTCTCATTAAGTGGTAAAGAACTGAGAACAGCAGTTCAGAAGCCTCCTCAGCCACTAAGGTGAAGGGCTTTCCTGATGTAAAATGGTGTTTTCAGAGTCAGCTGAAATTTCAAACCAGCTTACAATACAAACCCAGGCGTGTTTTGGTATTCAGCATGGTTCTAAGACATTTTCAAGTGAATGGGAGCTTCACGTAGAACTGTGTGGTTTATTAGTTCCACAGAAATACAACTGGTGCTCCTAGATCTAACCCAGTAATTCTACATGGCCTGGCAGGGCCTTTATCATAAGAATTTACTAACTTGGGCTGGAATGAGTCTGAGGAATCACAGAATCACTGAGGCTGGAGAAGCCCTGTGAGCTCAGCCAGTCCAGCCCAGGACCTAACATCACCCTGCCAGGCAGACCAGGGCACTAAGGGCCACAGCCAGGCTGCCTTTAAACACCTCCAGGGATGGGGACCCCACCACTGCCCTGGGCAGTCCATTCAAGGATCTGATCATCCTTTCTGTGAGGAAGGGCTTCCTGACATGCAACCTAACTCTGCCCTGGTGCAATTTCAGGCTCTGCCCTCTCATCCCGGCGCTGGTTGCAAGCTCCACCTGACTACAGCCTTCCTTCAGGGAGCTGGAGAGAGGGAGAAGGTCCCCCCTGAGTCTCACCCCAGGCTAAACACCCCCAGCTCCCTCAGCCTCTCCTCATCAGCCTTTCCCTCCAGTCCCTTCCCCAGCTTCATTGCTCCTCTGGACCTGCTCCAGCCCCTCAATCTCTTTCTTGAAGTGAGGGGCTCAGCCCTTTGGATAACAGATTCTTTTATTGGATGGAACAACACACAAATTATAGACCTGCTAGTAATCTCTCCTGGGACCAGCCTGAGACAAAGCCCCTTGGCCACACAGCAGCCTTAGCAGGAGGTAAACACAGAAACACTTTTATTTGACCGCAGACTTCTCAGGCACAACCTTTATACATTTTTGGAGTCTCTCTCATTCCATCTCATACGTTTCCTGAGCAGGTCCATTTTCTGTTCTCACGAGTGGTTCGTTGGTTGTTTTTAAGACAGCTGTCAGCTGACGCCAGAACATCTTCTGTTTGTGCTCCTCAGGGCTCCATTTCAAGTAGGTTTTCCTTTTCAGCAGTTTCCTGAGTTTGCTGAACTTCTGTGGCACGCTGTTGGGTGGGAGGTCTTCCAGCACAATCATGATGAGGGAGTCCTGATTTTCACTGAGGACCCGGTGCTCAGCAAAATACAGTTCGTACTGACACCAGCAGCTGTTTACAAAGCTGGGAGAGAGAACAAAGAGGACTTTATGGCTGTTCTCTATGCAGTAAAAAATGTTACCAAGGACGGGGTGCCCCGGTTTGAAATCCCTCTCGTGGTAACAAATCTTGAATCCATCAGTTTCCAGTTTTTCCAGTAGATTCTCTTTGGTCCAGTTGGCATCGTGTTCGCTATACGAAATGAAGGCATCAAACAGCTTGTTTTCCGGCCTCTTCTCATACTGCTTCCTCTTCGCCATGCACCAGTACCAACCCATCTTCACGTACCACAGACCATCGAACCGCCAGCACAAGCCCATCAACACCAACACAACCAGGACAGCGACACAGGCTGTGATGGCCATCTGGATGCCCAGGGAGCAGTGCAGAAGCGTAAGGTTACTGTTCTCCACCAGCAAGCCCCTTCTGTCAGGTGGAAAGCTGCACCTGAGGTCTTCTTTCCCGTTGATTTGCAGCTGGGGCTGGTGGATATAGATGTTCACGAACCAGTACAAGTCACAGTTACAGAACAAATGTTTACCTTGAAGAGTCAAAACGCTCAGCCTCGTCAACTGGCCAAAAGTGTCTTCCACTATGGTGGTGATGGCATTGTCACTGATGTCCAACTCAAGCAGGGAAGCCGGGAGAGAGCCGCGCTGGAGAAAGGAGATCTTGTTTCCCGATAAGTTAAAGTATTTCAGCGTTGGAAGAGATTTCCCAAAGTGGTCAGGAAGTTCTGAAATCAGATTGTGGCTACTGTCCAGGTTAGCGAGCGCTGGAAGGCGACTGGTAAGTTCCACTCTGGTGATGAGGTTTCCAGAAACATTCAGATGCTCGAGTTTCTCCAGCGCATCAGTTAACGACAAGAGGTTCAACTTATTTTTACTGAGGTCGCATTTTGTTAACATCGCCGGGAAGTACTCGGAGTGCATGTCCGTGATCTCATTGTTCTGAATGTTAAGTATCGTTAAGTTGGAGGCAGATTTGAATCCAGAGGGAATGATTTTAATATCACTGTTGCTGATGTCGAGGTGCTGCAGCAAGGGAGGTAAGGCAGGAAGCACTGAAATCTGGTTGCTGCTGAGATCCAGGTACAACAACCATGTCATTGTGCCAACAAACCACTCCGGCAGCTCCACGATGGAGCAGTTGGACATCTTCAGGTGTTTCACTGTCTTGGGAAGGCTCTCGATGGGCGTACCAGCCTGGTTTCTCACAAACGAGATGGCGTTAATACAGAAGGCTCCAGGGGGGCATTTGGAAAGGCCGTTGCCGCTGTCTGTTTGCACAGTGTAAATGAAGTGGTTCCCCTGAACGTTCATGGTTTCCAAGTTAAACAATTTTTCGGCAAAGTTTGGGGGTATCCGACTTATGTTGGCGAAAGACAAATCGATTACCCGGACGGTTGTAGGGAGGCACAGTGTGTCCAAGCTGTTGATGGGATTGTGGCTGATATTTACATACTCAAGCTTGCTGAAGGGGAACTTGCAGATGCCTTTAACGTCTAGAATGTTAATTGTTAGTTTGTTGTAACTGGCGTCGACGGACCACAAGCTTTTCGTCGGCAAAAACAGGACGAACAGCGACAGCAGATTCATTTCCAGGTCCGTGTGACTAATGTCAAGCACCGAAATCGCATCCATCTGAGCTTGGCAGAGATCAGGATCCAGGATTAGTGTCAGCTCGTCCTCAGAGAGTTTGCTGTAGGACAGATTGAGTACCCCGTTCACTGGTACTCTGCAGAGATCGGGCCTTAGCGTGGCTGTGGGAGAGACTGTTCCGTTTGTCTCTCCTTGTCGAAGAAGATGCTCTGTGCTTCGTCTGAGTCTCCGGTGAACATTTTGTGGGAGAGGTGGACCTCCTGAATGCGGCAGTTCCCCGGCAGATGCAGCAGGCTCCGAGGATTTGTCAAAATACTTATAAAGCTGCAGAGAGTCCGAGGTCTTGCTAGTGGGTACGAGCTTCAGGTGGGGTGAAAGACCTGAGGCAAAGAGTTTCTCATCATTAAATGATAAATTCACAGAAACAAGGCTGAGCAGGCTCTCAAATGCCCCAGGTTCAATGTCCTTGATCTCATTGTAGGAAAGGTCTAAAATCTGCAGCATGTCAAAACCTTCCAAGTCCCTCTTGGTTATTTTTTCAATCACGTTATGTGAGAAATTGAGAGCTCTCGCTGCCTTGGGAGCTTGTGCTTCTGATACAGAAGAGAGGTTTAAATAGGAGTAGTTATAATACGAGGAGGCATAGGCTGTAGGTGTTCCCAGAGTTGGGAATCCATTTGCACTACTGAATAAAAAAGAAGTGAAGTAGAAATATAGGCTTCCAGTAAGGGTCCTCATCCTGGAGAGAAGAAACATAAAATCCATCATTATAGATCCAGGTTAATGAATAACACTAAAAGAACCATCTTGGATCACTTGTAGCTCTGAATCCCCTTTTATCTACAGCAAAAAGTATATCTTGCTTCGTTACTATTTTCAAGAGCCAATGCTGAAAGATCATAGAATATTAGGGATTGGAAGGGACCTTGAAAGATCATCTAGTCCAATCCCCCCGCCACAGCAGGATCACCTAGATCAAGACAGATGGCGCTGGAGAACGATTTCAAGGAGACGCCTGTTCGTTTCAGATTGTTAGAGAGAAAGTCTGGAGGGTTTATTATTACGTTCTTTAATTCTCCAGCCCCAGGCAGGGAGTGAGTGAGCAGCCTGTGCAATAGCACCTTCCTGTTGTGTGATCCAAGAGGCACTTTTGTGACCACTGCTCGGGACTCAGAGTCTGCAACTCTTAGCCTGGAGCAAGCAGGTGAAGATAACCTGTCTGCAACCTGCCCAACCACTTCAGTGCCCTATTTGAGAGTAATATGGCAGGGAGCTCAGTGTAACTGACTGAGCACCTGTCTTACCGTGATCCCATCCTCTTGGTGCTTTGCTCTGCTGAGAACTGACCAGTGACCATTCATTAGCCTTACCTGTGGGGGTAAAGAGAAGAGCACGTTTGCTTGGCAGTAGGGTGTCAGATGCGTGGCTGAGACAGACCGCCCCAGAAGAGGTCCTTATCCGTGCAGCGTTCGCCTTCAGGGACTTCTCTCAGAATCACAGAATCACTCTGGTTGGAAAGGGCCCCTGGGATCATCAAGCCTGGTGATACCTCTCCTCCTGGCAATGTCTCTGCCCAGCTCCTCTGCTGCCCTGGCTCTGCCAGTCACTGGTTTCCTGATGCCTCTGCTCCGTCTCTTGTGTTACCTGGAAACGCAGGTGCAGACCTTCACATGAGCAACCCAGTATGACCGTTGTCACCTCTGCTGCCCACCAGAGTTGGACTGTCAGCTATAACTGAAGGGACCCCAATGACATCCCAGCTCTGGCCCTGAGCCCTCCACTGCCAGGAGGACCCCCTCTCCACAGACCATCCCAGATCCATCCCTCACACCTCACATGAAGTGGGAATAACCTGCAGCTGGGAGCCAGTGCCCCGCAGAGGTAAGCAAGCCCCTACAGCATTAAAAGCATTGTCAGTATAGGGCCGGAAGACTTCCATTGACCCATCCCTCTTTATCCCCCTTTTACCCCGTCTCTTCAGTGCTGCTTCCTTGCCAGTACCCGCTGCTGCAACCAGTGCCTTTTGTAGCCCTGGAGCAGAGCGGGGCGTGCCAGGACGTCCCCAAGAACCGCCCAGGCAGCTTCTGCAGCTCTTCAGGCTGTAGGTGGAGGAGGCTTTGCGTCAGAGATCTTTCCTTCTAGTGAAGATTATCCCCATCAGCTGCTTGGGGGAAAATTGGAGGTGGAAATTGTTTGTTTCAGTGCTTCAATGCTCTGAATGTTGTACCGAGGGTATCGGGTGGCTTTGCTTCTGCCTGAGCATTGCAGGGAACATCTGGAAGCACCAAGCATGACCACAGGGTTATACAACTGATTTACTGCCACTGTGTGATGGTTGGTGGGGTATGTTTCCGGAGATGAGGAAGTTTTCGTAGTGGGCTCTCTTGTGTGTGAAGTGCTCCTGCAAGCTGTGGACTGTAACAGGGGAAAAACACAACAGGAGATTTTTCTCAGGGTATGTAAGTTCTGGTTTGGGATGCCCGCAGAAGGACAGGCAGCACATTGCACAAGGTGCACTGAGCTCTGTCATCTGCTCTGCCTTTTACGCCACAGAGTTGTTTTTCCTACTCTTTTGTAACTGCCGGTGACTGGAAACTCTTGCACCAGCTCAGAGGTTCTCATGGCCTCTCCTGAGGGGCTAGAAAGCCCTGCAGCTCTTTGTGCTCTCCTTCTAGACTGACTGGGTGCTTTCCTGCCCCAGCAGGTTGAGGGAATGGCCCTGCAGTCACCCATTCTTCAGACAAATCTGAACTTGTTTTAGTGGAAGAGACGGGAAATTTCTAAGTGTGTCAGCAAAGATTCTTGCTGCTATTTTTACCTTGGGGTGACTCCTTGCCAACAGATGTTTCTCCAGTTCCTTCATCTAAATACAGCTGCTCCTGAAGCTCAGCCTGCATCACAGAACATTTGAGATTGGAAGGGACCTTGAAACATCACCCAGTCCAATCCCCCTGCCACAGCAGCATCACCTAGATCCAGTCACACGGGAACACATCCAGGTGGGTTTAAACGTCTCCAGAGAAGGAGACTCCACAACCCTCCTGCACAGCCCCTTCCAGTGCTCCTTTGTGCTGGAGCTGTAATTTGAGGGAGGGGATCTGAACCTGTGTGAGACCTGCTGCAACCCGGACAGAACAAGCACTAGCTAAGCCCAGGAGACCAGACCTCAAAGGAGCTGCTCTTGTTGAGGTGGGTTTAGCTTTGGGTGCTGGGTGAAAACTGTACATCATGTCTGGATAACTGTACCAATAAGGGGGTTATGATGAGGAAATGCACTTGTCTGCTCCACACAGGGAGTGGAATAATCCCCCACATTTCTTTATTACTTGAATCTTTCTCAAACCAATCATCTAATTTCAGCCCTTCAGCTAATTGAGACTTCTCAGGGCTGTCTCACCCTGCACACAGAGCTGCTGGTGTCTCCTTCTCTGGAGATGTTTAAAACTCGCCTGGATATATTCCTGTGCAACTGGATCTAGGGGATCCTGCTGTGGCCAGGGGATTGGACTGGATGATCTTTTGAGGTCCCTTCCTGTCGCTAATGTTCTGTGATTCTGTGACTCTCCTGAGCCACATCTATGAGCCATGCAGGTGTCTATGTAAATATTCCCTCTGCTTTTTGGTCCAGTCTTGTAGTTGAGTAATAATTAGTTTAAATCACAACTGAAGGAGCTCTAGAATGTGTCCCTGTCGTCTGAAGTCTTAACGGCAGCTGTGTTTGAGCAGCATCACTGGAAATGCAAATAACGACACGACTCCCAGAGACTGCTATAGAGAACGCTGATTTCGTTTTCTGATGCTCAGTCAGCAGGTCTTGGCAAGATGCAGGCGCTGCCATTCCTTCACTGGGTCATACGCTACACATTGGGTTGTACAGGAGGAGACCATGAGGGAGTTTGGAGACCAGGGCACTCGGGGCCACAGCCAGGCTGGCCTTCAACACTTCCAGGGATGGGGGCTCCATCACTGCCCTGGGAAGTCCATTCCAGGCTCTGATCACCCTTTCCATGAGGAAGGGCTTTCGAACATCCAACCTAACCCTCCGCTGGCAGCTTCAGGCCCTGAGCTCTCATCCTGGCACTGGTTGACTGAGAGAAGAGCCTGACCCACACCTGACTGCAACCTCCCTTCAGGGACTTGGAGAGAGGGAGAAGGTCCCCACTGAGACTCCTCTTCTCCAGGCTAAACACCCCCAGCTCCCTCAGCCTCTCTTCATCAGACTTTCCCAACCACCACGATGATTCTCTGCCAGACTGGGCAGGTGGTGATGTAGAAAAGCACCTTCTTTCGCTTTGTGGGTTTGTACACTCATGTCTAGTGCGGATGCAGGGTGGAAACTGGAATGAGTGTGTTGCTTCTTGTGCCAGGGGAAGCAGAGGCTGAGGGGTACAGAGAACTGGGCATAGATTTCATCGTTTGGGCAACAGCGTGGTTAGCTCATAAATTAGCAAAAGTGGGCATTGGCAGCACATGGAGGTGCCACGGCTGCTTAGTCAGAGAGCGTGTGCTTCCCCATCGCACTGGGGCTTCCCTCTTGTGCGGGGAAGTGGAATTCTTTACATCCTGCAAAGTCACTATTTTTACCTCTTCCTGTAATCTAATAACCACAGCTGCAGGGTGTGCAGGAAGCCTTGGTGCGTCGTGGCTTCTCTTCCCTTTCATACAGCCTAGCCTGACAGATGCCACCCCAACCCACGTGTCTACACCGAAGCTGGCACAGCGCTCAGACTGTACTGCCCTGCCTAGCCACTGCCAAGGAGATGTGAGGCAGCCTCATTCAAAATCAAACTACTGCCAAGGATTGTTCCAATCGAATGCTCTTGTCAGAGAGTAGGGAGGTGACTGTCTCCCTGTACTCAGCACTGGGGAGGCTGCACCTTGAGTACTGGGTCCAGTTTGGGGCACCTCAGTACAAGGGTGACATCGAGGTGCTGGAGCGAGTGCAGAGTGGGGCGACGAAGCTAGGGAAGGGCCTGGGGAATAAAGCTTAGGAGGAGAGATGGAGAGAGTTGGGGCTGTTTAGTTAGAGGAAGAGGAGGCTGAGGGGAGACCTCATCGCTCTCTACAGCTGTCTAAAAGGACACTGTAGAGATGTTGGTGCTGGTGTCTTCTCACATGTAATTAGTGACAGAAGCAGAGGGACGGGCTTCAAGCTTCAACAGGGGAGGGTCAGACTGGCCATCAGGAAGAAATTCTTCCTGGAGAGAGTGGTCAGGCACTGGACTGAGCTGCCCAGGGTGGTGTTTGTGTTTAAAAGTTGCTTAGATGTAGTGTTGGGTGGATCTCGTTTAGGGGTGAACTTGTTAAGAGTAGGGTTGATGCTTGGACTCAGTGATCCCAAGGGTCTTTTCCAACCTGAATGATTCTATGATCTTCTGCCAGAGCCTTCATGAGGGGATTCAGCCAGCTAAGGCTAAACTTGGTTTTACTTTTCCTTGCTGTACATTGACTTGGGACGCACTTCTGCCGCTGTGGAACTGAGCAAGTGACGTGTCTGGCAGTCCAGAACTGCCAAGACTGGAGGAGCTGCTGCTGCCATGCTCAGCCAAGCATGTTGAGGGAGGGAGCCCTGCCTGAATCTTTGCAGATTGGGTGACAAGTCGCTTGTGCATGGCCAAAGACAACCTTTAGTCTGTGTGGGGCCCAGCTTTGTACAACAGCCACTAGATTGGTCTGGTTGACTGTTCAGGCAAGTGAGACAACTGTAGGGAAACTAAATGAAAGATGTGAAGTACTTTTCAAGGCTTCTTTTTTTCTTACAGCCCCTGGCTAAATGCACAATTAAAACTTCAGTAGCCTTTTGCTTATTTAGTGCTTCACAAGAAGATGGAAGAGAAAAATGTGGGTAGAAGGCACATTTGATCCTGCTGTGGCAGGGGGATTGAAGTGGATATTTCAAGGTCCCTTCCAATACCTAATGTTCTGTGATTACAGGGGGGAAAAATTAAGTCGGAAGACTGTTTGCCATTTTTCAGACCTCACATTGCTGATCCCAGAGGTCCTTTCGAGCCATTATGATTCAGTGATTCTATGATTTTATGGACTCACTGTAAATGCAATATCATCCTGCTCCTGTTTTGGTTTTCTCCTATGTAAGACAAGCGAACAGGTTCTATTGCAGATCAGTTTGGTATTCTGAGTAGTCAATTAGTCATATGCCCAATGGCTGGTAGATTGCCATCCAACATGGGTTATGAAATCCCCGTGCCTTGCACAATAGCTTTAGAAAAGAGGAAGCGTAGGGGGCTCACACATGTGATCAACTTACTGACTGCACATGGCTGCTACCACTCAACTCATCCCTGCCAGCCCACACACTACCACAGCCCTGCCACAGTGCTCTCAGGCACTCTCTAGTGGAACTTAACTAAAGGAGAGAGTCTTGTAAGCTTTCACAGCTCTAAACTCATTTCTGGAGTTAATCCAGCGTTAATAAGTAGATGAAAAACGCAAGTCCTGGGAAGCATCTCAGACTGGGGAAAGAACTAACAGTTGAAGTTAAGAGAAAGTCTATGATATTAATGCAGTTCCAAGCACCCATACAGAGGTGAATTGTGTTTGGACATAGTTGGTTACGGCAGCAGAACAATTATTAGCAGTGCAGTGGCTGATAAAGCTCCTGAGCAGGAAGCACTGGTTCACAGTGTCTTTCGGTTGGCAGCTGGACTCTTCCTATGAAGCTGGATCTTAATTGTTTTAAGCTGGATCTCATTTCTTTTGCCTTTTGAAAGTTGATAGTTCGATGACGACTCTACAACGTGTCACATGCAAGCCCACCAGGAAGTGCAAGACAAGATTTTAATCATTAAAAGTTTATCAATAACCTCTTATATACACATAGTTATACACAGAGTGGTTCGCAAGTCCCTCAACTGATAGAATTCTGCTGGTGAGGCTGGTTGGCTGAAATCTTCTCTCTGCCTTTGCCATCTCACAGATGGGGACCACCAGCACGGTCGGCAATAGCACCGCTCGCTTCATGGGCTTTAGCTGGGCACCGAAAGGAGCCCGTGTTCATCCGCTGTATCCAGAATTTTACAGATAACTGGAGACTCCACCTTGAACAAAGAGATCAGAACATTAATGACTGAAATCACTGATGAACCTTCACGAGAGACTGCAACAAAGATCAAGAGAAGATGACTAGTGGTACAGGGCTTGAGCATCACCCTCTAAAATCTACCACGTGCTACTGGGGTAGGACCCCTGCTACATACTGACAGAGTAAATACCAGGGTCATTACTGAAGACCTTCCTTTGTCAGAGCAAATCCACAGGCACAAAACCTGCATCTGCTCAGCAGCTGCGTGTTAGTGGGGGGAAGTGCAGCACAGGGAACAGACTCCCTGGAAAGAATCATAGAATCGTTAGGGATTGGAAGGGACCTCAAAAGATCATCTAGTCCAATTCCCCTGCCACAGCAGGATCCCCTAGATCAAGTCGCACATGAACACATCCAGGCAGGTCTTAAACATCTCCAGTGAAGGAGAGGCTGTTTTAAACATCCTCTGGAGTTGTCATCTATGAGGTGGCATCCAAGTGTGTGTTTACATACCCCAAGGATGTATTGGCAAGAATGAGGTTCTAACATGTAGATGGTCACAGCGTGAGGAGAATCAGATTCTTTACATCTGAAAACATAAGAGGAATTTTCCTGAGTTTACAGAATCATAGAGTCACAGAATTATTGAGGCTGGAAAAGACCTCTGAGCTCATCGAGCCCAGATCAGGACCTAACATCACCCCAGTGGCCAGTCCAGGGCACTAAGGGCTACAGCCTGGCTGCCCTTCAACACCTCCAGCGATGGGGACTCCATCACTGCCCTGGGCAGTCCAGTCCAGCCTCTGATCACCCTTTCCCTGAGGAAGGGCTTCCTGACATCCA
>JAOXOE010000256.1:496583-527848 GCA_028565055.1 Phoeniculus purpureus
TGTAGAGTCTTGCATCTGGGCAAGAACAACCCCAGGTACCAGTATAGGCTGGGGACTGACCTGTTGGAGAGGAGACAGACCTGCTGGAGAGAGTCCAGCGCAGAGCCACAAAGATAATGGAGTGGAACATCTCTCTGATGAGGAAAGGCTGAGGGAGCTGGGTCTCTTTAGCTTGGAAAAAAGGTGACTGAGGGGTGACCTCATTAATGTCTATAAATATGTGAAGGGTGGGTGTTGGGAGGATGGAGCCAGGCACTTCTCAGTGGCATCTAGTGATAGGACAAGGGGCAATGGGTGTGAGCTGGAACATAGGAGGTTCCACATCAATATCAGAAAGACCTTCTTCCCAGTGAGGGTGACTGGAACAGGCTGCCCAGGGTGGATTGTGGAGTCTCCTTCTCTGGAGACATTTAAAACCCACCTGACCATGTTCCTGTGCAACTTGGTCTAGGTGATCCAGCTGTGGCGGTGGGATTGGACTAGATGGTCTTTCGAGGTCCCTTCCAATCCCTAATGTTCTGTGATTCCGGAGATAGCCTAGGTCGTGTACTTCCTCACCAAAATCAGATACGACCAGAGATCATAATTCTGAGCCTTCTCCTACCTTTCTCCCTTACAAGCGTCTTTTCCAACCTGAATAATTCTGTGATTCTGTATCCCTGCTCTTGTCTATGATTTTGTTTTCCACTTCTCCTTCCTTCTCTGTCACTCTGAAATGATGAAATACCACACTCTGGTCAGGATTAACAGCTGAAGTGCTGAGGAGCCAGTATAGCCGCAGATTACAAGTTTTTCCTTGGGGCCAGATCTAGACACTATGGAAGCCCAGAGCACAATGAATTTCAAAAGGATCCAGAGAAAACTCATGTTTTGTGCTCCCAGAGAAGATGCCATTAAATGAAGGCTATCCTGTGCAATCCCTCACAGGTTGTCATACCATGAGCTCTGCCCTTCTAGCAGAAGGCACCCTGCCATTATGTAGCACCCAGAAGAAATCACTGCTCAGGGAATCAAAATCTGCACCTTATTACGCCCCTGCTTGAGACACAGTGGACATAGGAAGGAGAAAGGTGACACAGCTCTGCTACAGGCAAAACCTCCTTTCTTCTCCTGCCTGCAAGGGTCAAGACTGGTTCGCTGAAGGAAATATTTCCCCTCTGCTCACTGTTTCTTACAGATGAAAACATTATTTCATTAAAATATGGCTGTTTTGAGCTGTCTAGCTCTGCGAGAGACATCTGAAATCAGATAATTTAGGTTTTTTTTTTTTTGCCCATCTTCGGGTGTTTTGTGTGATCAGTTAATAGAATCAGCGTATGTTAGCGTTCATATAGAAGATACTTGTATGCAAATCCACGTACTAAGAGCCCTGCTACAGTTACCATAGAGACAGCACATTAAAAAAACTTTCTTATTCCTTATCACTGATCTACAATTAAAACCACCACATTCTGTATTCTTGTTGAATTGGTTTTGCTTCTGTTGCATATAGACAAGGTGCTGAATCGCTGATCGTATCCCTGTGCTGAAAATCAGTGAACACTCTGTTCCTTTCCTGCTCCTCTGAGCTGCTGAGAACTAGGAATGCTGATTCAGTCCCCATCGTCTCTGGGGGTTGAGCAGAGTTCAGATCTGAGATCTCTGCTTTGTTCCTTAAACTATGCTCGCATAATTTCCTGTTTAGCCACAAAAAGTGGGTGAAGAGCTCTTGGTGCTTCCTGCTCTAGGCTTGGTACAGTCCTTTCTTCCACTGCCACAGCTGACAGTCAGGGTCATCTCTGAAAGGCACTTGAGTTAATTTTTTCACATTCTTATCAGTTCCAATGACTTGCTTATAAGAGCTGTTTCAAAATCTAATTTCAAGTGGCCAAAAAATAATCACATGAAATCAGTTCCTTGTGTTGTGAAAACATTATCTGAGTGGGTTTCTGTCAAAGGAGAGCTCTGTCAGCTTTGTAAAGAAGGGACGAGATCAGAGCTCTGCAGGCGTTGCTGTTCTTTTGCTATGCTCTCTGCACTTCTCTGAATTTAGAAAATGGTTCTGGTACTTGTCATCAGCTTGGCCATTGGGGAAATTAAAGTGTCGCAGTGTCCAGGGCTAATAGACTCACTGAAAGGTCAGCAAAACACATCACAGATGAGCAATGACAAACAATTCTAATTGAAGCTTCTCTGTTTTTCTGGTTGGTTTGCCTGAAGTAATGAAGAGAGTCTCTGGAAAAGCCAACATGGAGACCTCTAAGAAGGAAGTGAGTTTTTAAAAATGTATAGGGTCAGTATTGAGGGGACAAGGATTTGTGCTAGAGGAGCCCTCCAAGGCCTGGGAGCAAACACAGCTGAGTGAAGGCTAAACCCCTGTTCCTTCTGCCATGATGGGTTATGTGGAGAGAAGGTTTAAGCTGGATATTAGCCTGTTCCAGTGAGGAATTTTTCCTATGAAGCACTGGCACAGGCTGCCCAGGGCAGTGGTAGAGTCTCCATTCCTTTGAGGGATTCAAAAGATGTGGAGAGATGGTGCTGAGGGACATGGTTTAGGGGCGACCTGACAGTACTGGGTAATGATTGGATTTGATGATCGTAAAGGTCTTTTCCAACCAAAACAATTCTGTGATCTTATGTTCAGGAGATCAAAGGTTGTAAACTAAGTGACATCACGATTCACCTTTTGCCACCTTCAATATCCTTTTCCCAACTTCAACATCTACCCTGAATTATTTTGTCACTAAATGCACCATAGTTTATCAATTGTTGTGGAGTGGAGATCATGGGGATCCATGTGTTGGATGCTCCATGTCCTTATGACTCTTTCTGACCTAAATCTGGAAAAGCTCTACCTCACACCTCCTTTTCCTTCCTATGGGATGTTGACTCCTGAGCACTAACAGATTAACCTGAAGTACCAAGTGGCAACAGTCTGCCCTGTGTAGTTCCCAGCAACGCATAGACTTGCAGAAGGGGCAGAGGAGCTGCACATGAAGCAGCATCCTTAATCATGTTGTAGTTTGTAGGCCATGGCATTCAAGTTGTGAAACCAGAGCTGGCCAGAAACTGGAGATGTAAAATTCCCTTTCTGCTTTAGGAACAAGAAAGTTTTGCATGCAAGAGGATATATTTAGGAAAAAAATGAGATCCTGAGATAGAGGCTGCCTCTTTTTGTCCTCATCTGGAGAGTCAGTGCTGTCTATGTGGTGTGACGGACATGGCTGAGGGTCAGAAAGGTCCAGCAGTGCTGGTGAGACTGGAGGTGGTGTCTGGGGTTTTTTGTAAGTGCTCACAGGCTCTAACTTTAAGGTTCCGTGGACTATTCAAGCACTTTAACATCTTCAGAGTGCTTACAGATACTATCTCACTTCATCTAGGAAAGGAAAATAAAAAGATGATCTGAAACAGATAAGTAAATGATTTAATTTTGTAAAGGAACTGAAATCTTTAGGGGAATTAAAGACCTGGTGTCTAGCTAAATCAAAGCAATGGAAATGAACGGCAGCTTGGATCCATCCAAGGTTTCCAGTAGGCAAAAGTGAACATAACTGCTCTGTGAACATGGTCTGGGTACAGAGGCCCCTGGCCAGTAAAAGGGCAGAACTATACACAGAGCTGAGCTGAGTTCCCTAGGGAGCAGGGCTCAAGCTTTCATTGCCAGCAGGACAGTGGAACTGGCAGTAACTCATGCAGACAAAACCACTCTCCCTCCAGCAGGGCAGTGAGCTCATGGCTCTCCTTGGTAACTGCCCACCTTGCCCTGGCCAGCGCCAGGCCTGCTGCAGCCCTTGTGTGACTTGACAATGTCACTATGCTGGGAATAAATGTCACAAGAAGGAATAAATTTGAGCTAGAAGCATCCAAATCCCAGCAAAGTGCCCAGTTTACAAATGAGCACAGCACCTCCCACAAAGACCCTGGCTTGTTTCAGTACGGGGCAGCCCCGTTGAATGGACATATTTCTTTTTGGATAGCACTTATAGGAGGAGAACTGGGGTCAAAGAAAGCTAAACCTCTGCAAGAGCCAAGTGCTGGTTTGAATGCTGTCCTTTCTTTCGAGATCTTCAGCTACTCCCTGTGTGCTTAGAAACATTTTCTGAAGAGCTGGTATTGAAGTGGTGCAGCACAAGAAAAACATTTCTCCTTTGGAGAGCACTGAATACTAATGTACTGCTGGCAGGTTGTGGAGGAAAAACCCAACTCATGATGGTTTCCTTTCACAAGGATTTTTTTTCCCTGTGCCTTTTGAGTTTAATAATGTGTCAAAATAGCTTCAAACTGCAGTTTCCTCCACTCTCCTCTGATTTTGATTCAAAGCAAGGCCTACCCCACACTGGTTTTCTGTGGCACTGCTCAAGAACGTCCCCAGGCATTCTGCGAAGCTGCTAATGATGCAGTATTAAGCAAGGGCAAGAGGAGGGAGTGTGTAAACAGGACAGGTGTTATATCCACCCCAATATCCTACCTACTGGTGTGAACAATGGCACCAGTTAAGGCATGGTTGGTTTTAGGTCTAGCTGGCCAGCACATGCCAGTTAGGCATTGAATGGCCTCAAGTTTCATCAGGGGAGGTTTACATTGGCTATTAGGAAGAAGCTCTTTACTGAGAGAGTGGTTGGGCACTGGAACAGGCTGCCCAGGGAGGTAGTGGAGTCACCATATCTGGAGATGTTTAAAAAATTAGTAGATAGAGCACTTGAGGCCATGATCTAGGGATTAGGGATATGTTGGGATGAGGGCTGGACTTGAGGATCGTGGAGGTCCTTTCAAGCCGTTATAGTTCTATGATTATATTCTATGAACCGGCTTTGAAAGCCCGGCTCTGTCACCAACAACTCTTGGATAAATTATTTATTATTGAACTCTCAGAAGTTAAACATCTGAGCACTGTTTGGGTGAGGAACCTCACTGCTTCAGGTTGGATACCACGTATGCTGGGTGTTTTGTTCAAATCTCCTTTAGAAAACTTTGGATCTTGATAAATAGATTTCAATCTCTCTCACAGCTCCTCAAGCTTTTACACATCTAAAGGCTGCTTCTAGCCTTGTGGGATGCATCAAGGTCTTTTTAGAAAGCCTGATGTCCCACAGTACCACTGCAGTTGAGGCAAATGAAAGCCCCTTTGGACATGCATTAGAGCAGAGCACAGGTCTGCCCTTCCTCAACAGGGAAATCTTTCCCGGTTGCCTCAAGCCTACACCTACATATTGCCAAAAGAGACACAAGGGAAGTCTAGACTCGGGTGAAAATTGGCTACTCTTTCTGAGCCAAGCTAGATTTTATGTTGTAGTGATGGTTCTTGAGACTCAATTAGGACTCTAATCATGTCTTTGAAGCATTTTATTGGTTTCAGAGTATTAATTACAGAGACATTCCTGACTTGCGAGGCTTGAAGAGGCAAATGCATCTACAGATGTTGTCCATCACTTGGATTATAGGATTACATATGAATTTCTCACATCCGTGAAAACATGTGCAAATGAGTGTTCAGTGCTTCTCTTGGAGCTGGTCATTACCAAACCCAGAGCAATCCAAATGGGTAAATGAGATGCACTTTGGAAAGGCTTTTAAAGTGTTGTGTCTCTGTGGGGATTAGATCATAAACTGTGTACTGATTCACTGAAATAAAAAGAGTCCATTGCACTCATAGACCTCTATAAATCTCCAGATGTTTAGAGAAACAGATCCCTTTCTCACTTACGATACAATAGCGTTTTAGAGCAGGGCTGGCTGATAAGCAGAGAACTTGGGTATGTCCAGACCTGCCACACACACTATAAAAGTGATGTATGGTGAGAAGCAGAGATTTAAATCCCTTTTCATGTGAGATGCTGAAACGACTCTGAAAAGCTGTCATTACCACCATTTGTCTGATGTAGAGCTGAAGGGATATTCAGAAATGAATCAGACTAAACTGAGCTTTGGATGAATATCTGCTGCAGGGTTTTGTTCATGTGCTATTTGTTTTCTAGATTTTGGATAAACGGAAGGTTGAATGAGGAAAGAGCAATGGGAGCAAAGTGCAGATATCCAGCTAGTTCTCTATATCCAACACTTTTGATAACAGAATTAGTTATAGCGGTAATATTACAGTTTTCTCTCCTGTACAAGCACTGTCAGATGACAACCTGATGTTTATTATATAGCTCTGAATTCATGCATGAATTCTTTCAGATCCTGAGGCTTTTCTAAAATTAAAGAGGATGACCCTGAAAAGTGACTGGACTCAAGTAAACATGCACACAGGGCTTTGAAAAGTTATCTTGCAATTTATTTTGTTGTCCTCTGGGTGAATTCCTTTAGTGGTACCATGGGTTTGGGCCTGAGAGATGAAGCCTGGAAAAACTTTCCAGCTCTGAAGTGTCCCATAGTGAAATAAGTAGCTTTGATCTGCAGAAAGACTTCTCCAGAGGTCTGACCGAAGAGGCTGTTGTCACACTGAAATGAGTCTGGTTCTGAATTTCAGTGGGGCCTTTGGCATGATGCATCTTTGTATTTGTGGCCATGTGTAATTAATGCCATTTACTACATCCGTGGTAGATTCATTTACATAGTTAAAGTCCACATGTACAATGTGGAAGGAATCAGCGCGGCAGAGTTAAACCAGCTGAGTATTTAAAGCCTGGTTTTGAAGTTCTGTGTTCTGCATGAAGGTTTCCTGAGTTGAAAGCTCAGCTCAGCCTGGTCTGCTCAGGCTGTGGCCTTGGGTTTGTTTTTCTCCCAAGCACAATTACAAGGGAGTCTGTGGTAGCTGCATAGAAATTGTTTTGGTTAAGTACTTCATTTTCTGTGTCCAAGTCAGAGCCCAGCTCTAATTTAGTTGCTGCAACTGTAGCAGAAATTCCTTAAACGGGCGGAGTACAGAGCTCAGTTCTGTTCTTTCCTACGACTCCCAGTGTTACCAGTTGGCCTGGGACCCTTCTGAAGAATACAGCAAAAAAATACTCATCCGCTCCTTTAGCTTTTGAATTTTATTTAGTGCGGTTTCTTTTCTTGTTTCTCCCAGTGTCTTCTCAGTCTTGTTTTCTCTTTTCCTTCCTCATTTCATCTAAATTCTGTTTCATGAAGAATAGAGTCCCATCCCCTGCCACAGGAATTTAATTTAAAAAGAGAGAACACCTATTCTTCTTGCTTTTTGTAGCAGTCTCCTTCAAATAACAGAACATTAGGGATTGGAAGGGACCTCGAAAGATCCCCCTGCCAGAGCAGGATCACCTAGAATTCAAATAGGCAAAGGTTTTCTGCATTGTATTCTGTAATTAACTTGTCTTTGAGCCAGCCAGTACCCTTTACTATTGCAAATAATTATGTAGCTAAGCTAATTTATTGTTTGGAAGAAAATTCATGCTTGGTCAAAATAGCATTAAAAAGTAACTCGACTGGATTAGTGGTTCTGAAAATTTGGCAATGGAATATTTGGTAAGGATGTCAATACTCGTGAATGTTTTGAGTGCTTCTGGATGGGGTATTTTCTCTTCCAAAATTTCCACTCTGTACCAGAATCGATCTTGGTCCTTTCAGGATCTCTAGAGAAAGAATCTGATGGAGAGACGGGTGAAATGGCTTTTATCCAGCTCAGACTGTTTAGTCACTGGTTGGAAGGACACTGTATGAGAGAGACATGAGGTTTAAACACCCTCTCCAAAACAAAGACTAATTTAGTGTTTCCTAGCTGAGGCTTTTGAACCAGGGTAAATGTGAGAGCTGTGAATTGCAGTAGTGGGGCAGAGTGGCTTTGTCAGTGAAGAAGGTGGGTGGGAAAGTGTTTAGCATGCTCAGGATCCTGCTACAAGTGTTTTTCAGCCCTCTTCCCCAGTGAAGGGTGGGAAGGGCTCTCCATCACTCTGGAAGAATGACTATTCCTCTTCTAGAAAATTCAGGCCAGGAGTTCAAACCACACTGAAGCTGCTCCATATGGTCTTGCAGAAAGTTCATATTTGAGCAATCAAGTGTTTTTCATCCCAAAAAAGAATGCAGAGTTCTGCTGTTGACTTCAGTATGGCCAAGACTCCACTTGTAAATTGCCTGAAAATCCCTGGCACTTGGCTGCAGCTCGTTTCTCTTGCAAATCCCCGAGGTCATGACTCAACAATACGATAAATCCTGCTTAAGGGCTCCTTGTGTCAAATCAGGGAAGGCATGACACAGAATCACATCACACACAGCTGAGCCAGGGTAAGCAAAATCGCTGTGCAAATGTATTAAAACATAACGACAAGTTTGTGTTGGGCCAGAGGTCTCAGACCTAGGTGATGCATCTTCTGCAGCTACTGCTCCAATGTTTTTACTCCATCAGAAATTGTCCTCTGGAAAGTTAGTGTAAACCCTGTTCTGCTGTTTGATGAGAAATGTGATCACATGCCAATGTCTGATCCACACCAAGTGTCTGCTCCTGGCAGAGCAGCAGCAATAATGATCACAGAAGCAGGACCTTGCTCCTGACACTTGAAAAAGCAGTGGTGCTTTTTCAGAGGCACTTGGAGAAGATCAGGGTAGCCACTTCTCCTGGTCCTTTCATCAAGGAGGAGAGTAAAGCTGTGCAGGCAGATCACTGCAGAGAATTCTTCCTTAAGCGCTGGAAAGACTTAAGAGTCCAATGACATGTTGCCAAATGAGAAACAGCTGTGAAACGTCCCAGCTGTGGCTGGAAAGCAGAACTATGCCTCCACAGTCCATCACCACGTGAAGACATCCTAGGCTGGCCCTGACTGAACACATTTGCTGGTAGCAAATGACCGAAGCAGTCAGGCCTGTGAAGTTGTTTAAATACTTTGTCACAGCAAGGAACAGCTTGGCAAATCAGGTGATTAATTTCATTAATTCCTTTGGCTAACACTATCTGATTTAAGGAAATAAATCAGACTTTCATTTAAAGCAAATAGCAGCTCTGAACTGAGTTCCTATTAAGAAAAGGGATTGATCCCTGATTGTAAATTAGCTTGTTTTTTTATGGATTTTTTGTTGGACTGGAGCCATCCGTGCAGTTGTTTTTGGTGTTTTAATGAGACACTTTTTATCTGTGAGACATGTGATGAGTTTTTATTACCATTTTATTACCCATTTGAGCACTTTGGCTCAAGGAATAGCTTCACCAGTACCAGGTGAGCATTGCGTACTAACTAGGGATGTTTCTTTGAGTCCTTTGGCCATTCTGCTAGATCCTCCTGGTGATAGGAAGAATAACCAAGACATCTGAGGTCACATTCACAGTAGCCAGAACAATCCTGCAGTCTCTTCCAGAAAACAAGGAACCACAGTAAACAAGAGAGAGGCTTCCCAGAAGGAGTCATTTCACAGTGAGCTCAGTCCATCGTGAACTATAGAGAACCAAAGCAGTTTGTTGAGGTGCTTCTGCAGGTCATCCCTGCTAGAGTGATTGTGGATGTTTACAGCGTTTGCAGACCTGGAGGCTTTGACTGATGCCTTTAGAGACAGAGTCCTTGCTGAACTGTGGTGTTATTCGTCCTTCAGCACAGATGTTTTGCCTTTATAGCTGTTGAAAATAATCTGTAATGAATTCATTGGTGATAATGCCCGTTGTTTTGTGGTGCAGTTTGTGTACAGAGCACACAACACAGCACAACCCCAAGGCCATGCTTGCTGCAACAACCCTGAGCAGAGCTCCAGGACAGGACTTTCCCATGTCACAACACTGAACTGTGGGAGGTATCTTGTTCTGCTGCAAGGCAAAGACTCCATCAGTTGTTATTGCTGACACTCATTTTTAAAAAAAAATATACAAACGTCTCCAAAAGCAAACAGGATGGAAGTGGGTAAGGAAAGGCTCTAGTTCAGTTTCTTGGGAGTCTGTACGGATGGCAGAACTGGAATGGATGGATTCCCGGAACTGAAGCAAAATCAGAAAGGCAGAAACAAAAGAGAATGATATCTGGGCATGTAAAATAATCAGAGTCAAGGTCTGTTTCTGTTTTAAGCAAGACAAGTGGTCAGGATTATTACAGTAGGACAGGTTACAGAAATGTTTGGGTGGTTAAGATTCCAGATTCCAGTCAGGAGTGAAGCTCTATTGTGTTCAGTCTTATATAAATGAACTGCACCCCCAGCCTAGTGAGATTATATTCCAAAAGGCTAGACATGAGGAGGCTGAGGAAGGACAGAGGCACAGAGCAGGGAAGCAGCTTGTCCTGAGCCAGACAACAGCTTAGTGGCAGTGGCAAAAATAGAATCAGTGCTGGCTCCTTCCCACACTGATGTGACAGGGACTCACTCTCTCCTTGAGTGATTGTTGTGAAATAAATCACCATTTGCAGCAATGAGACACGTACTACTCTCGTAGCTGGCTGCAAATCTGCTCGATGCAGAGGTTTTCAGCTATTTGTTGAGCTGCAGGTTTTCTGTTAGGTGAGTGGCCCTCAAACCTACTAAAAAGCAGATTGCTTTTCTTAGTAGCGTTTCACAGCCCCCTTAGAAGAGTCCTTGCAATGCCAAGTGTCTGCAAATACCAGCTCGAAAGCCTGTGTGGGAGAAGACTGTTTAGACACTCTTGGACATCTTGTTTTTATATTTACAGTAATGCTAACAGCTGCAGAAAGTCTGAGCCCCCTCCCCGTTTCTAGTCATCTACTTTTGACTAAAGCAAATGGAATAACTGACATTTTCCTGCTGGATGAAGACTTTGAAATGAATCAAAGTGAACTTCAAACAGTTCCTACCACTCAGGGTTATAGAACCAGAACTGCATCCAAGCTAATTCTACTTCATTTGAAGCCCAGGGCCCTTAAGATGCACATTAACAGCAAACTCGGGGGGCTCTAGATGAGCCTGATCACTAGTGAAAACATTTACTGTTGTGCCCGGGAACAGATATTTTAGAAATCTCCATGGAAATAGTTGCCATGGCAATTGAACAGTGACTATGTGAAACACAGTCACACCAACACCCTTAATTTCTCCAAAATGCTCCTTTTCCCTTCTCGCAATGTGGTAGTGGAGGAGATAGTGCATGTTGATTCAGATTTCCAATTACCAGCAGAATGCTCAGTGGCCGACAGCTATGTCTTCCTGTTGGACGTAAATGTAAACCAGGATCAGAAAGCTGAGCTGATGAAGCTGAGGTCTTTTCAAAGTGAAAATAGAACAATTCCCGGATGCAAGCAGATAAAAATTTTCCTATGGGACAAAAATTCCTTGGGAAATGATGGTTTTGCAAAACTAAAACCTTTCTCAGGATTCTGTCCTAAAAAAAAAAGAGAAGCTGAATTGTTTAACTTTTTTTAATGTATTGCTTTTTGAGGCAATAACAACAGAAATGTCACTAAAGACACAATTTCTCTGGTGATTCGTACGTATAGAAATGGATTGAAATCAACACTGAACTGTTTGGTTGGGTCAAGCAAATTTTACTTGAGGCATCACAACTTTTTTTTGTGGTGGGATTTTTTTTTCAGTTTAGAACAAAGTAAATTTAAAATTACAGCCTTCTAGAAATACTGAGATTAGAAGGGACGTCTGGAGGCCACGTTGTCCAAGCTCCTGCTGAAGCAGAGATTGTTTCAGAGTTAGATCAGGTTGTGGCCAGCAGGACTAGGGATGTAATTCCCCCCTGTACTGGGCACTGGTGAAGCCTCCCCTCAAGTACTGGGGCAGTTCTGGGCCCCTTGCTTCAAGAAAGATGTTGGAGTGGGTCCACAAGAGAGCGACAAGGCTGGGGAAGGGACTAGAGGAAAAGTCTGATGAGGAGAAGCTGCTGGTGTTTAGCCTGGAGAAAAGGAAACACCTTTCCCTCTTACAACTACCTGAAGGGAGGTTGTGGACAGATAGAGGTCAGGGTCTTCTCCCAGGCAACCAGTGCCAGGACAAGAGGGCAGGGCCTGAAGCTGCCAGGGGAGGTTTAGGTTGGATGTTAGGAAGCTCTTCCGCATGGAAAGGGTGATCAGACCCTGGAATGGACTGCGCAGGGAGACAGTTGAGTCCCCATCCCTGGAGGTGTTGAAGGACAGACTGGCTGTGGCACTTAGTGCCCTGGTCTAGGTGATTGTGGTGATATTAGGTCATAGGCTAGGCTTGATGATCTTAGAGGTCTTTTCTAGCCTCAATGATTCTGTGGCAGACCTTGTTCTCACAAATTTTGAAACTCTGCAAGAACTGAGATTCCGTGGCCACTCTGAGCTCCTGTTGCTGTGTTTCACCACAGTCTGTGAACACCTTTTTCCTCAGAAATTCAGATTGAATTTCCTTTTGTGTAACTTGTGACCATCTCCTCTCCAGACAGAGCATGGCTTCATGCCAGGAAGCTGAGTTGGAAAAGGATAAATGCGGAGGATTCTCCTGTTCTCCTGTCCAGGCATCCTGGAATTCAGATTTATGTTTACACCCATGAGGTCAGTCAGCCAGAATGGCAGGGCTGGGGAATGCAGGATGTTGTGGTGATGAGGAAGCTAATTGTGTTGATTTGCTTTTTGACTGTTTCTGTGAAGTACCATCTAAAAACCAAACTGGCTGATGCTGACCCTCGTGATGCCATCAAGAGGTGTGCAGAAGGCAACCAAATAGCTGTAACGCAGGCCCCAGCGCTTGTCATGGCCCTCTAGCAACAAAAATGAGTTGAAATGACTCTCAGTAGTAGGTGCAAGGACATTGCAGGGTCAGTGGTAATGATGTAGAACAGAATAATGAAACCCAGGGCCTCCAGATGAGTCTTGGTGATTGCCATAACCATATATCACACACCACAGCTGCACCTCTGTCACTAGTGTTCAGAACAGATAGACTGGGGTCCTGGATCTTGCAGTAATGAGAAAGGGACTGGGGTGATCGGAAAGGGTTTTTCCATGTCTGACTTCTCTGATGCTGTTTCTTTTGAAAAGGACTGTAGGGTATTGAGTTATTTCCACCTTTGTAGAGAAATTTTATCTCAATGTGATTCTTATTAAATTGTCCCATGCTGAGATTGGGTTATGGAGTTGGGTTATCTGAGCACTCCAGAGCACTCTGAAAATAGAAGAGGGGGAGAAAGCTTCAATGAGGAAAAAGCGTGTGCCGTTCTAAATATTAATGTGAAATGTCCTAAAGTGCTGGGCATGCAGGGAATTGTGGCTATTTAATTCATTTTCTCACTAAACATTTTAGTCAACTCCACATGGTCTCCTCTACTCATCTGTGTTTCCAAATGCTTTCTGAAGATCTTCTCTTTGATACCAACCTTCCTTTCATCTTCTGTTTGGTCATCTTTGGGGATGCTCTTGGGGGCAGTTATTTTTTTCCTGAATATGCTTCAGGCAGGCTCCCACGTAACCACTGCTGGCATCTTCCAATGAAAGCATCCATCAGTGCTGGAAGGGCCTCCAAGTCTGCTCATGAGCCAGGCCTGTGTGGTTTAAAGCATGGTACAGTCTTAGAAAAGCAGCCACTCCACCAAATAATTTATGATCTAACCCCCTGTCCAACCCTCAGCCTGCTCAACCAAGCCCAATCACAGAACATCAGGGACTGGAAGGGACCTCGAAAGACAATCTAGTCCAATCCCCCTGCCACAGCTGGATCACCTAGACCAAGTCACATGGGAACATATCCAGGCGGGTTTTAAACATCTCCAGAGAAGGAGACTCCACAATCCCCCTGGACAGCCCCTTCCAGTGCTCCGTCACCCTTACTGGGAAGAAGTTCCTTCTCATATTGGTGTGGAACCTCCTATGTTCCAGCTCACACCCATTGCCCCTTGTTCTATCATTAGATGACATAGAGCAGAGCCTGGCTCCATCCTCCTGACACCCACCTTTCACATATTTGTAGAAATTAGTGAGGTCACCCCTCAGTCTGCTTTTTTCCAAACTAAAGAGACCCAGCTCCCTCAGCCTTTCCTCATAAGGGAGGTGTTCAACTTCCTTCATCATCTTCGTTGCTCTACGCTGGACTCCCTCCTATCAATCTAATTTATAAGATGTCTGACACAAAGGCCTGGAGCCAAATTTCATGTAGTCACGGTCATCTTTCAGTGCTGCATGGAAGTTTCCCTTTTAAACCTAGGCTGCTGTGGATTTGTGTCACCCTGGTGACTAAACCCTTGTCTTGGCATTTAGAAACTCTTCCAGGTGAGCTGGCAGAAGTGTCTGCATGTTCTGGGCAGCTGGAGTCCCAGGGCAACACTTACCTACTGTAGTGATGTTTACGAAACTGTGCTTCTAGGAGTTTGGGTTGTTGTGGTCTTTGTGTGGTGGGGTGATGCTGCCATAACTCAGCTGTATCCTTTCCTCACTGGTTCTGTGTTACAAAGGGAGAGAGCTGAGTAAGTGGCTATTACGGACAACCCTGCTAATTGCTCAAAGTTAATCTGGAGCTTGGGACAGGAGATAATTAAAGATTCTGATAAAATTGCTCCTGAAGGGAAAGACTGTTTCATCTTCACAGAATCACAGAACATTAGGGATTGGAATTTGATGGACTGTAAGAACTTTGGTTTTCATAGGCATCTTCAACAGTCTGTGGAAATAAGCCGATCTATCAATGTAAAAACATCTTATCCCAAGGAGTGAAGTTAGAGAGAAGGCAAACGCTAGTTTAGAGGCTCTGATTATGTCCTCTGAATTCAGCTGCTTTTGGTGCTGGTCCATGGGTGAGCTAATGGAAATAAAAACTAGACAGGAGAGTGATCCAGTCTGTGCCATCGTTTGCAGCGATGAAGCTGTCAATGCATTCCTTTTAGTGATCGCTTCTTCCTGGGCTCATCAAGTAGAACACCTCATCTCGGTGATCTTGCTGAGAAAACACCATTTAAATTTAATAGATACCCAGCGTGGTGCCCAACCTCCAGCCATCTTTTCTGTAGCCCTCACTGCTGGAAACTGAGTTCAGGACACCTGGCCCTGTGCTCTGGATTAATTTGATCTTGTTTGTAACCAGCATAGTGGAGACGCTCCACAGCACCGCAGATGTATTCCTGATGCTCTGCGCGATTGATTTATTATGGGGAAACAAAATGGACCTTCTGTTGTGAGAAGAGGCAGAGGAAAGATAATGTTATTTCTGAATCAAATTATCCTTCTATTTTCTAGTTAATTAAGAACACAGTCTTGCTCAAGGCTGAAAAGCTTTGGCTCCAGTTTACACACACACGGTACCTGTCTGCCTCTCCACATTTTTGTAGCCTTACGCAGTCTGGTAATATCTCTGTATCTGCTCCTATAAAAATCTGTGGCAAAAAGCCTTTTTGATTTCAGCTGAGCAGGACCCAGTAGATGCTGACTTTACCTAGACAATGTTCTTTGACAGATGTAGGTCAGTAATAATTCATGTGGTTGAGTCCAACACAACACCGTGAATGCACAATTAAAAAAATCAGTTTGGAGCCTGGCCTTTCCCCTTCCACTTAATCAGTGGTGACACAGAGAAGGAACAGCTGCCCTGTAACAAAACCTCTTTATCATTTCTTCTGTGCTTTGTTGCTGAAATGAACATCATCTTTCCCTCAGAAAGAGTGAGAGGGTACACCGTACCCTATTACTATTTGTAAGGGTTTTTCTTAGGGCAGTGCCTTACCGCATCACGTTTATAACTGTCAAAACATAATCTAGATAGGAAAAGCCTGGTAAAGCGAGAAAGGCTGTTGTTCTGCAGAAGAGGATAGCAAGGTACAATTTCAGTTACGGGGTAACAAGCAGAGCTTGTGTCAGATGAGACAAGAGCAGAGACATTGCTGTCACTTACTACTTAAAAGGATTGTGGAAGTACATTAGTTAATCATCGCAGTAGTCTGCGGGGTGTCCAGACATGGGGAAGCTCTAAGTGCATGAGAAGACAGAATCATAGACTCACACAATCATTTAGGTTAGAAAGGACCTTTTAGGATCACAGAGTCCAGTCATTAACTAATGCCACTGCTAAACCAAGTCCCTAAGCTTCAGATCTACGCAACAGGTCCAGGCATTGTGATTCAACCCTCTTCCTGGGCAGCCTGTTCCAAGGCCTGATGACCCTTTCAATGAAGAAGACAAGACAATGAAGAGACAATTAAATGTTCACCATCTCAGTCCTGGAAAAAACTGGAGGTGCCTGGGGAGGTCTCAGGTGCTTTCAGGGCTCCACGGAGATTTATCCTGAATGCAAAGTACCAAGTGATCTCACACACCAGGCTGCTGAAGTAGTTTTCTGGTCCCTTCTGAGTGTTCAGTGATCTCTGAAGAGGATCTGAACAGAAACTCTGGATTTCTCCCTTCCCTTGAAGTCGAGTGAAAGGTCAAATCTGGCTGTGGATTCAAGCATTGAACTTCAGACCTATCTAAGGTTCTTACTGGTCTGTCACATGACAAGTGCTCTGATGAGAAAGTGGAATCACAGAATCATTAGGGATTGGAAGGGACCTCAAAAGATCATCTACTCCAATCCCCTTATGGACACCGTTCTTATTCCAGTTCCCATGTCCCTGATTCAGTCTAAACCACATGTTCCTCACAAAGAACCTTTCAAAAGCAAAGAATTCCAAAAATCACTGCTATGAACGGCCCAAGAACCTACATTGTAAAGGAGTCCCCAAATGATCCGTCGCCATTGCAGATTTGGTGGTTAGCTTGGGTTTCTAGGGCCAGCAATGGGTCAATTTTCACGCACATATACAAAAAGGCCTTTTGTTTTCCCAAGTATGTGTGAACCTTAAGGAATCCTTCTGGGAAAAAAAGCAGTCTTTTAGTTTTGAAGTATCGTGAGCCAGCAGCAGTTGCTTTGAAAACATCCTTGCCTTTACCGTGGTTTTCATTGGGAAAACGTATTCCCACACTGAAATCAGCACCAGTTTTCAGGAAGGACCCGTGTGTTCTTGCCTTGACATCTGTTGGTGTAAATAATGTAGTAAGATGCGAATTCAGAGGAATGATTTACGTGTATTTGAGGAGATACCTGGTCATTCTGACAACCTGCTTGTAGATGCAGAGCTGTGCCCGGTTCAAACACTAAGCCCGCATGACAGTACAATACGATTATTGCGGATGGGTTTTACAAGTTGCAGACAAATAGAAGAGAGATTTCAGGCTGGCACGGAAGTGTCACCAGAGAGCGACCTTGGGAAGGCTTAAGCTTGGAAAGGAAGTTTACAGTGAGAGCTGTTTTGTTGTTGTGATTTACACTTCCAATAAAGCTAAACCTCAGGAGAATTTTGGCCTCTGCTGGGTGTTTGCAGGTTGGTGAACACAGGACATGGACTTGCCCACTTACACAAAAGGACATCCTTGAAAAGCTGTAAGCTGTGCATTAACATTAGGAAGAGTTGCTTTAATAGGACAAAAATTAATTGGCGGTTGTCACAGAATCACAAAATATTAGGGAGTGGAAGGGACCTCAAAAGATCATCCAGTCCAATCCCCCTGCCACAGCGGGATCTCCTGGATCAAGTTGCACAGGAACATGTCCAGGCAGGTTTTAAATGTCTCCAGAGAAGGAGACTCCACAACCCCTCTGGGCAGCCCCTGCCAGGGCTCTGTCACCCTTACTGGGAAGAAGGTCCTTCTCAGATTGATGTGGAACCTCCTCTGTTCCAGCTCACACCCACTGCTCCTTGCCCTATCACTGGGTGCCCCTGAGCAGAGCCTGGTTCCATCCTCCTGACACCCACCCTTCACGTATTTATAAACGTTAATGTCTTATTAACATTTACCCTAAATTTTTTTAAAAGCGTCTTTTTCTGGTTAAATTAAACACAGAGTTACCAAGCTTTTTCTTTCTCTCTGGTTGTTAATGTCCTGAGCAAACAAAGCACCATCATGTGTCACTTTTCAGTTTGTGGGGGGTTTTTTAGAACCCGTGTTCTATGTGCAAGTGTGTCTTTACGCACTTATGTAAAGTGAGGTGAAACTTCAGTGATTCACTCATTTCCTTTCAGAATGCCATATCATTTGTGAGACTCCTATTTCTAAATAATAATTTCCAAGGGTACATGCACATGTAAATTACTAAAGGACTCTATACTATTACTGGTAGTTGTAGCCTGCTGGGGCAGATCTCTGTATGGATTTGACTGCGGAGGGACAGAGACATAAAACCTCCTTTTATGAAAAGATTCTGAAGTGCATTGCAGCATGGTGTTGGGACTGTGAAGGAGCAAGTTTGATGGAGTTATCTGTTGTTCTTTAACCTGGAGTATCAACTGTTCTTTAACCAGGTGGAAACCCTAAGCCTTCCAGCATTCAGGCTGGTGACAGACCGGATAACCAGTGGCTGCACTATGATAGCCAGAGTTTACCAAAGACTAAGGAAGCCTGGGAGTCGTGTTGCTTTGTGGAGAAAACACACTGGGGATATTACACCTGGCCCCAGTGAGTATCATTCAGCATTAAGATAGAATTGTGAGACTGAGCAGGAAAAAATCATATTTGTTCAGTTCAGTTTTTTCAATTGAAACAAAAATTACAGTTTATTTTTATAAAATACTGTTTGTTTTAACCCTTCTGGTTGGTTTTTGTGGGGTGGTTTTCTGTTGCTTTATTGTTTATTTTCTACTCATTTCTTTTTGGCCTTTGTGAGTACTGTAGTTGTAAAGTTTAACTTATGGTTTGCTCTTCTAGAGTTGACTATAAGTCCTATTTCATATAGAGAATACAGAAAATAATCACAATAAGCTTAATTTTGCGTTGAAATGTGTTTATTGGATTATTTTTGTCATGTTCAGAACGATGACCGTTTATGCTCCAGTTGAGCATCAGCCAAAGCTTGGACGAAAGAGAGATGAGCTGACGGAGGTAAGGGTTCCAGTCTCATTCAGGTTGGTAGTGTTTTTAATACCACTTCTTTTTTTACGTATTAGTCACAGATTTCTGTGGTGATCAGACTCCCTTCTTCTTTTTAACCTAAGCATTGCCTGACATTCAGAGAGTGCTTATGCAAAACGTGTGGAAACAGATATGGTTTGTGTGATTGAAAGGCAGTGTGAAGAAGGGAGTTCAACCACGCAGTTCCATGGCTCTGTGGATATAGTTTTTAATAAGCAATAAGTATTAACTGTTCTGACCTATTCTATTAAAAATACTCTTGCGGCATCCAGTTGCTTCAGGGGAGGTTTAGGTTGGATCTTGGGAAGAAGCTCTTTGCTGAGTGGTTGGGCACTGGAACAGGCTGCCCAGGGAGGTGGTGGAGTCCCCATCCCTGGAGGGGCTTAAAAACCGAGTAGCTGGAGCACTCGAGGCCATGGTCTAGGGGTTAGGGAGCTGCTGGGGTGAGGGCTGGACTTGCTGATCCTGGAGGTCCTTTCCAGCCAGGATGATTCCATGAAACCTGTATCCCCACACGACATTTCTAACTGTATTTCTCCTACTTCAGTTTTTCACGCTTATCGTGTAGCACAGAAAAAACTACTTGAATGTGCTGCAGCTCCTCTGTCAGCGCCCATGGAATCATTGTGTTAATGAGCACTTTATTCCCTTTCAAACCTTTGTTAAGAGTTTAGAACAAGATAATTAACGACTGCTTTGTACAGGTTGTGCTAGTGAAGGGACGGACAACCCAAAAATCCATAGTGAAAACAAAACCCAGGAATCTTACAAAACATTGCCCTGTATTTCCTATGAAAAGGGGAGTAGAGTCGAGTGGGATAACCAGGGCATGATTGGTTTGGGTCAAAACAGGACAAGCACCTCAAAGCTAATACCTTTTTTCCCGTTACAGGCAGAACAGATTATATACGATCACTTCTCTGATCCCAAGTTTGTTGAGCAGTTAATCAAGTTTTTGTCTTTAGAAGACAGAAAAGGAAAAGACAAATTTAATCCTCGCAGGTTTTGCCTCTTCAAGGTAACTTAGAGTTCAGTAACTAAATATCTTCCATTGTGCAGACAGTTATCAAAGCATGGAAAAGCCACACTGCTGCTTGGCTTGTACCCCGGCGTTCCGAAATGTTGTGGTTTCTCCTAAAGTTATGCGCTGTGATGAATCCTTTTCATCCCGTTACGGCATTCTTTGATTAATTACTTGTTCTTTGATTAATTACTTGGTGAAACACATTTGTAATAAGAAACGTGTAGGGCCACTGTATATAAACCCTGTTACAAAAGCAAAGTCGTTTCGTTTTCCGTATATTCAAGCGCTTCGTGATCTTTCCTCTTCTTATGAAGACAGTGGTTTAGGTAATTACAGAAGACGCTTTCACATTGTGTTTTACAGGGCCTTTTCAGAAACTTCGACGATGCCTTCTTGCCAGTCCTTCAGCCCCATTTAGAACAGCTTGTGGCAGACTCCCACGAAAGCACCCAGAGATGTGTAGCTGAAATTATAGCCGGCTTAATACGAGGTTCTAAACACTGGACCTTTGAGAAGGTGAGGAAGGAGTGGGTTTTTTGAGTGATTCATGGAAGTTAAGGAATGAGTTTTAGCAAGCTGTAGTTTGGTTTGGTGCCTGTGTACTGCTGGGTGTTGGTAAGGTGTAAAAGGCTTAAAACTAAGATCAGTTTGCTGGTAAGGAGACAACAAAGCTGACATGGTCTGTAATTCCCAACTGGAGTAAGTGCTTATGTCCACCTCAGACTACTACATCTTCCCAGGGAGATGGCTGAGTCGCCATCCCTGGATGTGTTTAAAGTTCATTTGGACGAGGGGTTGAGGGATCTGGTTTAGGGGTGAACTTGTAAGTTAGGGTAGACGGTTGGATTCACTGATCCCAGAGGTCTTTTCCAACCAGAGTGATTCTGTGATTCGTTTAGTCTTGACCTAAACTTAAAGATTATCTTTAATTGAGTGTCTATGCTGAAAAATAATTCTACAAGAATCAGTTCCTTGATTAAAAAATAGAAACTTTATAATCTGCCTGGCTGGGAAGTCCCAGGGTTGTCCAAGACTGCTGCTTACCAAAAGCAAAGCGTACGCAGCACCTTACGTAACTGTGCTGAAATCACTTAGTCCATAGCAGTTTACACAAAATTAAAACGATTCCCGAGATCTTAACATCTGTGTTGATCTCCTTATAAAAATAGTGTGCTGTAGCTGCTTCCAGAATCCATTTGGGGTTCCTTCTCAATTATTTGAAGAGACGGGAGGACGTAGGCTCACAGATGTTAGATGGTAATTTTGTCCCTAACGAGACAACTCTGCTTTTGCTGAGCAGGTGGAAAAACTTTGGAAGCTTCTCTGTCCGTTGCTTCGAACAGCTTTGTCCAACATTACAGTGGAAACATACAACGATTGGGGCACGTGCATTGCAACCTCCTGTGTAAGTAGCCCAGTGCTGATCCTCAAAAGCCATCTCCAGATGGCCAAGTGTTTCAGGTAATAAAATGTAAATAAGAAGCTTTTGGGTGTGTTTTTCAGTTAAAAGTGAGAACTGCAAATAAGATCCCTTGAAACTATCATAGCTTTTGGGGGACTGTTGTTCTCTCTTGCCCTTTGCAGGCAAATATAATATTTTAGAAAGGAAATGAAGCCTTAGTTTTGCTTCAAGTATCTTAAAGATCAGGGTAAGGGCCTGATTTTTATGTGTGCTCTTGCTAAGTGCTCCATCTTTGTGGGAGGCTGTGCACTCAAATTACCTACTTACTCTTGCTTTAAAAGAGTGCAGCTTAGCCTGCTTGAGAGAGTCCAGCGCAGAGCCACAAAGATGATGAACAGAGTATAACATCTCCCTGCTGAGGAAAGGCTGAGGGAGCTGGGGCTCTTGAGCTCGGAAAAAAGGAGACTGAGGGGTGACCCCGTTGATGAATATGGAAGGGGTGGGTATCAGGAGGATGGAGCCAGGCTCTGCTCAGGGGCATCTAATGATAGGGCAAGGGGCAATGGGTGTGAGCTGGAACAGAGCAGGTTCCACATCAATATGAGAAGGAACTTCTTCCCAGTGAGGGTGCCAGAGCCCTGGCAGGGGCTGCCCAGAGGGGTAGTGGAGTCTCCTTCTCTGGAGACTGTTGAAACCCACCTGGCCATGTTCCTGTGCAACCAGATCTAGGTGGTCCTGCTGTGCCGGGGTGATCCGCCTGGACATGTTCCTGTGTGACTTGGTCGAGGTCATCCTGCTGTGGCAGGGGGATTGGACTGGATGGTCTTTTGCATTCCCTACCAATCCCTAATGTTCTGTGACTCTGCGTGATTATGCTCTGAAAACTAGGTCTCAAATTACCTCCTTAGGCACATAAGATTTCCGTGTGCTATAGGAAACAGAGAGGTGTGGTGTCTGAGAAGCAGGATAAATGACAAATATTTTGATTCTTCTCTGGAGATGTTTAAGACTGCCTGGCCATGTTCCTGTGTGACTCGGTCGAGGTGATCCTGCTGTGGCAGGGGGATTGGACTGGATGTTCTTTTGAGGTCCCTTCCAATCCTTAATGATTCTATGATTCTGTAATTCTTTGAAGTCACTCACCAAAATTCAACGTAGTTAGTGAAGACCCTGGCAATTTGTTAGGAAACTTCTGACATGGTTATTCATGTACAGCAAAAATGAGGCTAAAATTCCTTCTCATCACACGATTGTGTTTACAAAATACTTCAAATCGCCTAGTTTCACTCGGTTTTCCTCTTGTAGAGGTTCACTATGAAGATTTACTTCACTTTGCACTTGATTCATAGGAAAAAACCCAAGGGGTGCAGAGACAGTCTGTCAAAGCTTTCCTTCTTTATACTGAATTTACAAAGAAAATCACCCATTTGCTTATCCTTCTCGTGCTTGTTAATTTTCAGGAGAGCAGAGATCCCAGGAAACTGCACTGGTTGTTTGAATTGCTGTTGGAGTCTCCGTTGAGCGGCGAAGGGGGATCATTTGTGGATGCATGGTAAAACTGATTTTAACTGGTTTGTTGTGGCTGAATGAAACAGGAATGAAAGCACAGATAAAGTGCAAAAGGCTGTGTTGTACCAGCTGCCTTGTAGAAGCAGGGGAACAAAAGCCCTGCTGTCCAATTACCTTTTCCCTCACAATGGCAGCTCCTTCGTTATTTTTTTTAAGGTAATTAAATGTATTTAACAGAACATGGAGGTTTGCTACTGGCGTAGCAGCAGTGCTCTTGTCAAATGCTGTAATTTGGACACATCTGTGGACACAGCTTATGCAGAGAACTTACTCCTTGACGAAACAAGGCTTGGAAGGGACTGGGGACGGGAGGAACAATTTTGTGCAGTTATAAAGATGAGTTGTTCTTACTCCTAGCCGACTTTATGTGCTGCAAGGAGGCCTTGCACAGCAAGAGTGGAGAGTCCCAGAGCTGTTGCACAGACTGCTGAAGTACTTGGAGCCTAAACTCACGCAGGTTTACAAGAACGTCCGAGAGAGGATAGGAAGGTCGGTGCTCTCTTCTGCAGTTCCTGAGGTTTCCTGTTCATGTTATTTGTGTAACTGAGTACCAATATAAGTAACCGGGCCCGAAGTGATACCCGCTTATCTCTGTGCGTTAATACTACTAATAGCAATTAGATCAGTCGTTTTTAGCAGACCTGCTTCAGAAACCTCAGGAAACCTCTTTGGTTTGTCTTCTATCGGATGTGGCCTCTTCTGTTCATGTGGATCTCAACCTCTTAACCCAACCAACTGATTTTCCCCCCTCCAACCTGCAAGAACTCCACATAAAACCTGACACCACAAACCAGATTTACTCTGTCCCAGCCCTAATAAGCCATAAATACGCAAGGAATTCTTTAGTGACTTCAAAACTAACTGCTTATCTGTTCAAAGGAAGGGGGCATTGCGGCTTAGTGATTGTCTAACCCCACTCGATTCAAACAGCTACAAAGAGGGTGTTTGAAGAACTTTTTTATTGTGAATAACTTTGCTAAATGGAAATTCTCTCTCAAGTCTTAAACTGCAAAGTTCAGTTAGCTGGTCTTGCTCACTTTTCGCTGTGTTCTCTAGACGTGCTAACTTACCGTTCTTGCACTCTTTGTTCCCTCTTTGTTTTAGTGTTCTGACCTACATATTCATGATAGATGTTTCCTTGCCAAATACTGCTGCAACTAAATCTCCTCGTGTCCATGAATTTACTACCCGGATACTTGAAAACCTTAAACCCCTCATGGAGGCAGATGAAGAAATTCAGAATCATGTTATGGAAGAGAATGGAGTTGGTGAACAAGATGAGCGAACTCAGGGCATTAAACTCTTGAAAACGAGTGAGTTACGAGTGAGAAATGGGGTAATTTAAGTCGTGAGGACTGGGCTCTGCAAACTGTACAGTTGCCGTGCACAGTTTGTCCTTTCAGATCTGTGCTGTAACCAGGTGTCTGTTACTTCAGGGTTTATATACAAGGTCAAACTTAACTCTTGGTTTGACTGACTTGGTGTCAGTCCATGTGATGTGTGAAAACATCACAGGTGACTCTTGCAGTGAACTTGATCTATAACCTTGTTTGGGGATTTTAATTGTGTTTTTATCTTCTTAATCAGTGATTATTACTTTTTATAAAAACAGTTCTGAAGTGGTTGATGGCAAGTGCAGGACGGTCCTTCTCTACAGCTGTCACAGAGCAACTCCAGCTGTTACCTCTGTTTTTCAAGGTACATGCTTTTAATTGCTCCATATTAGTCCTGTTTGATTAAAAAGGGATTCTATACGTAAACCAAACTAAAAGGGATCCTATATATTAAAAAAAAATACCTAAAGGCGAGAAAAATACCCACAATGGTAATAATAAGCCACAAATACTAAAGAGTCCTAAATTATTAATGCTTGGGTACGTTACAGCTGGTAGTCTCTTCTGTTGAAGTGTTTCGTGGCAGTAATCCTTGTATTGTTTTATGAAGCTGGGTCTTGCAGTGCTACGTACCTGAAAGAATATGTTTGTGTGCTCACAGAGTCACAGAACGTTAGGGATTGGAAGGGACCTTGAAACATCATCTAGTCTAATCCCCCTGCCAGAGCAGGATCCCCTAGATCAAGTTGCACAGGAACATGGCCAGGCGGGTTTGAAATATCTTCAGAGAAGGAGACTCCACAATGCCCCTAGGCAGCCCCTCACAGTGCTCTGGCACCCTCGCCTGGAAGAAGTTCCTTCTCACGTTGATGTGGAACCTCGTGTGTTCCAGCTGACACATGTTGCCCCTTGTCCTGTCATTTCATTGGCCACTGAGCAGAGCCTGGCTCCATCCTCCTGACACCTGCCTTTTCCATATTTATCAACATTAATGAGGTCACCCCCCAGTTTCCTTTTCTACAAGGTCAAGAGACCCAGCTCCCTCAGCCTTTCCTCAGCAGGGAGATATTTCACTCCATTGTCTTTGTGGCTTTGCACTGGAGGTGTTTAAGGCCAGGCTGCATGAGGCTCTGGCCAGCCTGATCTAGGGTGGGGTGTCCCTGCCCATGGCAGGGGGGTTGGAACTGGATGATCCTGTGGTCCCTTCCAGCCCTGACTGATTCTATGATTCCATAAAACCTGTGTTGTAGGTGCTTAGAACTTCTAGAAAACAATATGGATGTGTTCCTGTGTGACTTGTCTGGGTGATCCTGCTCTGGCAGAGGGATCGGACTGGATGATCTTTTGCGGTCCCTTCCAATCCCTAATGATTCTATGATTCTATCTCCTCCCTCCTCAGTCTGCTTACACTTTGTGTATTAACACAAAGTACAGAGAGAGCCTGGGACAAAATAAGCATGAAGAACAGAGAAACGAGACTTTTCTTACACTCACTTGGACACAGGACTCCCGCATGGAGTCCTGGGCAAAGTTTTATGCAATCAAATATTTAGAAGTTGCCTCAACTGAAGTTGTGCAAAGGAGACATTCCCAGCTTCAGCTGAATCTGGTGGAAGCTCAGGTTCTCTTATTTCATTATTAACTAGTTTACTATGCAAAAGGTACTAGCAATCTCTTTTATGGGATAGCCCACAAAAGAGATCTGCTTCCTTGGAATTTTCACACTGAGGAGCCACAAGGTATCCAGCACTATCACAATGTTGCTTGAATAATTGGCAGAAAACGTGCTCCATACAGCACACTGCCTATAACCTTACTGATAGCAAATTCATTTGGGTCCAAGTTTAGGTTGTTTTTGATCACAGGTGAGGGATTTGAAGGTTTATTCTACTTTGCAAAATACAGCACATACTTTAGAGTAGTTTAGTGTCTGCTCTTGATTTGCCCCTCTCAAAATTCTTTCTTCACAGCTCAGTAGGTCTGTACACAATAGTAGCTGGATTCGGTTGGCCCAAGGGCCAGCCAGTGTCAATAGCTCACAACTGGTTATGATCAGTCTGAGCAGCCTGCAAGAAGCTGTTCTGTGTGTCAGATTTGTTTGTTTGGCACAACATAGAATTGCAAAAACACAAGGAAAGACCTTTCTGCAAGGGGAAGGAAAGGGTTGTAAAGAAAAGGCAAGGGACTTTCTGGGTTATCAGAATGTACTCTGCTTTTATAGGTAGGATCTTCAAGTCTCTTTGGTAAATGCTTTAAGCTCTATCATCAAAAGCCAGAGGGATTTAGAGAACTCCAGTTCTGCCCCTCCCCTTTAAGAAAGATACTCACATTACAGCAGTTGAAGGCCAGCTGGAGGAAGCCAGGGGGACAGTCTCCCACCATATGCTGGAAGGCATCGTAATCTAATCCAAAATTCTGTACAAATGAAAACAGAGCACAGAGACATAAATGAGGGCTGCTACCTGTCCCACAGCATTTTTTCACGGGGTCCCTACATAGAGCTATTGGTAATAACCATGAGCACCATTTCTCAGCAACCACATAGAGAATTTTGAGAAAACTTCATGCATGCTCTGAACTGCGGCGCTCCCAATGGGGATTACTTGATACAAGATACCAGTAGGAGAATGAGCTGACTTGAAAGCCCATCTTTCCTCCTGGAATCAACTGCAATCCATTGCACTTGAAATGGTGCCCCTGGAGATCTGGAAGCAGTATCTTACAATGCAAAGTTTCACCATGGTGACTTTCACAGAGTCAATTAACAGCCTGCTGTAAAAACAGAGGCTTCACTGTAATGAAAATTTACCAATTAAAAGTTATTTTTTCAGTGAATGGTAGACTGATAATACAAATTATCCCATTTCTTAAATGGAATTCCTGAAGGGCAGGGAAACAAAAGGACTTCCTAATTACTGCAGATCAAGACCTAAGCAATTGTACAGTTTCAAAACTGGAGATACTGTAGATCTGCCACAACGGGCCAAAAGCTGCCCTGCAGATGGGGCCCTTTCAGTTGCCTCCATCAAAAGGCAGCTGAAGAAATAACAAGTGTCTCATTTGTTGAGTCAATTCTAGCTCAGACCCGCAGTCTACAGAAAAATAAGCGTGAATCTTATTTTAGCTGCTGCTAACACGGGTTCTGCCCCTTTCACAGGAAAGGGCTGCCTCGTGGTTGCAGTGTGCCAACAGTGCTCAGTTCTGAACATGGCAAGAAGTCTACATGAGCTATCACTCCACAAAAGAAAGGTCACTGCAATGCTCTTCATGTTCTGCCAGTTAGGGGCAGAAAGGATTTTGCATAAGGACTGCAGCTGGACAAATTCTGTTTCAATAGAGCTTCCCACAATAACAGCACAGAACAACAAAAGCCTTTACAGGCTATTTTTAATGTAACACCTATTCACTGGATCTTTGGCAGCAGTGCCAGTTTTAAATGCCGTCAATTATCGTGGCATACTTACCACCTCCCGCCTATGTTATAAAAGAAACAACTTACCTCTGTGCGAGGGAGATAGTCTGGATCTGCCTGTATTCTTGCTATAATCTCGCACAGAATTATACCATAGGAGAACACATCCGCCTGAGAGAGAAAAAAACCAAACAGCCACATGGTTCAGCGATGAATACTCAAGTGTCCTTATCTGCAACGGAGTTTCTCTTTACCTCGAACGGTTATCGTGTCAACCAGCACCACAGCTTTACAACACTAAGCAACTGCATTGTACCTAACACATTGCAGGCGTAGAAACACGTTCTCACACTACAGCGTTCTTGTTGCACAAAGAGCAATGGTAGCTTTAAAATGCTTCCAAGAAAAAAAAGAGGAGAGCCACCAAACAATTCTTAATTCATCACTGTAATAAATAAATCCATCAATCAACCCATCTACCCTTCCTTGCATAAAAGATGGTGAAGTTGCACTTGATGGCAGTAATTTAAAGCATGACAGGCCTATATATCACTGGTTAGAAAGACAGGTTGAGAATGCACATCATTGCAGCTTATCCAGAACATTAATGCAGTTTTTAAGAGAAAAATACATTTTTCTCTTCTCATAGTTTAATAATTCTGGAGAAAACAGTGTCTTTTGTGAAGCTCAATACATCTAGTAACACTGTACACAGTGACTTGCACTGAAATTTCCATGACGAGTAAGTGATTACTAAGTGACTACCTCTGGAGCTGCACAGCTCCTCACATTCCCACCCACCTACATTTACCATTAAATAAAACTTAGGAAAACGTGGAATACAAGCCTACAGGGACAGAGCCAGCATCCCTTACCCCTTACATATGAGGCAGGTTTATATTTCACCTTTCATGCTGATGAGGATGACCTGTGCTGCTTCTTTAGTCCTTTATGCCCTGGGGTTAGTGAGAAATGTGGCACCATAGATTTGGGTACTTTATTATTAATTTAGGTTAATGTGAACTCTTGAAGAGCTTTGAAATGGTAATCGTTACATTAACTACTGAGGTAGCTACTGCTTTCCTGCAAGTCCAAAGTACCACCGATTAAACAAATTATTGACTACTAGCTATAAAAAGATACAAGCTGAAGTAGACTATGTTACACGTGCAAGAGAAAATCTCGTGTAGAGAAGAGCTTCACTGAAATACTGTTTCGAAAACCCAGTGTGATCTAATCCTCCTCTGAAAGAAACATTTCCCAATGTCACAAATAAGAAAACTTAGAAATACTGTTGGAGAACATTTTTACTCAGGCATCTTATCTTGAGAAATGTTGATTTTAATTTTTTTTAGTTTAAACTAAAATAATTATATGAGTTAGCCTCTAACTTTTATAGATTTCACCAGTGTATGGTCAGAGAAGCCACCTCCCTACTTGCTCATGAGACATGGCTAAATTAAGCTGTGTTAGGTCAAGAAGCCATTACCATACTTCTCGATGCAGGGAGCTTCAGAATAGAAATAGCATAACAGTGAATTACACCAAAGGTAATTTTATTTCCATACAAGAATCCAAACCATGAAGTAGCTTTTCAACTCACACCTTCCCCGAGTCTGAGTGATTACTGAGTACAGAAATGACACCATGAATATAACTTTAACAGTACGGAAATTTTAAATTCTGTATACATCTGTTGAAGAGAAATGGCTGACAACTCAAGACCACTGACATTGTGCACCTACCTTTTCATTGTAAGGTTCATCTCGGAGAACTTCTGGTGCCATCCAGAAGGGTGAACCCACAACTGGTAACTTCTCACTGTATCAATATGGGACAGATGGGAGGAAATGGGTATTGGGGAAGACAGAGACCAACCATTAATTAAATGCTCAAGAATTGCTGCTAAATTTCTAGAACTCCAGCTATCTGCAGAAAAAGTAAAAAAAAGCTACAATCACTCCTATTTTATTTCTAGTTTCTAAGTGTCTGATCACTTCTAAAAAGATAATTTTTATTTTAAGGTCATGGCTGTTCAATAGTTTTTGTTTCCAGACTCTTGACAGAGTTGGCTCCTTCATCTGTATGGAGAAACATGTGTGGACAAGAGTTTTAGGCTAGATGTCAGCTTCTCCAGTCATGCAGCAAGACACGCAGGTATCCATCCCTACAAATATACTGACAAGCAGCAGCTCTGTAAGCGTTCAGCACAGCCTACTTGAAACTGTATTAAAAAGAGGTCGAGATTAGACGTAATCAGAATAGAGCCAATCTCAAAAAATTTGCAGTGTGGCTGACTGTGGGGCCTTAAGGCCTCCAGCTTGCTGCCCAGCTGACCTTGAAGGAATACTTGAAAAAATAAATGTTTTTGAAGGCCTAAAGACAGCGTGGTTTGATGGCAAGGAAATGAGACCACAAAGGCACATTTGAAAATGGAGGCGAGACTAGAACAAACCAAACTGGTGACTAATGTAAGAATTGGACTATGTTGGATTTTGGTATCAAGCCACCTTAACTTCAGCTATGACTGTACTTCCCGTTTTCAAGGCATCTCAAAAGTGGGTACAAAGGACACCTTAAGAGACCTATGGTGCTTTCCTGATTTTGCCACAGGTTCATACCAAGACAGCTCAAGCCTTCAGCACCTTAAACTGCACAGGTTCCACAGCAGTGGATAAGATACGTGTTGGATATACTTATCAGCAGTTTGGAAAATAAGATGTCCATGTTGCTAAGGTTTTAGATTGATATTTCATCAACAATAATGCAAGCCTTGAGATCTCCCACTAAATGGTTTTAGTGTACATGCAGTTTAAAATCCATGTATAGCCGAGATCAACTTTTATTGTTTTCTTTGCAGTCTAAAGACCTGGAAAGCTTTTAATTATTTTATGCAGAAGCACACACTGCAGAATATCTAACAACATAGTTAACAGTCAGAATACTCTGAAATATGCAAGTCAATATACAGAGAGAACAATGAAATCCTTGTTCTTGAACTCCCTGAGGGAGGGATGACAAAAGGACTATTTCCAGTTGTGGCAATAGCTTATGACAGTCACCTGGACATTCCTTTAATAAGATTATAATTTCACCCTCAAGAGAGCACAATGATAAGCTACTGCTAGACAGTAATTCTAATCTAGTTGTTATAAACCTAGATCTTAACAACTAACTCAGAGGTTAAAGAGAATAATACTGGAATGTCACTGAATGTTGTTTATGAAAATGGAAATAAGCAAATTAAGTTGTTTGGAATCAACAGAGGACATTAATTATTAAATCATTCCAATCCCAAATGCTGGACAGTATTTTTGTGTTTGTTTTGTGGTGGTTTATTTCACACCAAAATTCCCAAGTACCTGTGTAGAAGATCTACAGAAAAGCTTGACCTATACTCATTGTAGCGTTTTTGATGGATAAATCTATCAAAATGGACAGTAATTAAGGCTAGAACCTCTAGGTCATTCAGCCTGCAACTGTAGACTGAAAACTATTCCTTGCAAATCCTGTATTAAGATGCAATAATGGCCTCAGGTGTCTGACTTACTTCTGACCTGCAGCTCTCACTGTATTCTGATCGATTCACGTACCTGTGATCAGGAATTTTCTCTGCTAAACCAAAGTCTCCCACTATTGCTGAGTATCCATTCTCATCATGTTTTATCAAACAGTTCTGGGAAAAAACAACAACAGAAGAGTTATTGTCTAGGCACGAAGCCCGTATATAATTTGTTTTATTTATTTGTAATCTGGAACAAGACAACAATATATTGTTCAGAAGACATTCATCTGTGAGAAGCTTTTGTCTGAAAGCAACCACCCTTTT
>JAOXOE010000256.1:532239-543335 GCA_028565055.1 Phoeniculus purpureus
AATCCCTCATCCAAGTCATTAATGAATAGATTGAATAGGACTGGTCCCAGTACTGACCCTTGGGGGACTCCACTAGACTCTGTGCCATTGACCACTACTCTCTGGCTTCTATCCTGCAGCCATTTCACAACCCACCTCACTGTCCTATCGTCCGGACCACACTGCCTCAGTTCGGCTGTGAGACACTGTGTCAAATGTGAAGTCAACAATAACTTATCAGGATGGTTTCTGAGAGGTTTTTGTTACAGATTGTCATTGCTTTAAAAAAACCCCCACAAACAACTTCCCTTCCAATCTCTACTGTCCTGTGATTCTGTGACTAATGAAAAGTCATTTTTTACTCATAAAATTCAGCTGTTTAATTCAGAGACAGGAAGAGAAGATTTCTATCTGGGACGAAGGGAGGTGCACAGGTACCTGCTCCTACCTGGGGTTTTGCCTCCCATCAGCAGGGGAACAGTTTCCTTAAAACCACAGCAGCACTGGCTATTGATGTGAAGTAATTTGAACATAAGAATAGAAGCTCACAGTCCAAGGAGAAATCCAACAATGGATCTTCTGTTGTGCCTGACCCCACTTGTGGAGGCAACAGCACACACATTTACCAAATTAGCTGTTTGCAAGCTGTTTCTTTTAATCCAGGTGTTACTGCTCTGAGACTTCCTCTGCAGAAGTATCTGAACCATTCCCTCAGGTAAGCCCATCACTGCAGAAGGAACACCCCTTTACTCCCAAATGCCCCTTTAACCTCACTGAAAGCTGCTCTGTTTCCTGCATGAGGCCAAAGACACGGACTGGCATCTGTGTGTGTTTGCCAAGCCACACAGTGCTGTCCTACGGACTCTTGGAAGCAACGAATTCCGGTTACCTGGCAAATACCGACACACCAACTGCAGGGCAGCCGCTCGCCGTCACTTGACAGAGCGTGAGACAGTCTGTCACCAGCAGCAGGAGCTGGTGCCCAGCAAGCAGGGCCTGGCTGAATGAACACTGGCCCTAGCCAAAGCCCCTGGGTCAGATACCAGCCTGTTCCTATAGAGCAGAAAGCAGGGGCTTGCCTGGTGGTCAGGGGGGAGGCTCAGGGCAGCCTTGCTCCAGCTGGAAGCATCACCCTGTGTGGTTCAGCTTCAGGGGGTTGCAACCTCTTCAGCAGCTGCCTTGTGTTGGCATAAGGTTGCGTGGGGACTTCTCTGGCCAAACAAAACCACCAGGGTGGGAAAAATGTGCTGGGCAAGTGGGAAGTTTAACCAGTTCTTGGTCTTTCTACCTCTTTGTGGCATCAGAGCGTACTGTGGGGCGTGCTCAGGCTCTGTGGTGGAAATAATGCACATCTCAGAGAAGTGCTCTGTGTCAGATGGCAGGATGGGATCTGGGGAGGTTTTTGCCCTAAATGAGGTAGATTGGGCCTGGCATCAGCTTTGCTCAGACTGTATTGCCTGGAAAGATGACCCCAGTTCTTGCAGGTAGCAGGAACACCCGTAGGGAGGTGGCTGGTCCTTATGGAAGTGTGTGCTTTCATCCCACACAGGTCATACAGAGATCTAATACAGACACTTCTCCCTGAGCTCCAACCTCCAAAATCACACCTTTGTCAGCAGATACCGCTTTATGGGCACAGATCAGTGTGCTGTTCAAAATCTTATGTTGTCCTAGAATCACAGAACACTGGAGATAGGAACGGACCTCGAAAGATCATCCAGTCCAATCCCCCTGCCAGAGCAGGATCACCTAGACCAAGTCGCACAGAAACATATCCAGGTGGGTCTTAAATGTCTCCAGAGAAGGAGACTCCACAACCCCCCTGGGCAGCCCCTGCCAGTGCTCTGTCACCCTCACTGGGAAGAAGTTCCTTCTCATATTGATGTGGAACCTCCTCTGTTTCAGCTCACATCCATTCCCCCTTGTCCTATCACTGGGTGCCTCTGAGCAGAGCCCGGCTCCATCCTCCTGACACCCACCCTTCACATACTGATCAACATTTCATGGGGTCACCCTTCAGTCTCCCTCTTTCCAAGCTCAGAAGACCCAGCAGATAATATTCCATTTATATCTTTTTAATATTCCATCCCAGGAAAACAGCTGTTTAGGGAATATTTGATCAGTGACTTTAAAAGTTCCATTGCACCTACTTTTTCAGCAGAAGGAAGCATTGCTTTCTTTCATTCTTGGTTTAAGTACCACTGAAAGAGGGTAACTATCATTTTAATATAAATATTAGCTTAGGTGTTAGTAGTAAGTTTAACTTCCAACAAGGTAAGGTGCTTTCCTGTGTAAAATCTGTATAAATCCACTGTTTATGACTCCACAGATCTGTCTCCTGTTGAATCCTATCAGCCTATTCATGACAAAAATGCTTCTCTTATACATCCAGCTCCGTGAGGAAGTACGTCTTCAGTTAGAAGCAGATTATCCTTAGTGTTGTGAAAGATGAAATAGGACAGAATCTGTTACTGATGGTTTCAACGTGAGTCAAAAAGAGACCAGTTTGTCAGCTTGTCAATCTGCCAAGTTTTGTTGCATCTCTTGAACCAGCGATGTACAAAGGGAAGGAGATAAAATCCAAATTCCCTTGGCTGTGGAATGTGCATAGCACTCCAGATCTGTGTAGGAAGGCACAGTCTGCTCTTGTAAGTGCTGTCAGGATTGTAAGCTTTTTCGCAGGAGGAAAAATAAAAGGTGCCTGTCATGCGTCATGGATTGATGTTTGTCAGCTTCCAAAAGCTGGGGGAAGAATCACACATTGTTTTTCTTCTGTATCACTAATTCACACAACTGAAGGCTTGCGATAAATGATGTGAATTCAGGTGTGTTCAGGCACAGTGAAGCATCGTTAGTGTTCATCTCTAGTCTGTTCCATTTGCCCTGCACCATCATTTTTTGCTGGGTTTTGTGCTTTGGGCAAGTAGGATGAGAGGGCAGGGTCTGTAGCTGCACCAGGGGAGGGTTAGGTTGGATATTAGGAAGCCATTCCTCGTGGAAAGGGTGATCAGAGCCCGGACTGGGCTGCCCAGGGCAGTGGTGGAGTCCCCATCCCTGGAGGTGTTGAAGGGCAGCCTGGCTGTGGCCCTTAGTGCCCTGGTCCAGCTGCTCTGGTGATGTTAGGTCCTGGTCTGGATGAGCTCAGAGGGTTTTTCCAGCCTCAGTAAATCTATGACAGGCAGTGTGGCTGCACTACAGAGTCTGGCTTCTCTTGAACACAAGTTTCATGCACCCAACTTCAAGCAGAGGGCTCTAGCACTGCAAAAAGCTGCAATTAAATGGTGGAGTGGGAAATCCTCTGAAAATCAGAGGACTGACAGAGCTGGTGGAATACTGTAAGTGTAAGAGTGTGTAACCCTGCTGCTGATAATGGAGAAAGTGTAGAGTCATGAGAAACACTGTACAGCAGGATTCCCACTGAGTATCGCGTCTAACTTCCGAGACATACAGGCCGTTGGAGAGAGCTGCAGGAATGGTTTGAGTTTGGGGAATCATCATTTGCACTGAACAATTCTGTGTGCTCAGAAGTAGGTGAACAGTGAAAATAACTGTATTCAGCCTGGAGTAAGGGTTCAAGTGGTAGCCTGGTTGATCTGAAAGCATCTTTCTCACTGTTTTCTCAGCCATAATTTGATCCAGGACAGCACATGAGTAGGTGCTTCACAGGTGTGTGTAGTTTTGTAAGTCATTGTACTGAATGCACAGCACTCAAGGCCTGACAAACATCTTTCCCGTTAAACTACAATTTTGCAGTAAAGGGAATGTTTTCCCCTTCTGTAAGTAGCCCATTGCAGTTAGGTTCTGCTTCTGCTGGTGAGTGTTTCTGTTCTGATAGCATTACAGTCTGGTAGACGTTGCTCAGTCGCTTCTGACCCAAGAAAACCTGAAACCCCATAGCTGATGGGCAGAGAGTTGCTGTGCTGCCATCGTGGGAGAGTATGATGATGTGTAACCTCACATGTGAGGAGTTACTCGTTTTCTGTGTACGACGTTGAAGACTCGACTGCTAGATGTTCCTTGCAGCAAAGCATTCCTCTTCAGTAGGTAATTAATGCTGAAACAAAAGTGCTTTTAATACAGCGAATAGTGATTTAAATGAGCCCAGTGCACTTGGGAACTTGCTCACTTCACAGCCAGTCTTCTGTTCTGTTCAGGCTCTTGCGTTAACACGCAGTGTTTCATTTCATAGCTTAGTTCTTAAGAGACTCACAAATTGCTAATAAACAACACCGGCAGCATCTCACTTTGTGCTTCTTTACGCTGTTACCAAAGATCACGTTTGAATAATATGTTGTAGAAATTACGATGGAACAAAGCGAAGCCTCAAGAGCTTATTGTTAACTCACTAGGTTTAATTATTGCAGCCCTTGCAGCTATCCTTACTGCTCTGTGGAGGCTGAGAACAAGATGTTCAAGGATATAATTTATTATAATCTGCTGCGCTGGATTCAGAGCGTCGGCAGGGGTTTGTACTCCACACAGACAAACGTTCTGTTTACGGTGACGTGCACCAGTACGTTCTTCACAAAACCCCTGCCCCTTGCTCTCGGTGTTTGCATAGGTTCATTTGGTTTTCAAGTTTGTAAATGCTGGGAGGACTGTGTCAGCCTGCAATTAGTGCAAGTGAAGTTCAGAAGGATTCCAAATTAAACATGGTTTTATAGCTCTATAATTTGAGGAGTTTAGATTTGAGTAGATAAGTGAGTAATACCAGTGGGTTATGCCTTCCTCTAATAGCGACTGAGTTGTCTTTACGTGTACTCTGCTAACATCGTGTTGTGGCTGTTACGGAAGGGGTAGAAGAGGAGATCTGTGTTTTGGATGGTCTGGTGATGAGCTGAAAACGCAGTTTACTCTTGTTCTTTGGGGCTTCTGTGTTAAAGAAGAGAATACTATCTTGCCAACCTGGAGTTCTGTTTTTCTTCATGTAGTGAAAAGAACTCAGGACAACAAATTAAATGATGCTGGAACATTCTAGAACTGAATTGTTGACCTTAAACTACTGAAGTTTGTTTTCACTGCTTCTCATTCCAATATTTGTTGTATTGCTCAAAGAATTCTTGTGCTGCAGTAGAACAGAACTCGCTTTGTCTCATGAACGAGCCTCTTGCCTTCTGTTGGAAAAGCTCTTCTCCTTTCACAGCTCTAATGTCTCTGTGTTTAAGGAGGGATAACTGAATGCTTTCAAATAAAATATGCTTTATTGACTGGTAACATTAATGTTATCTCAGAGACCACTAGGAATTGTATAAAGCAGGTTGATTACTTGGGGTGGCACATTGATCCCCTGCAACGCTACAGGCTGAAGGAAGTGTGACGGGAAAGCAGTCTCACCGAAAAGGACCTGGGGGTTCTAACTGACAGGAGGCTAAATATGAGCCAGCAGGGTGCCCAGGTGGCCAAGAAGGCCAGTGGCATCCTGGCCTGGACCAGGAACTCCGTGTCCAGCAGGAGTAGGGAGCTGATGGTCCCCCTGTACTCAGCACTGGGGAGGCTGCACCCTGAGTACTGTGTCCGGTTGTGGGCACCTCAGTACAAGGGAGGCATCGAGGTGCCAGAGTGGGCTGCCCAGGGTGGTGGCTGAGTCCCCATCCCTGGAGGTGTTTAAAAGTTGCTCAGATGTAGTGTTGGGATCTAGTTTAGGGGTGACCTTGTAGAGTAGGATTGATGGTTGGACTGTATGATCCCAGGGGTCTTTTCTAACCGGAATGTTTCTGTGATTCTATGATCTTGTTCTAGAACATGTATTTGGAGTCTGGCTTTACACTTTCTAAAGCTCATCTAGCTGTAATAAATAGTCTGGACACTGGAGTTGCAGTATTTGCTTGAGTAGTGGGTCACTTTATGACAAATTATGTGAAGGTAGATCTATATTACAATAGAATTATTTTTATTCAGGTGTAAAGGGGCTTAAACTAGGAGGAATTTAAGATCTGTGAGATAACAGCCTAATAGTTTAAAGGCTTTTCTTGCTGTGCACGTGTGCTCAGTAACAGTGTTCTGGTCTCCCTCTGACTGTAGGTGCGAGAGATGGCCGCTACCACGCTGAGCGGTCTGCTGCAGTGCAATTTCCTCACAATGGATGGGCCCATGCAGACCCACTTTGAACAGCTGTGCAAGATGAGGCTACCAAAAAAAAGAAAGCGAGACCTGGGTTCAGCGGTGGATACAATTCCTTCTGGTGGTAAGCAGACCGCTTCAGTCTAAACTCGTGTGTGGGGTTTGTTCAGGCTTTTTGTGGCTTTGGCTGGGTTGTGTTCTCGGTTTTGGGTTTTATTCCATGTCAAAACTCACTCAATACGAGTACTAATATGTTACTTTCATTAGATAACTTCTGGTTTTTAGCCTAGAGAAGAGATTGAGGGGCGACCTTCTTGGCCTCTACAACTACTTGAATGGAAAGAGGTTGTAGAGAGGCTGCAGTTGCTCTGTTCTCCCGCTAGGACAAGGGGAAATGGTCTTAAGCTGCACCAGGGGAGGTTCAGATTGGATGTCAGGAGGAATTTCTTTGCCGAAAGGATTGTCAGGCACTAGAACAGCTGCCCAGAGAGGGGATTGAGTCCTCATCCCTGGAGGTGTTGAAGAGAAGGGTAGACGTTGTGCTGGGAGACAGGGTTTAGTGGTGCTGATCGGGCTAGGAAAAGGTTGGACTTCATGACCTTGAAGGTTTTTGCAGCCAAAACTGTTCTGTGAATCCTGTGATATATATGCTCTCTTCAGTCACTCTCAGCAGTTCAAAACAGGTTTATTTTCAATTTTCACTGGTAACCAGTTTGAAGTTGTGTCATTTGAGTTAGGTTTATGGTTGGGCTGGATGACCTTCAAGGGCAGCTTTTCCAACTTAAATGATTCTATAGGATTGAGGAGTGTCTTATAAAATAGCAGCACCTTGTCAAACGTCCCTGAATATATTGCAGACCTGGTGAAGCGCCATGCTGGTGTGCTGGGACTGAGTGCATGTATTCTGTCAAGTCCCTATGATGTTCCCACCTGGATGCCACAGCTCTTGATGGATCTCAGTGCCCATCTTAATGATCCTCAGCCTATTGAGGTAAAACCACTTCTATAATTTCTCTGTGCAACGTAATGCATCTAAAATACGTTCTTCTCATTCGCTGTTCCCCTTTTTACTGGAAATAAGAAGGAAGCTACTAAGACACTCAGTTTCTGCTGTTTTTCATTAAAGCATTTTAAGCTGTGGACTGCTTTTGGGCGGTTTTTTTGTTGTTGTTTGATCTTGCGTAAAGGTGCAAAGACTGTCTATATGAAGGAAATCATAATTTTTTTAATTAAAAATGTCATTTTTTTGTGTGCCGTGCTAGACAATAGCAGCCTGACTGAAAGAAGGCACTCATGTCTAAAACATGCTTTTATAAGCAGCCCTGGAAACAGCTTTTTAATGAATCAGTGGCCTTTAACTCTGGTTTTCAGCTGTGCCTGTTGGTTTTGTTGACCGTTGCTGTTTTAACCAGAATAGTGAGTTTATGGCAGAACTCCTCTGTCGATTTAACAAACTTTGCTGTGCTTTCCTGAATCAAAAAACTGAACTGATGGGACTTTTCTTTTGTTACTTTAATAATGATCACTCTAGTAATAGGGGATCACATTCTTCTGACTTGTTTCTTGTGCACCTTATGTGCTTCATCAACTCTTCCTCCTGTTTGAGTCCTGAGACTTGAGTTTGAAATACTCAAGGAAAAGGAAGCAGGGAAAAGGATTTAACTTAACCTTCATAAGAGTCTGTTAATGTGTTTTAATTCAGAATTGTGGGTCAGAAAATCCTTTTTATAAGAATGTTTGACCCGTGACACCAGTCAAAAGACTAAACAGAACTGCTAAAATACTGGGGAGGTGGGCTGAGTTCCCCAGAGCCCTTCTGGCCTTTGCCATGGCTCAAACCCTTGGCTCTGCTCCGTACCTGTTGTTGTTGTACTCAATGTTTGTTTTCCTGTGGAGCTTAAATCCATTACTGATGCAGATCAATAATGATTGTCCACTGTGCAGATGACTGTGAAAAAAACACTCTCAAACTTCCGGAGGACCCATCACGACAACTGGCAGGAGCATAAACAGCAGTTCACAGATGACCAGCTACTAGTGCTCACCGACCTCTTGGTTTCACCGTGCTATTATGCATAGACGGGTGAGATGATTTGTTTGCACGTAAATCAACATAAATATCAGTCTTAAGAAATGTAGTCTAGCTCTGCAGTCTAGTATGTTTTGAGCGCCACAGTATCAGACGGACATGGAGGTGCTGGAGCAGGGCCAGAGAAGGGCAATGAGGCTGGGGAGAGGGCTGGAGAACAGGCTCTGTGAAGAGAGGCTGAGGGAACTGGGGTTAGTTAGTCTAGAGAAGAGGAGGCTGAGAAGAGACCTTCTTGCTCTCTACAGCTCCCTCAAAGGAGGTTTTAGCGAGGCTGGTGCTGCTCTCTTCTCCCAAATTCCTAATCATAGGATGAAGGCAAATGGCCTCAAGTTGCATCAGGGGAGGTTTAGACTGGATGTTAGAAAGAAGTTTTTTCGTGAGAGAGTGGATGGGCACTGGAAGAGGCTGCCCAGGGAGGGAGTGGAGTCCCCATCCCTGGAGGTGTTTAAAAACTGAGTAGCCAGAGCACTTGAGGTGATGGTGTAGGGGTCAGGGAGCTGTTGGGCTGAGGGCTGGACTTGCTGATCCTGGAGGTCCTTTCCAGCCATGACAATTCTGTGATTCTATGGAGAGCAGAGAAGTCCCTGACCTCCCAGGGTCTGCTCAAGATGAGGTTTGTTTTGGTTAAACATAGTCTGTTTGTTTGTGTTACACTGTGTTCCACCAGTGTTTTGCTAAGCCACTTGTTTTCCTGAATATTGATGTTCATCATCTCCTCTTTCTGCCAGTTAGCTGACTTTTAAATGGCTGGCAGGTTCCCTAAAGGCAAGGTACTCTGTCCTCCTGATACCTCTGAGGACTTTTAGCCTATACCTAGTTCAGCACATCACTTACATCACCAGCCTACCTGGCTATCAAACTACCTCCCCTTCTACATTATGGCTTCGTTACCATAATGTGTATTCTTCGTGTCTCTTCGCACAGACACGTCCCCAAAGAATGAATCAGCTCCTCTTTTGTTTTGCTACAAGATTCTGGTCTCTGTTGTGTTGGGATGTTCTGTGACAGCATTCCATTAGGAGTTTTACTTTATATTTTCATTTTGTTGCCTGTTACTGCACGAGGCAGCAATCTTATTCCAAATCCTTGTTTCAAATTCTCTCTTATTTCTTTTCAGGCTTCTCCTGGAAAAATGAGGATGTAGGAACCTTGCTGCGAAATAAAGGAAACTCAAATTTATCATGTAGAAAACGTTGTGTTGAAAATCCTGATGCCTAATCAAAACCACTTTTAAATACAAACATAAAGACCCGGTTCTATTCAAAAAGAATTTCACCTCCCTGGGGAGCAGCTGTGGGCTCCCACAGTCTCCTTGTAACTGTGCTTGCAGAGCCCCGGTCGGGAGTTTGTCGCAAGACCTTTCTTGTTGGCCTGCATTACACATCACTCTTGTTTCTTGCACACAACGACTTACACTGCACATCTCTTACCCTCTTTTTCTGGCCCTTCTTCCCAGCTGCTTCTGACATCAAAGATATGCAGAACCAGAGAGTGCTGCAAACCAGACTATGCTCAGTGAAGCTCTCAAATTCTGTTGATGCAACTTCTCACCCAGTTAGCATCCAATACCGGGAACCTCTCTTTCTCAGAGTTTATTTTTCACTACTTGGATTCGAGTGCCCGTCAGGCGATGGGCTCTGTCTCATTCAGTCCACCTCAGGGCAGGATTGCCTTTTTGTATCTTTCTTGTCAAAATGTAAATAGCTGATCTCCTCGGGGCAGTGTACGGCATGGCAGGACAGAAGGTGAGGAGTGAAAGCTCTTGCTGCCTGGCCAGGTTCTCGTAGATAGCTTGACCGCGTGTGGAATAAACACATTCTTAAGGGTGAAAGACTGGGCATTGCCAATGGAACCCACAGATAGGAAACGATGGACAACCAAGTCATGTCTGCATTCACAGAATGAAGTGTGCACACGCAGCGTGGAAAGGCACTGGCTGCTGACTCTTTAACAGTGTGTTCTCCTAAAGATTGTCACTGTTTGGGCAAGCGTGTTTGTTCGACGATTGTGGAAGCTCTGTATTTTATTTGCCTGCAGCTTTGTTGAGAGACTGGTATCTATTGGCTATTTAATGACATGTTTAATATGTGTTATAGTTGTAAAAGACTGTATAAATTGTAGAGGCATTGCATTGACAAAGCATTGTACAGTTTGCAACCTTTTACATAACACCATTGTGAGATGAATTAATTTGTAAAGATTCATACCTAGCTGTTAATAAGGTAGTAGCTCTGGCTTTTGTATCGAATCAAATGCCATTATTAGTTTTTTAAATTATTTTCTTTAACAGACTATCTCTTCACGTCAGAAAGGCAGAGGTTGTGTTCTGGTTTTCTGTGTATCTCATTATTACATTGGGATCTGAGTGCAACACTTGTGGCCATCTCCAAACGCTGACATCACGTACTCCGGTGTGGTAAGTTCACAGAGTGTGAGGTCCACTGAAATAACTCATCGACTGATGTGCGTTTCAATGTTCATGCATCCCCTCAGGAGCACTGACACATTTCGAGAGATCTCCCCTGCTGCGTGTGTGACTCATTCCAAACTTCCAAGCACAGCGGTGTTCCTGGTGCAGTATCTAACGAGTGTCAGCACACGAGTGTAACCACTGTATAGCGTAGTGTCAAAACTATTATTTCAATTGTGTACGTAGTTTAAGACCCAATAAATGGACCGTTTGTAACATTGGCATGCTTTCGCATTTCTAAAGTGGAAACTCTTAGCTCAGAAACCGTAACGGTGCTTCACTGTGCTTCTGAGCTTTGTGTATAAGGAGCGTGTATGTCGGGGGACTTTTGCAGTGTGTTAGGGCAGTGTTAAGGATTAATTAGAATCATAGAATCATTAGGGATTGGAAGGGACCTCAAAAGATCAGCCAGTCCAATCCCAGTGATGGTGGAGAGTGGATTGATGGAATGATGTAGTCCTGGCTTCCTAGGGTCCTAAATTTTGTCTTGACAACATG
>JAOXOE010000256.1:543435-555080 GCA_028565055.1 Phoeniculus purpureus
CTAAATTACTTTGTTATTAATGTCTTCTCGGCCACTTGCGTCCCCTCCTGCCTTTTCCAGCAGGTCGTGTGTAACCTCTGCTGCAGGAACGCGAAGTCAGGCTCTGCACAGGCTGTTAGTTAGTTTGGTGCCGGCAGGATTAAGTTCTGGGTTAATGCTCCGTAAACACCGCTGGTGCCCTTGATACGGTGCCTGCGCTGGTGTCGCCGGCCGGTTTGTGCTGACATTGGCTCTGCTGGGGGTGCTGGCGAGGTGTTTGAAATACAGATAAAAGCAGGGTGGCTTCTTGGGCAGCACTAGACACGACACAGGTTTCTCTTTTTGGGGTGAATATTGCAAAGCGATGTCAACCCTGTTTTCTTTCGGACACCCTGGCCTGAAGCTGGCATCATATGACTGTGACTCCTGTAGCCTCCTCAGTCAGTAAAACGTGTTTATTACGGAGTTTTTTTGCTGAATGCTCGGTGTACCTTCGTAAATGGTGCTTCCTGTGTGCTGGAAATGATGAACCGTGTGTTTTGTAGCGTTATCCGTATTAAAAATAATACAGATAGGGTATTTATTATACATTTGGCACTCAGTTCCGTTTGCTACGTATGTATTGAAATGTAAGCGTCTCTGTGTTTGCCAAGCGGCATTCTTAGATAGAATTACATTGATGGTTGCAAAATGACTGGCGTGTTTTCATTTCGTGAGGGTTTGAACCTGATTGGAACCAGTTCAATACTGTTTCCCTTCCTGCCCTCTCCCCCTACGAACCATCTGCTAGCTCATACTGCGCTCGGTGGTACCTGTTGCCTCTGTACCTGTGGCAGAACTTCAGCTAAGCAAGTTGAAATAAACCATTCTTACTGTGACAAAGATTGGCATTGGCTGAAGAGGCTGCATGTGGCACCAGAGTCCTCTGAAAATGCTCCGGGTTGTCTTAGAATCACCCATTACTCCCTGTGTAAATTGCAATTACTGTTCCCAGTTTAGGCTTCAGGGCATTGAATATAGCCTATTGAGAACTGCTGCCGTGCTGCTTTATGAATCACAGAATGGTCAGGAGGCTCTAATTTGTGGTTTTCCACCTACTCTTTGAAGTTTGAATTTGTTGTGTGTGTCTGCAACTTGGCTGATGCCTCTTAGTCCTAAGATTCCTCTGTGGCATATTATATGCAGTGAGACTCTGATTATGTTTGGATGTAGGCAGGGAAGGAAACAGTGGGCTTGCTTTAAAAATAAGCTGGCGTACTTGGTGTGAGAGATGTTTTTCTTCTGAGTTTGGTTTGGCAGAGTACTTCTGCTTGATGAGATGCATAAATAAAAGTTTAGCCCTAGATGAAACGCTTCCAATCCTACGGTGTTCTGATGTCAAACTGTAGGGTAACGACAATATAATCCAAGTTTTGCTCTCTGTCAGGAGCGGGTGATTAATCTCCAAATAAATTTACTACCTTGATGGAAAAGAAAACGCCAAACCGTGTGATTCTGTGTGACTTGGTCTAGGTGATCCTGCTCTGGTAGGAGGATTGGACTAGATGGTCTTTCAAGGTCCCTTCCAATCCCTAATGTTCTGTGATTCTATGAACCCGTTTGTATAGACATGATGCTGGTATCTCAGGTGCAAAAGGCAGTTTTCTCACAGTGCTCTGTGAAACAATTTATTATTGAGGACTTGTTCTGTTTCTTGGACAAGCACAGATGTTAATGCAAACACTGTTCTGTGTACACATAGATAAATGAGTAAACTGGGAAACTGTGTGCAGATCATACACCTCCAAAGCTGCCGCTTTGTACAACCAGCGTAAGCCCCGTCGAGTATGAAGAATGAAAGTGAAACTCCAATCTTTTTTTGAATTAAAAATGTGCTGGTTACTGTTTCATGAGGAAACCTGAGATCTTGTGTTTCTTACACTCACGACATCGGGAAACATGACTTGCACATAGTTATCTCAAGAGCAGCTGTTTCAGCTACTGAGTGCAGAAGGGGAAAAAAAAGCAAAATTGGAGCTTATCAGATAAGCTGATTTGCATAATTCCTTTATGTGTAATTTTCAGTGATGAGAACCGCTTCTCTGTTTGGGGTATGTGTTTGGGGAGTGCGTGGCAGGAGAGCTTTCTCCTGTGAAGACAGGAATAGTGCAGTTACTGGAGTAACTTATGACTTAATGGGACTTCTCATGCAGTGAAACTGCTTGGCATTTAAATGTGCAACCATTCCTCCAAGATTCCTCTAGCTTTGGCTAGTGAAATCTGTATCTTACGATGTGCTTGTGAAAGCAGAAGACTGGATCTGGGTTGTATAACGTGATACTCTGTGTGTGGAAAAGCAGATTGCATCAAAATGGTTTGCTTAAATGAACTTGCATCATACCCGTTAAGGGAATGGAGTGCTTCCTTATGAGGAGAAAAATGAGAGATCTTTTCAGCTTGGGGAAGAGAAGGTTACAGAATCACAGAACGTTAGGGGATTGGAAGGGACCTTGAGAGATCATCTAGTCCAATCCCCCTGCCAGAGCAGGACCATCTAGACCAAATCGAAAGTATTCAGATGGGTTTTAAATGTCTCCAGAGAAGGAGACTCCACAACCCCCTTGGGCAGCCTGTTCCAATTATGAAGGAACTTAATCACTGTCTATAAATCCATGAGGGCTGGGTGTCAAGAAGGAAGATATAGTCTCTTGCACCTTGTGATAGGACAAGGGGCAATGGGTGTCAGTTGGAGCACAAGAAGTTCCACCTTACCAGGAGGGAAAACTTCTTAACTGTAAGGATGACAGAGCACTAGAACGGGCTGTCCAGGGAGGTTGTTGAGTCTCCTTCTGTGGAGACATTTAAAAACGACTCCTCTGGATGCGTTTCTGTGTGACTTGTCTTTGGTTTTATGACCTTGCTCGAGCAGGGGGTTGATGGACTTAATGACCCCTGGAGGTCCCTCCAACCCCTAATGATCTGTGTATCTCTTACACTGTCTAGGTCAAAAACAGGCTTCTCTTTAAAATTTTCCGTCTTTTGTGTTTTATATAAGGATTTGGTGGGAGTGTGTATGTATTTAGAACACAGCCTTTAAATGAACATATTAGTCTAACATGAGCATTTAATAGTTACTGTACGTGCAGTCGATGCTGCAGCCTGAAAAGCACACAGTTGTCTTTCTGTTCTTTCTACTTCAGTAGGCAACGGTAGAATTTTTGGAGCTGAGCAACACTCTTTCTGTTCCTGACAGAGTTATTTTATGTATTTGTTTGGTCTAGGCTTATTGCAAAATGATGTGGAAGTGTCTTGCTGTAAGATGAGGAAAGAATGCAGCTGAACTGTTTCAGGGAGGTGGTTGGGTTTCCATCCCTGGATGTGTTTAAAGATCGTTCGTATGAGGTGTTGAGTGATCTGGTTTAGGGGTGAACTTGTAAGGTAGGGTACATGGTTGAACTCTGTGATTGGAAGAGACCCCTGGGATCACAGTGATTCTGTGATTCTGAGATAGAATGCCAGGACACTTTTACAGAGAGGGCTAAAATGTCTCATGAGGACTTAGCTGAAGTTATTTTGTTGGCTATTGCCTATACATACTGTTTTACATCTATTTTCCTACCATCTTTTTCAGAAAAATAGCAGCTTTTCTTTTTGATGTGTGTGAATACTGTGTACACGTTCATGTGATTTAAATACTCTTGGTGAGCGTGAATCACTGGTTTTAATATACTTTATCAAAACGTGCTATTTTAGACTAATAACAATCTTGTCCCACGTGTTAGGAAATGAAAATCAATAGCTTGGAGTTGAGGAAAGTGCTTTATTCAGCTTCGTACGTGAAGGCAATTTTTAGCTGTGGCAGAGCAGCCAACTTTCTAGGGCAATTCAGGATGCCCACTTGATATGACAGCACATCTCCTAAAAATAGCTCTATTGTAATTGTGGAGTGACAGATGGGGTATCTAACTTTTAAGATGGAGAATTGGATTTTGGTTTTATTATTGTTTTTAATTTCCATCTCCACAGACCTTGTGTTCTGTGTAGAAACGATGGAGCTTCAGACAGAGTTTTCATTCCTTAATCGTGGGTTTGGGTTTTTTTTAGGGTGGGTGGGTTTTACTGATATTGTGGTTTGCTTTTTTCTCTCCATGTCACTGCGACTTGGCTAGGTAATCATTTCAATGTAGTATTTACCTGCCTTCACATAAGAAATCTTTCTTTCTGTTTTGCAGCACTTTAGTTGTAGAATTGTATATTTTTTCCTCAGTAATCCAATTAATAGTTGTTGGTTGCTTTTTTCTTCCATGAAGAGCCACCATTTATGTGCTGAACATACCTCTGTGTGGTAGGACGAGGGGCAATGGGTGTGTGAGCTGGAACAGAGGAGGTTCCACATCAGTCTGAGAAGGAACTTCTCAGTGAGGGTGACAGAGCCCTGGAAGGGGCTGCCCAGGAAGGTTGTGGAGTCTCCTTCTCTGGAGACATTTAAAACCCGCCTGGCCATGTTCCTGTGCAGCTTGGTCTAGGTGGCCCTGCTGTGGCGGGGGGATTGGACTGGATGATCTTTTGAGGTCCTTTCCAATCCCTAACGTTCTGTGATTCCGTGGTTAGCCCCTTGGCATCCTTCACGATTCATGAAGTTCTCTGCCTATATTCTTTTATTTAGTGATGGCTGCGGCTCATCCTTGTGAAGGGGGTATTCTGAAAATGTTGCAGTTCTCTGATCACACTGAATCACTCTGGTTGGAAAAGACCCTTGGGATCATCAAGTCCAACTATCAACCCTACTCTACAAAGTTTACCCTTTTGTTAGTCATTTAATCTTAAGGAAGGAAAGGATTATTAACCCCTTTCTAGAGGAGATAATTTTCTGTCGCTGTCTTAGTGCACAGCTGGATTAAGACAAATAATTGATGGTTTTAAAATCTACTTCCTCCAACAATATAAAGAAGCTTTAAAACGCAGGAGCAATTTGGCATCCAGTTCTGCTTCTTGGGCATAGTGACATCTTTGTGTTGAGTGCATTTCTGTGTCCTTTACTCCTGTTTCTTAATTGAACAGCATTTTGTATAATAGAATGGCTGTTAGAAAATGTAAATAAAGGTAACCAGCCAAACATTTCATTATTGGCTATTTATAGCCGTGCTGAGAGATTAATTGGAACTCTTGGTTGGTGTTTTTCTAATTAAAACTCATTTTTCAGGCTTCTTCAGTTTCTTTTTCTTTTAAATAATGTATGAAGAAGCGAAACCAGTGTTCTTTGTTGCTTTGCACTGTTATGAGAGTGGAGGAATACACGGCAGTTCATGCAACTGAGGGATAATGCAATGGAAAATATTAAAGGTTAAACTCTATTTCAGAACCCTCTGTTCCACAGTAAAACAGCCCCTTGGTGCTGTCATGAGGCTGGCGTTTCCCTTCCCAGATACGTACTGCCGTGACAAGTACAAACAAGCTCGGAGGCAAACTCCTACAAACTCCTTTTCACTGCATCAGGCAGAGTTGTTTATTAAACAGTAGGTGAAAACTGAGGGACATGACTGAGTAGTAGTGATAGGGCTGTGTCATGGTCACCTCTCATGGCCATGTCACAGGCCTCTGCTTTGCCTCTCAGTGGTGGCAGGTTCTTCTCAAGCCATGTACCTTGTTGTTCTGATTATTACCCAGTTTAAAAAGCTTCTAGACTTTCACGTTGGCTTCTTCCCATCCAGTGTATGAGCAGCGTATCCCTTCAGGAGGCAGAATATTGCGGTTAAACTGGGTATGATTTTTTTCTTGATTGGGTATGTTAGCAGATCAAGAGAGCTTCTCCTGCCTCTCTACTCTGCCCTGATGAGACCGCATCTGGAATCCTGTGTCCAGTTCTGGGCCCCTCACTTCAAGGAGGATGCAGAGCTGCTGGAGAGAGTCCAGTGCAGAGCCACAAAGGTGATGAAGGGAGGGGAGCATCTCCCTGATGAGGAAAGGCTGAGGGGGCTGGGGCTCTTGAGCTTGGAGAAAAGGAGACTTGAGGATGACATCATTAATGTTGATAAATATGGAAAAAGCAGGTGTCAGGAGGATGGAGCCAGGCTCTGCTCAGGGGCATCCAGTGATAGGACAGGGGGCACCGGGTGTGAGCTGGAACACAGAAGGTTCCACATCAGCATGAGAAGGAAATTCTTCCCAGTGAGGTTGACAGAGCACTGAAAGGGGCTGCCCAAGGGGGGGTTGTGGAGTCTCCTTCTCTGGAGATGTTTAAAACCCGCCTGGATATGTTCATGTGCAACTTGGTCTAGGTGGTCCTGCTGCGTTGGGGGATTGGACTAGATGATCTTTCGAGGTCCCTTCCAATCCCTAATGTTCTGTGATTCTGCAATATCTTCAGGAGGCAGGCTATTGCAATTAAACTGAGTATGATTGAGTTTCTTACTTCCATTAGCCTTCACAAAATCAAGTGCCACCCTATTTTTTCCCCTCGATGATTCTTTTTGTGTGTCCATTGTACACATGTGAAAAACATAGATGTTCAGCTGTTGATGGTCTAGTTCTATAGGTTTCTGGACAATCCAGATACTTCAAGTTCCTGTGGTAGAAGAGTGAGTTGTCCTCTGTTTCATTGGGTTTTATTTTCTTTTGTGTTTGAAACACGTAAATCACTTTGCAATGAGTGCAATGAAAACGCTAACATCAAATTTAACACCCACCTCCCTTGAAATCAATGTGGAAAAAGGAAATGGCAAGAAGTGCTGTAGAGTTGGTTGCTTTTTGTTGGTTGGTTTTTTTGTGTGGGTTTGTGTTTTTAACTGAAAACTGATGGTTATCGGTTTGTCAGAGCCCTGCAGCTGTTCCACTGTGTCTTCAAGTGAAATGAGAGGAAGAAGGTAGGGGGGAAAAATAAAGAGCAAGGGGTCTGAGTGTTTTCATGTGTAAAGAAAGAAACTCATTTTTCTAAGGTTGCTAGCTGTGGGTGGTCTGCAAATTCAGAGATAATTTTGTTTTAAATTGAATAATGGGCATGTGAGGAAGTAAAACAACTCAATCTACTGCAGCAGCTGAATCCAATCCTACATGTTCTTGTGTCACTGTGTGAAACGTGCCTCATATGTGTTTTATTAAGGGATAAGAGTTTTAGCTCTCAAGTAGTCAGTTCTCTCACTGGCAGTTCTGCAAGTAATACAATTTTCACAGAATCACAGAACGTTAGGGATTGGAAAGGACCTTAAAAGATCGTCTAGTCCAATCCCCCACCCACAGCAGGATCACCTAGATCAAGTCGCACAGGAACATGTCCAGGCAGATTTTAAATGTCTTCAGAGAAGGAGACTCCACAACCCCCCTGGGCAGCCCCTTCTGGGGCTCTGGCACCCTCACTGGGAAGAAGGTCCTTCTCACATTGATGTGGAACCTCCTCTATTCCAGCTCACACCCGTTGCCCCTTGTCTGGTCATTAGATGCCCTTGAGCAGAGCCTGGCTCCATCCTCCTGAAACCCACCCTTCACATACTTACAAACGTTTTGCATAGGGGCTGGAAGCATTTGGAAATAAAACAAACAGAACTTTAAGCTAATCATAGGAGTCAAGTTCAGAAACCAAAATCAGGATCCCAAGCAGTTTGTTTTCACTGTTGGATCAGTAACTGCTCATGTTTACCCCTTCAGAGTTACATAGCTGATTGCTCTGGAGAGTAGGAGTCCTTCAGAGAAGTTTACTTCCTCATCTTTTCATGTGGTGGCTCCAGCTTAGGGTTGTGCAGCATGTCCTGCCCTGCATACCAAAGAAGAGCTCTGTGATCTGGCATTCCTCACAGCACCACAACAAGCTTTGATGCTCTGCTGATGTATATTTAGCAGCAAATCAGTCCAACCTCTGCCGAGTCTTGAACAAAAACCATGAATAGGCTTCTCAAAAACTTGTTTGATGTGGGATCACTTGGTCTGATTGCTACTTGGAGGTCAGCATGTGTGGTTTCTTCTGGATCTTTAAAAGTAGTTGGGGCAGGGCATTGAGCTTCCTGGATGAGCAGTTGTGTGGTGCAGAAAATGCTGCACTAGAGCCTTGTATAGGTTTTGTTGGTGCAACATTACCTGTCGAGACTTAAAATGTATTTGATTTTTCAGGATAAACTTGAAAGTAGCAAACACTTTTCCCAGAGTTAGTCGAAAAGGAACTCTACTTCCTTCAAATAGTAGACATTTATTGTTCTCTGCAACTAGTTGAAAGGAGGTTGTAGAGAGGCAGGGGTGGTTCTGTTCTCCCTAGTGGCCAGTGATAGCTTGAAGGGCAATGGCCTTAATCTGTGCCTGAGGAGGTTCAGAATCACACACGGAATCACATAGAATCGCAGAACACTAGAGATTGGAAGGGGCCTCGAAAGATTGTCCAGTTCCCCCCCCCACAGCAGAATCCCCTAGATCCAGAGGCACAGGAACATGTCCAGATGGGTTTTAAACATCTCTAGAGAAGGAGACTCCATAAACCCTTGTGCAGCCTGTTCCAGTGCTCTGTCATCCTTGCCGTGAAGGAGGTCTTTCTTATATTTATATGGAACCTCCTCTGTTCAGGGTGGATGTCAGGAGGAATTCCTTTCCTGAAGGCACTGAAACAGCTGCCCAGAGAGGTGATTGAGTCACCATCTAGATGTTCTGTTGAGGGACAGAGCTTAGTGCTGCTGATAAGGCTAGGAAAAGGTTGGTCTTGATAATCTTGAAGGTCTTTTCCAGCTGAAACTGTTCTGTGACATAAGGGATAGCTGTGGCATGCAAAAGCTCAGTGGCCAGGTCAGTCATCCAGCCTAACTGGAAGCTGTCAGGTTGGGACTTCACTTAAAAATTGGATTCTGGATTGTGTCCTGTCTCCTCCTTAACATGCCTCCACTGAAAAGAGTAGAGCATAATAAGGCTGCTGCTGACGGTTCTGATGATGTTGGTTTGTTTGTTTGTTTAAAGACAATGCATTGTGAGCTGAGGTGAAATGACATAATCCTTGTCCTTGCGGTATCTGATGTGAGCATGAAATGATAGCTTTGGTTAGACTTTTGGGCTGTGAAGCATTTGCTCATTCAACCCCACGCCACAACAACAACCTCGTGCAGTGCTACAGGCCTGGGGAGGTGTGGCTGGAGAGCCTTCTAGCAGAAAGCGACCTGGGGGTTCTAATTGACAGGAAGATGAATGCGAGCCAGCAGTGTGCCCAGGTGGCCGAGAAGGCCAATGGCATCCTGGCTTGTATTGGAAACGGTCTGGCCAGCAGGAGTAGGGACGTGATTGTCCCCCTATACTCAGCACTGGTAAGGCTGTGTCCAGTTTTGGCACCTCAATACAAGAGAGATGTGGAGGTCCTGGAGTAGGTGCAGAGGACAAAGAAGCTGGTGAAGGGCCTGGAGCATAAATGTTATGAGGAGAGATGGAAAGAGTTGGGACTGTTTAGTTCGAAGAAGAGGAGGCTGAGAGGAGACCTCATTGCTCTCTACAACTACCTGAAGGGACGTTGTGGAGAAGTTGGTGCTGGTCTCTTCTCACAAGCGATTAGTGATAGAACAAGAAGGGAGTGGGTTCCAGTTACAACAGGGTAGGTGTATACTCGATATTAGGAAGACTTTTTTCATATAAAGTGTGGTCAGGCACTGGAATGGGCTTCCCAGGGAGGTGGTTGAGTCGCCATCCCTGGATGTGTTTAAAGATGGTTGGGATGAGGTGCCGAGGGATCTAGTTTAGGGGTGAACTTGTTGGGTAGGGTAGATGGTTGGACTCGATGATCCTGGGGGTCTTTTCCAACCTGAACAATGCTGTGTTTCTCTTTACTCCTGTATTTCAGTCATCAATCTTTGTTTGCTATGCACCTTCGGGTTCTTGTCTGTTGGACTTGCAAACCAGGTTTTAGTTTTTATTCATTAAACAGCAAGTCAGATGGAGCCTGGCTCTCAGGTCTTAGATAGAACAGAAATGTTTACAGATATCGCTGACTCACCCTGTGTTTTGTTTGCAGATACATCCGATTATATGGGAGAAAATTCAGCAGAGAAGACCACGTGCTTTTTATCAAGTTGCTGTACGAGCTGGTAACAATTCCAAAACTCGAGATCAGCATGATGCAAGGATTTGCACGCCTGTTGATAAACCTGTTAAAGTACGTACAGGTTTCTGCTGACTGCTGAAACTTTGGTCTCTAAGTAACTGATCACTTGCTTAACATTGTACACTTGATTGTAATACTGTGTTCCAGTGCAGGTTGCTTCACCTAACCTCTCCTGTACAAGTGGTGTCAGTTCAAATGAGTTCTCGTTATGCAAACATGTTTCAAAGCTTTAGGACTGGGATTGAAAGAATGTCAGGTTCTTACTCCATGTTAGGAAAAGAAAACATCTCAGGGATCCAAGTGTTAAGGTTAAATCTCAAACAGGGAGAAGATGAAGACTGTCTCACAACTTGATAGTGTTTATTTCACTTAGTCAGACTTTTCCTGAAGAATCTTGACAGCTTCTTTCTGGTGGTGCAGAAGTGCCACAAGTAGTGAGCAGTTCTCTCGCCTGACCTTCCTGCAGTCTGTGCCAAGGGCTGGAGAGGAGCATACTGCAGAGCAGTGGGCTGGGGGATTCTGCGGTGCTCTGTGTCAATGGCCATGTCTGATCCTAAAGTGCTCATTGAGTTGTTTTTCCCCTCTAACAGGAAGAAAGAACTGCTTTCCAGGGATGATTTAGAGTTACCATGGAGACCGCTTTATGAAATGCTGGAAAGGATATTATACTCCAAAACAGAACATCTTGGATTAAATTGGTTTCCTAAGTAAGTTTGTGCTTTAAAACATTTTAAACACGTGCAATGCTTGAAAATACCTTGTAATTTCCTTTTTATATCTGGAAATTGAAGTGCAGTAAACATTTTGCTTGTGTTTTCCTGAAGTATGTTTCAGTAATTGCATGCAAGACTGTGCTAAATCATCTATAACTTTCTGCAATTAATTCTGTTTGTTACGATGTTCCTCTATGAATGTGATTGAATTGATTTCTTAATACACTAGAGCAAGGGTTTTCATCATCTTATTTTAGGATGGTAATCCACAGTTTAGAAGGCTTCAGTACCATTAACAATTAAGGCAAATGTCCGCTGCTCTGCTGTATAACACAGTAAGGGAATGGGGTAAAAAAGAGATACTGCTCTTGAATACACGCACTGTGATCGTTCCCAGTGGCTCCAATCTAGGTGTAGATTTGATTCACACAAGGAAAACTGAAGCATCTTCTGCAGAAACATACATAAATATATATTCAAAGTGATTACATGATAGGGACAGATTTCTTTCCAAGTTAAGAATTGTAGAGCTGTTCTACAGACTTAAAAAATGAAAGCTCATTTTCTTTGCTTTATTTGTGCTGCCAATCCCTCCCCATCTGTCAGATTTCCAAAATGACAGGTTTTCTAATCATTGCAATTAGAAAAGGTCCTGCTCTGTTAAATTGTAAGTGATGTGACACGGATTACATAGGAGGTTCCACATCAGTATGAGAAGGAACTTCTTCCCATTGACGGTGACAGAGCCCTGGAAGGGGCTGCCCAGGGGTGTTGCGGAGTCTCCTTCTCTGGAGACATTTGAAACCCACCTGGATATGTTCCTGAGCAACTTGATCTAGGTGATCCTGCTGTGGCAGGGGGATTGAAATAGATGATCTTTTGAGGTCCCTTACAATCCCTAATGTATTGTGATTCTG
>JAOXOE010000256.1:562581-594869 GCA_028565055.1 Phoeniculus purpureus
GGCCTGTAATTCCCCGGATCATCCTTCCTGCCCTTCTTGTAGATGGGTGTCACATTGGCAAGTCTCCAGTCATCTGGAGATGCATTATGCATGGAAATACAGGTAACGGCTAACTTGCTAACAGAAGTGCCTGTGAAGCAGCACCGAGCCGACACACGCTGCTGTAGCTACGCATCAGAAAGTCATTATGAGAAACACTGTGATCTTTGCCAAGTGAAATCCATTAATAAAAGACATCTATTTGTAAGTAGAATTGGTATGTAAAATAAAACTAGATTGGAAACTCGTCAAAGAGCAGATCCCCTCTTCCTTCAAAGACAATGGAAGAAATTACTTCTTTGAAAGGCAGATGAGATTTTTAGGTGAAAGACTGGCTTTCTGCCACATTGTTTGGAAACTGGGTGATAGAGTTTATATGACAATCCTCGCGGCACAGCAATAAGGGTAACAATTACTTTGATGTTTCAGTATGAAAGTGCAGTTGAGAAACTTAGAAGCGTGAATTTTTATTAGCTCTTTATCAGCTGAATATTCTGAGACAAGAAACTGATGTGTTGGTCTGTGAAGCTGATTTCTTGTCTATGACTTCAAGTTGCAGCATGCGTAAGACTCATCCTTTCTCATCCAGAAATAGCATTCGGTCTGGCTGGAGCTTATTTCTTTTAAACATCAGCTGCGTATTTCAGTATCATTTTCTGTTTGTCATGGTAATGGGATTGATTCTGTGACTCTGTGAAAGTACAGTTCACTATTTCCTTCAAACAACTGAACTAGATGGATGAATTTTGTCCAGTTCTGGGCCTCTCAGTTCCAGAAGGACACAAAACTGCTGGAGAGAGTCCAGCGCAGAGCCACAAAGACGGTGAAGGGAGTGGAGCATCACCCTGATGAGGAAAGGCTGAAGGAGCTGGGTCTATTGAGTTTGGAAAAAAGGAGATTGAGGGGTGACCCCATAAATGTTGATCAACACGGAAAGGGTTGGTGTCAGGAGGATGGAGCTAGGCTCTGCTCAGTGTCATCTAGTGTTACAAGGGGCAGTGGGTGTGAGCTGGAAGAGAGGAGGTTCCACATCAATGTGGGAAAGGACTTCTTGCCAGTGAGGGTGACAGAGCCCTGGAAGGGGCTGCACAAGGGGGTTGTGGAAGTCTCTTTCTCTGGAGATGTTTAAGACCCGTGTGGACATGCTCCTGTGCGACTGGATCTAGGGGATCCTGCTGCGACAGGGGCATTGGACTGGATGATCTTCTGAGGTCTCTTCCAATCCCTAATGTTCTGTGATTCTGTTAAGTCAATTACATTAATCTACTACAGATCCGTATATTTTCAACTACACTTTTTGATGCTAGTTAAAAACTGAGAAAAGGAGGATTTCCTATACTTTTCAAGGAGAGGTTTTTCAAGTTCCCAAATGTAGTTGAGCAGTGTGAAGTAATTAGTGTTATTAACATTTATACTCCTGCCAGAAGAGGTGAGACCTGTGGTACTTAGAAAAACACATAAAAGGTCTTATGAAAACCTAATTTGTGGAAGAAATGAGGGAGGAAGGAGCTTAGCTTTTAATCCTGTAATAAGGGACTCACTAATGAAAAAGAAATTCCTTTAGAAGGCTTTCCCAGGAAAAACCACACTACATAAGATTAATCTGTGTAATGTCCCCATCTTTTGGATTTTGAAAGCTCTTTGAAACTCTGTTTCTCCAGTGTAAGTGGGTAACAACAAAAGTTCTGAACAAAAACACCCCAATTCCCTCTGTCCTAAAAAACAAAGGGAAAAATGAGAGGAAAAAAGATATGAAGTGGCTAGTGTGATAGAGGAAGTCCCTTTGAGAAAGATCTCTAGAGAAAAAAAAGAGCCAGTCGAAGCAGCTTATTTATTCTGTAATTACTACTGCAGAGTTGGCCTCTTCTCCCCAGGAAAAAGTGACAGGACAGGAGGAACTGGCCTTAAATTTTCCCAGGGGAGGTTGAGGTTGGCTCTGAAGAATAATTTCTGCCCCACAAGGCTTCCTCAGGCCTGGAACAGGCTAGTGGGGGAGTCCCTGTCCCTGGAGAGGTCACAAAGCCATAGAGATGTGGGGTGAGGAACAGGGGTTAGTGGGGACCTGGCAGTGCTGTGGGAGTGGTTGGACTCGATGACCTCAAAGATCTTTTCCAATCAAAATGATTCTGTGACAGAAATCCCAATTAGAGGCCCCAAAGTAATGCTTCTGAATTTTAACGTCTGCTTCTAGAACAAACAACAAGAATTATGGAAAAAAAACATTCTCTACTGCTTCTTTTGCTATTTCTGTTCAGTGTTTTTGCTCACGAACTGCCCACCCTACTCGTGCTCAGTTCCATGCCTGGAACCTGCACATTATTCTACAGTTCACATCAGAGAAGTTATGGAAGTGACAGATACTTCCCCGTGTTTTGACACTTGTCCAAGACACAGTCACAGCTCCTCAGAGACCTGGTGCAATGCCCAGAGCCCCAGAAGCAGAACACCCAGATGAAGTCAAGCTGTGACTCTGCTGCCCAGCATTTAGGTTGAATTGCCCAGCATTAGGAAAAATTGTTTTACTGAAAGAATAGTCAGGCACTGGGACAGGCTGCCCAGCGGAGGGTTGAGTCACCACTCCTGGATGTGTTTAAAGGTTTAGATGTGATGCGTAGAGATCTGGTTTAGTGGTGAACTTGGTAGAGCAGGTTTAACGGTTGGACTCTATGATCTCGAGGGTCTTTTTCAACCTGAATGATTTTATGGGGCACCACACGCAAACAGCCAGGCTCAAGTTCCACAGTCAACACAGTGCCAACAGCCTTGACAGCTTCCCCTGTTCTCAAGAGGGCTACAAAATCAGTGATGGGGACATCATTATGCAGAACTGAACTGGGAAATGCTCAGGCAGAACTCTATGCTGCAATGGCAGTACACTGCTTCTCTTCAGAGCCAGGTCTGGCAGGTTGGAAATGTCAGCTGTCCATTTCATTCCTCAGAGTTCAGATCTGGGACCCTGCACTGGCATGAGCACTTAAAGCAGGCAGTGGCATACCCACCTTCCTGTTGGGAAGCATGCAGAGCTACAGGGTACACCCATTACACCTGGAAAGGCCCCAAGAGGGTTTGTGAGCCAGAGGTGATGAGCACTCCAAGGACAGCAAATGCTGTGTCTGTGACCCCCCCCAAGCCTGGCTGCAGACCCCAGCCTGAGGCAGCAGGACACAAACGGGGCCAAGCCCTAGGGAAGCATGGTGGCATCTGTGCTGGCAGTGCTGACAAAAGGCTTTAGACTAGTCTGCTCCCCAGGGGACTGTCTCCTTGCCCCACTTACTTGTCTAGGCTGTTAGTTCATATTCCCATTTCCTACCCTGGCCTGAAACACATCAGCAATTAGTGCAGCAGTAGAGATCAGCTCAATACAGAGCACAAGCAAGGGCTTCCCATCTGGCTGCAAGGAAATGTTTGCTAGATGAGGACCACTGCACTGCAGAGAGTGAAGGAACATGTATTGATCAAGACAAATGGCCTTGATAGGTTGTGTTCCTCCCCCTTCAGCCAGACTTAAATTCCAGTTCCTAATCAGACATTTAACTGTCGTATGAAACATGGCACGTACCCACCCACAGCTGGCATTGCCCTTTGGGAGGCTACTGCTGTTGGGACAGGACAACTGAAGTCAGCTCTTCCTTCAGAACCCTTGCTTAGTCCTGAAAGATAACTGAAAAGGAGGGGACAATAAGTCTAAGTTTGAGAGAAAAAGAGAATCACCAATTTCTTTACCAGCTCTTCTGCAGAGAATAAAAAATCCTGGTAAATCTCCTCAGAACAGACAAGGCCACAAGTTCAAGTTTTCCTGTCCACTTCTTCCCACACAAACATTTTAAAGAAAAATAAAAGCCCATCCCATAGGATACATGAGGGTTTGAGTTTTTCAATTTACAGTTGAAGAAAACGGGTCTTCACTGGAGCCACTTACTCGATCAGCAGTGGATTTCAGTTCTGTCACCGACAGAACTATTCTTCCTGCCATGCAGGCACATGAGTGTAGTATTTGTGTAAATGTAAGTGGGTTCACTGCAAGAGTCAGCACCCTGTATGGAGGCCTGGGGAAAAAATCATGTACTGTGGGTATAAAAACAGTAAAACCCAACCCGATCTTTCTAAGGTTGGTGTCTCGCAGGAGGATTCAGGCGCTCTGGTTTCCTGCAGAGAAGGCACAAGAGTAATGAGGTGGCACACTGGACTTCCTCCTGTTTGTTGGTAAGCCAATTGCCTCTGAAAGGATTGGAGGATGCATTCAGAGAGAGATTTAGTGGGGGCTTTGGGGAAGGAGCTAGAGGTGGTGAGGAAGCGACAGGTGAGTTTCAGGACCCTAAGGACACTATTCATTTACTGCAAAGAGTGCTGAAGAAGAAAAAGATCGGCTCATGTAATTCTGTTTTCTTGGATTAAACCCGCTCGACGCTGACCTTAAACTGTTTGGTCAGCTCTGAGATTCAATTTCCCTAAGCCTGTGCACACATGACTAGACTTTTCTTAATATTAACATTTTCTTCATAATGGAAGAGAAGAGCAACATGAGCAGATGAAAACCCAACAGTGTGCAGCTCTAGCTCTACCCCTGGCTTGTGTTTTTCTACTCATGTGTTTGTTTTATTAGGCTAGACAGGCACTTTCTCTTTTCTGCATGCCTGCGTAATGCAATCCCCAGTGGTGTTACGCTGTCAGGAAGTATCACCCCTCAGTATCCAATGGAGTGTGGCTGGTGAGACAGGACCTCAGAGAGACACTGTAACTACAGTGAAAACTGGAGCCATTAGTGATCACTATCAGCTAAAATGGAATAGCTAGAGGAGAGGAAGAGGAGGGGGGGAAGTATAAAGCTGTTATACAGGGAGCCATATCAACAGCAAAAGCCTGAAATAAAATGGAAAGGCAAATCCCAGAGGTTCAGAAGAGAACTACAAAGGTTTCTGGGAGTTAGTAGACTATAAAACTCTAGCTGACCTCAGACTCAAGGGAACTGAAAAAAAACCTCAACACTGCCAAGAATGGAGTGGTTTGGAATTAGCCGTTAGGATATGACAACTCCAAACTGAAGCAACAAAGGAGTAGGGGGAAAAAAAAAGCAAGCAGTTCAGTGCAGAAGAGCCTGTGTACAGCCCTTACACTTCACGTTGCTGCCCCTGTTGAGATGCGATTCAGCAACGTTCTTCACAGGATTCCTAGAAGTGTCCAAGGTGCTTCAATATTTTAAGTTGCTCCACTTGAAACGTTCCGTTCACAAGTCCAGATACGCAAGTCTCCAGCGAAGGCAAGTGGTAACTAAGAAACAGGTCTGAAATTCTATCATGAACTAAGAATAAACATCTCTGTCACAGACAGATGGATCACAGCTCCCGTCTTCCAAATGTGAAAAAAAGAGATGTTTGAGGAAAAAATGAGTGAGGAAGCGTGAAGCAGTACACTGGTTGGACTTTGTCGGGAGACATTTAAAACCCTCCTGGATATGTTCCTGTGCAACTTGGTCTAGATGGTCCTGTTCTGGCAGGGGGATTGGACTAGTTGATCTTTTGAGGTCCCTCCCAATCCCTAATGTTTGTGATACTGTGACTTGTCTCATCAAGAGGAGCATTATCTGTAAGGACTGGGATATCCAGGACAACTGAATAGCCTGTAGCCAGTGAGCAGCAAGTATTACAACATGTGCTAATCAAGACAAATGATAACAAGGGGTGGCAGCAGCAGCAGAGATTTGCTTCAAAAGACCCCTTTCCAATAGTTAGAAGGGAGATTTCATTCTCTTTCTAAATACCAGTATCAATCGCATTGGTTTAGTTGTTGCTTCAGGTTCCTTTTGTTCTCTGAAATATCTTCCTCATGCCCGTAACTCTCTGAGTTGGGATTATTCTGTTTACTGTCTGAATTAAAGGATATTTTTAAAATGCAGAGGGTATTTTCTCTTGCTTCTCTAATTAGATACATGGGGGTTGGTGCTAAATAATGTAAAGCTGAGATCTTGTCTTCGTTTTACTTCAGCGAATAGGAGCCTCCTCATTTCCACACATTAACTCCTTCTATAGTGCAGGAGCAGCAGAGAGATAAGTCCACTCTTTCTCTTCCACTTCACAGTGAGGGCAGAAAAGATTCTCCATGATCACTAAGGTTCTTCAGAGTTGGTAATGCTGTAGCATTTTGAGGAGAATGGTGCTGGTTCTGTAAACCCCCTAGAGCATTTGGAACCCTTACCCTACAGGCTTGATACAAAGCAAAACAATGCCCTGAGGCCTTTCCCCAAGGACCCAGCACAAGTCTGATTTCTATGGTGATTTGCTTCGAGGCAAGTCTGTATGGAGCATATCGAATCACGGCAATTATCACAGCCATGACATATCCACTACAGTTTGTAGTGTTACAAATTCACCACAGACAGGCTCTAAAAAATGCAAAGAAGTCCTGGCCATGGCTTTGAGGGGAAACAAAGGAAAGAGAACATTAAAAACAAATATATAGATCAGCTTTTCCGTATGATTTTGGTCCCCACACTTCATGGATACCATCTAAGAAAGTTAAAAAGCAACCAGCAAGAAAGGAGTGCTACCCAGAGATGAACAGCTGCAGGTCAGCAGAGCTTTGCTACTGGGCTTTATGCTTTCCCCTTCTCACTCATTTCTTGCTAACAAGGATAAAAATGGACGGCATGTGCGTGACTCACAGGAACCTGGCTGGGGCTGGGGAGAGCAGAAGTAAATCGCCGAGAAACTGAAGGTGAAATTTTGCACTGCTGATGTAAGAGGGGTATAAAAGGTGTAAAACAGATGTCTTCACACTGTCTTGAACCCAACATGCCCTTTGAAGATGTAGCACTAAAGTGATTAACTAGCCCTTGCATCAGACACTAAAACAGCATCAGCTGTATCATAAACTGAAAGGTTACAAGCAGTTGCTGCAATCCACGCTGCACAGGCACACACAACGATTCACTGATTTACTTCACTGTTAGATCATGTAAGAAGCAAAACAAGCACTGCAGGTCTGACCCATTCTGATCTGCCCTCCTGGCCTGGCTGAAAACCTGCCAGCATTTCTCATCAGCAGAAAGGCTACCTCTGTATTTTCAGAACATGCGTACAGGATAAACACCCCTTGACTAAGCCAAAACTGTGCCAGACTACCTTGGCCCCTTCTTTTTCTTCCCTAAATATTGCAGAATTTCTGCTGAAGGAACTCGCTGGTCAGGAGCACAACATCTCCTAACATGCAGTGAGTAAATGTTTACGGGTAGGTCAGAACAAAATTGCTATTTCCTACATTGTAATTTCTACAAATAACTGTGTGCAGACCTGGAACGCTGCTCTCACAAGGATCTCATGTGTATTAACAGCACAAAAATGAACTAGTATTTATTCCACAGGATAAAGACTGGTCACAAATAGAAGCTGGATGTACAAATCCATAATAGCTCGCTCACGTTCCTTCATACGAAAGTTCTACGCTCTACTCCTAACCTGCACCTTCAGGCTGAGTAAGCTTCATAATCCCAATGTTTTAAGAGTTGCAAAGGTGTAAAGTTCCCTTTTTGAGGGCTGAAGTCACTATAACTTTTTCATCTTTAGGTGCATTAGTTTCTACATGTATGGCAAATCATGGTTCCTACCTTTGACAAAGCTATTCCATGACTGACAGCTGAAAGGCACCAAGTATGATTCAGCTGGTGGTTCTAGGCCAGAAAGCTTTGGAAGGGCATTTAGCACAAAAACTAAGAGTCTAGAGGAAGACAAAATCCCATATTTCTCACTTTGAGAAACATCAGCTTCAGACTCAGTTAAATGTTATTATATTATGTGAAGGCCAATCCCTAATGCTCTGTGATTCTGTGATCTCACAGTCCTGGATACTGACAGAGTAGAATTAGAGTTCGGGGGGTTTAACGGCCTTGGTTTTAGACAAAAGTGTTGTTACAAGTGTTAGTACTGTTGTATCTTAGAGAGAAGAGAAAGCACAATCCTGTCAATCACTCTGTGCCTACAATTCAGTTTCAAATGACAGAAATAAGTTTCTTCCTTCTCCCCAGCACATTACTGACTGCTAGATTATACAGCCTGCATAATGAATTTAAGTGATCAGCATTATGGTATTCAGGCTATGGCTTAACTGTGATAAATAGTGCCTAAATCCTATTCATCTTGGTATATCGCTCATTCTTTGGAGTACACATTACTATTTAGTCATCATTTTGCTTCGAGAGTGTCAGCAAACTTAGATAACTGAATAGGGTTTTTTTTTGCCTCGCTGGGTTATACAGCAGGTCATTAATTAGTTTTAACTGGGTCTGCAGATTTTTTTGTCTGCCTCTTTCCTGACTGCCGACAGTTACTTCTGATAGGAGATGATACTGTTGACAGCTCTTCCCTTATCTGGAGAGTCACAGGACAATTCATGTGTATTTTCCCACCTGGTGCTAAGATTTCTTCTTCCCAAGCTGCACAGCAGTACACTAGCTGAACAGTTTTTTTCCAGATACACAGATCATTAGGGGTTGGAAAGGACATCATATCCAAACCCCTGCTTGAGCAGGACCATAGAACTGAAGACAGGACATGCAGGAATGCATCCAGACGGGTCTTTTATAAGGGTCTCCAGAGTAGGAGACTCCATAACCTCCCTGGGCAGCCCATTCCAGTGCTCTGCCACCCTTACAATAAAGAAATTTTTCCTCATGTTAAGATGGAACTTCCTGACTCCAACTGACACCCATTGCCCCTTGTCCTATCAAAGGGCACAAGTGAAAGGAGATTGTCTCTTTCTTAACACCCAGCCCTCATGGATTTATAGACAATTAAGTCCCCTCATAACCTTCTCCTCTCCAAGCTGAGATTTCCCAGATATCTCAATCTCTCCTCACAAGGCCCTCACTGGACTCTCTCAATGAAGTCTCTAACCCTCTTGAACACTACAGTTCAGTAGTGTATGTTGAAATTTCATGAGGCTTGTTGTTTTCAAACTGGACAATAAAACAAAAGCATCAGCAACAGTTGTATCAGACTCACCGTCAGCGTCAAACCTCCCCAGCTGTGATCTGCCCAAAGCAACAAGCTTTTTAAAAGCCCAGCTCTTGCACCCTTCCTGCTCTATTTACCATCCTCTATGCCTCAGCTAGAATTGTATTGTTACTACTATTAATGCCTCACAGGATTGTAAAAACACATTTATCTCTGCTCCCAGTCTTTGCAGAACAACTTTGTAACTACAAATTAGTAATTACTTGGTCCTGCTCTGGCAGGGAGATTGGACTAGATGATCTTTCGAGGTCCCTTCCAATCCCCAGTGTACTGCGATACTTATTTGCTCGGGACAGCACAGAATCTGGCACATTTTCAAGTGGTGAACTTCATGCATGAAGTTCAGGGGTTCCTAATGTTCTTGAAGCCACAGTGATGCTTCTTCAAGTAGGAAAAAGCAAAGCCAGCACCAAGAAAGGGACTTAGTGTCTTTATCTTATCTACCGCTTCTCAAACGCTGTCCCAGTAATAACCCATTTCCTTGCTTGGTAGTGCTCTTCCAGCTGCATGGCCAATCACTAAGTCCATGGCAGCATTCCAACGGAGCAAGAGTTAGTGCCTCCCTGGACAGAACTTGTGTTTCTCTACCTCTCTGCCAAATACAAGTGAATACCACGTTACCTTTCAGCTGAGGAAGAAGCCATGAGATTCCAGCTGTGCCCCTAATTTTCCTGGTTTCAGTGTCCTATGCATATCAAATCCAGAAAAGAATCAGTCTCAAAAACCTCAAAGGGCATCACTCCGGTTTTTTCTAGAATAGGCACTGGCAGATGATTATGATGGATAAGATTTACTTCCTGATACTGACCCACCATCTGTGTATCAAAAGCACAGCTTAAAGCCTTTTCTCCACATTCAGAAACAACTCAAACACAGGAAGAAATGTTACAAGCCTGTCCTGTTCCTGAACCATATGAATCACAGGCACTGGTTAACATAAAAACAATATCAGCACAGCTACACAAGAGCCACAGAGCCTTTTCAAACATCAGATCTCTTTGCTGATAATACTGAGCCAAACTACTCATGCTCCTCCATTAATGCTGTTTAGAGTGTAATCCCTTGTGCTACAGCCCTCAGATGTAAAAGCAATGACATTTAACAGCTGATTTATTACATGATCCATCAGAAAATACTTCACAGGATCACAGAATCACAGAAAGTTAGGGACTGGAAAGGACCTCAAAAGATCATCTAGTCCAATCCCCGAACACAGCAGGATCACCTAGATCAAGTCGCACAGGAGCATGGCCAAGTGGGTTTGAAACATCTCCAGAGAAGGAGACTCCACAACTCCCCCTGAGGCAGCCCCTTCCAGGGCTCTGTCAACTTCACTGCAAAGAAGTTCCTTCTCATATTGATGTGGAATCTCCTGTGCTCCACCTCACACTCATTGCCCCTTGTCCTATCTTTTGGATGCCCCTGAGCAGAGCCTGGGCCCATCCTCCCTACACCTGCCCTCTTCATATTTATAAACATCAATGGGGTCACCGCTCAGTCTCCTTTTTTCCAAGCTAAAGAGACCCAGCTCCCTCACTCAGCCTTTCTTCATAAGGATACTCCATCATCTTTCTGGCTGTGCGCTGGACTCTCTCCAGCAGCTCCATGTCCTTCTGGAACTGAGTGGCCCAGAACTAGACATAGTATTCCAGATGCTGTCTCACCAGGGCAGAGTAGAGTGGGAGGAGAACCTCTCTTGATCTACTAACCTTCCCACTTCTAATCCATTCCAGGATGCCACCAGCCTTCTTGGCCTCAAGGGCCCATTGCTGGCTCACAGTCATACTTCCATGCATTTGTCAGTACATATAGTTAACTATTATATTTAGATCACCTAACTGTCTGTACCGATAGTAAGTATTATAGTTAGATCACCTAATGGTGTAAGACAGCTAGCAGCCTCACAGTTACTGAAGTCATTCTTGAATTTTGACCAGGAAAACCTTTCAATTTCTGCAGCACTTTTAACCAGAAGTGAGGCAGCTCCTCCTTTCACCTTCCCTTTCAATATTACTTTAAATTCAATATTAATATCAAAGGAACTGGGGCAAAAGTAGTTCAGCCTGTACAATGCATTCCAATACAGAAAACTTCTGATTCTTTAACATTAATACTTATACTCACTGCACAAGATACTGCAAGGACCTCTGAAGAATTAGCACTACAGAAATTCCAATCTACCATCGTGCTGTGGTACAAACAGACTTCAAAATACAGAGAGAGAGTGAGCATATGTTAAGTTTTGCCCTCACCATCGCTCAGTCGAGCGTTCCCTTCAAATTAGAGTACTTTCAGCAGGCAGTAGTACGATGCTATGCATTAATCAGTAAGCTCTCTTGAGTAATCCAGTTCATTCTGTCTAGTAAGAGGATTCCAGCAGCAAATATGCATACCGTTTTCTAAGAAGAAAGCAAGCCAAAGGCAGCTCCTGAGTATGTCAAGAAAATAAGAAGTGACAGATTGGTGTCACGTAAAAGAAAGTATGGCAGAAGACACCATCGTGTTTTTCTCTGTACAAAGGCTCAGGAAAGAGCAGGTACAGCAGAACACTCCTATTTTGCATTACAGCATTGTCAGTATTGAGCGTAAACAACATGACACTAGATTACATCATTCCTGATGGAACAGAATGCTCTATCTGTTTGATGTTTAGGGAAGACTTCAGTTTTTTGCTCTTTAATAAACAAACCTCAAATTTTTCTCAAATCTCCTGATCATTTAGGAGTTAAGCTCCGATTTTGATTAACATTAAGGTCTAATGATTTTAACTTTAGCTTATGGTAGACTACAAGTCAGGCAGAAAATTGTCCTCCAAGAAAGTCAGTGTGGTCCAGAATTCACAAATAACTTGGATATAGTAGGAACAGACTGACAGAAGACCCAGCCCTCTTCAGATAGGTGGAAACTACCGGCACTTACAGCAAGAACGGAGCTGGCTTACCCATTGTTGTTCCTGCTGCCCTGCATTTTAAAAATTAAGCAAAAATAAAGTTGAAGGATATCTACAGTTATAACTGACTGATAATAGAACATAGTAGAAAAAGGTGTCAACTTAATTATATCTAATTAGCCAACTCTCTTTGCTCTTTTTTTTTCCTACCTTACCATTGGAATTCTTTGCTCCTCAAAAATGAATGTTTTCATTAAACCTAGAGATGTTGCTCTGCTGTTCTGCACACCCTGTGTTTCCAAAAATTGGAGGGTTTTGGACTCATGATGCTTATACAGAACCTGAGGATTAAATAAAACGAAAAGATTAATGCAAGCAGTGCAAGACAACATGTCAGATGCAGTTACATGGCTACGTGTGACCTGCAGCATGGAAAAAATCTGTCAAGGAATCAAATTCTACAGAGGGCTTATTTGTCCAGCAGAGCGAGAGTGTCTTTCCCCTATTCATTCAGTCCCTCTGACAAGCTCTTCATCTACCAGCAGAACCTCTGACTTCACTAGCCTACCCAGGAAGCAGATAGATGGAAGTTATCACTACCTCCTGCCTCAATGATGTTTATAAATACGTCAAGGGCGGGTGTCAGCAGGATGGAGCCAGGCTCTGCTCAGGGGCATCTAGTGATAGGACAAGGGGCAATGGATGTGAGCTGGAACAGAGGAGGTTCCACATCAATCTGAGAAGGAACTTCTTCCCACTAAGGGCAACATAGCACTGGAAGGGGCTGCCCAGGGGGGTTGTGGAGTCTCCCTCTCTGGAGATGTTTAAAACTTGCTTGGGTATGTTCCTGTGCGACTTGGACTAGGTCCCCCTTGCTCTGGCAGGGAGATTGGACTGGATGATCTTTCAAGGCCCCTTCCAATCCCTAAAGTTCTGTGATTCTGTGACATCACGGGCTTTCCACTAAGTCCTGACCTGCATCCTGCCTCTATTAGAAGGATCTTTCTGACAGAGAACAGAAGTTACTTTGAACAGTCTTAGAATATCTCCCTTGGAAAAAGTCACCCAAGATTTAAAAAACAAACCGGTATCTGTTCACTTTTAATTGCCTTTTCAGGAAAGCAACAATGACACACTGTCTTCTAGACTTCTTCTCAACATTCTTTTGACAACACCATCTCACATAAGCCACTTAGAATCTTCCATCTAGTCTCTTCCTTGCAGACCTCCACTTTGTGTGTGGCATATCTAAGGAGATGCAGGATTATTTGCTTACTGCTGAAAGTTACTTCAGCAAGAGTCCTACAACTTTGTCTTTATCCTCAAGTGAAGCAGATGCCACTTTGTACAAATCAAAACACTCCCCTGTGCATAGCGTAAGTTATTTCTCAGGCTGGCTTATGCCTCCCCAAATACAGGATCCCAACTGTACTGCAGGTATTTGCATGAATAAAACACAGCTATGTGACAACATTTTAGAGCAGATACGATGCATTAAAGTTTGACTTCAATGCAATACAGAAAAGAAAAAAGCTTCAGATGGCTGTAGAGGCCCTTTCCCATGGCTATGCATCAGGATGCAAGCAGCACTACATCAAATATTAACTGCCCACCTTAGTAACAGATGTGGTTTGGCCTCAGTAACCCCTCACCAGGACATAAGTTTTTAAAGCTCTATCTCCTGTATTATTAATTATTACCTTTATCACTGTCTTTGGCCTCCACCTTCAGCTAGAATGAGGAAGCATAATGGCAGAGACTCCCTTGCCCCTTGGAACTACACTCACTTCATCAAACTCCTCACAGGTATGTTCTCTGGGAGTACAACTGACTGTGAAGACTTCCCAAAACTCTGAAGGTATGAAATGTGACATTTACTTCCTTTTGCCCTGCCTCCAAATATCCTGCCTAGGATTTCTGGGAAACTCCACCACACCTGTAATCCTCATTTGCTCAGCAAAACCGAAACATCTCAAGAACAAAAAACCACATTATTTGTTTAGCAATTGATTTAGGGCTGTTAGAAGACTGATAAATACACGTAACTGTTGTGCCATAACGCAGCTTAGTTCTGAGCGTTGCAAATGCTCAGAGCTAAATTCACTAGAGAACTTCCAAGCATTGTTTTGCCCCTTGTTGTATCAAAATTAGCAAAAAAAAAAAAAAAACCCAGGGGCTGAGTGTTATCCAACTGACAGGGGGGGAAAAAACCCCCTTGCAACACTCAACATCAGATTTGACCTATAGTATGTAGGTAGCAGACTGCAGGAATTCTATTTGCTTAACACCACACTAGAAATAAGTTCTTGTTCAAGTACGTTCAACTTGCGTTGAAATACTTCTTACTTAGGAAAAGCATTCTAAAATCTTTGCTGTAGTGCTCATGCCAAGACTTCAAAAATGATTTGGGGTTTTCATATGAAGAAATCTGTAACTTTTGCACATCTTTTGACTTTCTCAAAGTTCTCTACCTGCACATTTTCTCCCCTGGAAATGCAGCAATTTAAATCGCTGCTTCCCTCCCCTCAAGTTTTTTTTTTTTTCTTTTCTAGTGGAGTCAGGGTGAAATGACTGAGTCCTTGTGAGGATTCAGCTCCACCCACACCAAAACATCAAAACAACAATTTCATCTCTGGCCCCTCTTCCCGTGTATCTAATGTCCCATTTGTTTTCCGCCTTCCTCCACCACTATTGTATAAAGTAAGAGCAAAGCCACTTGGCTGGAAATGCCTCTGACTGAAGGGTTATCTTCTGCCAGGTAGCTTCAAGGAAAATATAAGTTAACTATGTTTGGCCGGAAACAACTTTTCAGGGAGGATGTAGCAGCTATTGAGCTCCTGCTACACTTGAATTCTGCCATTTGAGCTGAACAATGAGTTTTTGTCAACAACTCCTACAAAGGATGCTTGTGTATCATCAGAGAAGTGCAGTTTGAATTATAACTAATTATAAATAACTCCTCTAAACTCTAAAAATGAGATTTTACTGCTTAATGCACAAAGGCCCAGTGAAAATAAAATCTCGTAGTCAACAGGAATAGCTTTTTATGCACTGCACAGATGAAAAAGCACAATGGCCAAGTTATGAAATCTCTTGTCCTGAATTAGTTTAAAAACCCTATAAACTGGAGGGCATCATCTCAATTGACAGCACCTATCCGTAGAGGAGGTACAGTGGAAATGCCAGTGTAGGTGTCCTCACAAAGGGCATCTCAGAGGCTACAGCCCAGGCAGATCACAGTAGGCTCTAGCCATGCTCAGAGCAACCCCAAGGCCTTGTGACCATGTTACAGCTGCACTTTATGTACTAAAGCATCTCATGGGGACTTACAGCTCGATCGCATTCTTGATTAACTGAGTACAGTCAGATCATGCAGGTGCCTGCTTGGATAGATCAGACATCTAACCAAACTCTTCCAAGCACGAACTAATCCTGACACAGAAGTACTCGAGAAGTGAGGATATGGGTGTGTCCAGCCCTGTCAGACTCCTGGGTGCCTGTGAAAAGAGTACTTCATATAAGAATCATACTGAACACTACAAAGGCTTATGCAATATTTATTGTAAGCACATAACTCGAGTTCCTCAGGACCTCACATGAACTTGATGTCATGTATGCGGGTGTGCCATGTTGAATCAGGCTCCAACATATGTTCTTGACTAAGGAGCAGAAACACAACCATACGGAAAATAATAAAACTCTTCAATTTTAGTAAGAACATCAAAAATGCAAAGGGAGGAAAAACATCCTTTGCAGTCAGGATGTAAGCTGTAGGTAGACAAAGAACAAACATGACAGGCCATGCACTTAATCACCTTGTTTCAGGACTGATAGTTTTATATCAGAGCTTAGTCTGATGCAACTTATATTTATTTCAAAGTACCATGACATTGTCACTATTTATCACAAATAACCTGATTTATAACACAGAGCTGTTAAAACAGACCTCTCAACATTCCAGTTCTGTTGAGTATTTTTGGGGAAATTACAAATGGTAGAATGCAATGTAGTATTTCCATCTACGATATGAATCGCAGTGTAAGGATTAGGCTCCACATGGTTATACATAACAACTCTTGCTGTGGACAAATAACCACTGACGCTTCTTACCCTTTATCTAGCTTTAAAGATGCAATATATTAGATGTTAGTGTTTTAAATACTAGATGTTGACATCTGTGGTGTAAAGTATCTAATACGGCAACTAAGAATTCTTACTTTGTGTGTACAGGGGCCATTTATGGTTGTCTCTAGTACAGAAGGCATAGAAATGCTCTCGGGACATTTATGGAAGCACAGGAAGCATCATGCAGCAGAAGTGTCGTAAGTTTTGTGCTTAGTGACATTTTCTTCTATTAGTATCTAGTGCTAAACCCTGTGAAGTCGAGCTTGGAAATCTCTTTTTCATTGGAAAAACTTGTTCGATCGATGCGAGAACTTGGGCTCCCAACTTTACTCAGCCAGGATTTCCTGCAAGAAAAAGAAGTGAGGGTCAGCATATAAAGAACTGCACACATGGGGTTTAGTTTCCTGTTATCACAGAATTAAAGGTGGGTGTCAGGAGGATAGAGCCAGGCTCTGGTCAGTGTCACCTAATTGATATGACAAGGGGTGGGAGCTGGAACACAGGAGGTTCCACATCAATATACGAAGAAACTTCATGGTGCGGGTGACAGAGCCATAGAATGGGCTGCCCAGGGGGTTTGTGGAGTCTCCTTCTCTGGAGACATTTAAAACCCTCCTGGATGCGTTCTTGTGCTACTCGGTCTAGGTGATCCTTCTGTGGCAGGGCGATTGGACTAGATGATCTTTCAAGGTCCTTTCCAATCCCTAATGTTCTCTGATACTGTGAAAGGACCTCCTAGATTACTGAGTCCGACCATATATGCCTTCCCTTTTTGCTTTTTTCTAAGACGCAGTCTTTCAAACAAGGAAATTACTTCAAAAATGTTTAGCTCTGTTCTGATTTTCCTTCCTTTCCCATTTAGGATCATAACAAGTTTAAATCCATCAGTACTTCAAAGAATTCCGCAATACTATGTACAAATATATGGGACAAAAGTCTAAAGCAGACTTACTGTAATGATTCCTTAATAGCATTAAAATACTTACACATTAGCTTTGTAGATTCAATACTATCCTTTTTGTAAGAACCTAAAAATCACATGTAATTGAAAAATACTAGGGGGGGGAAAAAAAAAAAGAATTCTACCAGATAGTTTACATTATTCTGGCATCTAAAAGAAATGGACACTGAAATGGCAAAGTTCAAAACCAGCAAAAATACAAAGCAAAGGAAAAACACCTTTCACAGAATCACAGAACATTAGGGATTGGAAAGGACCTCGAAAGATCATCTAGTCCAATCCCCCTGCCACAGCAGGACCACCTAGACCTTTACGCCAAAGCAATAAGGAAGGGTAATAAACACTACATTTTATGCCGACATTCAGTGGGAGTGTTGCACGTGTTTATATTACAATCCAGTGTCTAATTACACTGGGATTTGCCATCTTTCACAGACACTAGAAAACCTGTCTAGAACACAAATTGCCATAAGGTACTAGGAGCTGAAGCTGACAGTGCAGTGGTAGCTCCTACACGTACACCCACTATACTCCTATCCTGCAGCAATATGCTAATTCACGGTAGTGATGGACTACTGCAGGATAAAAGGAGATGCACAAACATTTGAAGTACAGCAGATGACACTGCTTAGGGTGTTTAATTACAGAACACACTTTCTCAGTGTTTTCTGTTGTACTAGAGTCGCAAAGAGTACTGGTGTCCCTGTCTCTGCAGGGGTGTTGGAAGTAGACAATCTTTAAGGTTCCTTCCAACCCTGGCCATTCTGTGATTCTATGTGTTAGCAGCAAAGTCTCTAACACAGTTGAATGTCCCTTGTGAAAGAAAAAAGAACATGTGTTTGAAATACTGAATTATTTAAAAACATACTCTGTCCTATTTTTAGAACTCATCTATATATGTGGATATAACTTATATCCACAACTGAACAGACTCTTTTTCATTTCACTTTCAAGGTAAGTGTCTTCTGGAGAAACCAAAAGAAAGACATCCTTTGCTCAGCATTTACCACTGTACATGAAATCAAAACTCAACCACAGCTGAAAGCATGTCTGCAAACTGCTCAGCTCACAGAGAAACTTCACTGTCAGCTCCACATGATCTCACATGAATGAAGTGCAAATTATGAAAATCTAAAACAATCCAGCTCTGTGGAAACTCTTTGGAGGGTAGATGCATTTCATTCCTTATTTAATGCAAGAGATAGGGAAGAACGTGAGAGAACTGCTCCCTACCTGGGATTTGAATGACTACAGGGGCTTAGTTCTTCATTCAGATACTAAGAATGTTGTAACAGGACTTCCTTCAAGAAACCTGACCATTCACTGAACACTAATGAAGCAGTGAATTCTTTTACAAGCTAGGAAAGAAGGGATTCAGTATTTGCTGGAAGTAGCACACAGTTATAACCGTTTCCTCATTTACCTACAGAGCAAGAACTGTCATCTCTGGTGTCTTTAGAAAGAGGGTACTTGTTTAATGGTTTTAACTGTCATTAGTAGCCAGATCAACAGAACTAAGAAGAGGTTCTGTATTCTCCTACTGCTTTCAGTGAGCCTTCTTGGTTTGCCTTCACACGTGCCGTGAACCTCAGATCACCCAACCTGTGCAAGAATTCAGCTACAATTAGTAGCAGTCAGAGCTTTGGCTTGTCACTTCTAGCACCCATTTTAGAATTCACTGTTGCTACCCACTTCTGTTCAGGAGTCAGAAAGACAGCCTCCACCTCACTTGTCACACCAGGTACACCAAAATCAAATGAGGACATTCCTTTAGTTGATGACAGGACACCCTACCACAGAATCACACAATGTTAGGGGTTGGAAGTGACCTCAAAAGATTATCTAAGTCCAACCCCCTTCTTAGACTATGAAGGACATATTTCTAAAGCTACACTGCTTTAATGAGTCTAGAACAAGAGGCTTATCTCCAAACAGCTATTTGCTACCAGGCTTTGGTTCCCAGGTTGCCCTGAAACCCCTCTTGGCCACACTCTGCTGTCACCATTCAAAACCAGACTGTCAGTGTTGAGGCTAAATCACTTTAATGGCAAATTTATTATTTACACAGCCTCCCTGTCCAGAGGAGGTGGCCATGCCCCAGGGTCTCTACCTTAGGGTGTGCAGCACCCCTTCCTGCCCTCTGCCACAGGGCAGAGAACACCCAGCTCACTGGTTCATTCACAGGCAGCCTGCTGACAACGGACTGGTACCTGTCGCCACCCCTCAACCCCAAGATGTTGCCTGTCCACACCACCTGCAACAACTGGGCAGGGCTGCTGTCAAACCATCCCAAAGCAAACTGAAACAATATTCCCAAGCACATGTCAACGTTCTGGATTTTAATTTCTCGGGCTGGTTAGGACAGCCTGCCTAAAATGGCTTCCTGGCCAAACTTACCCATATTACTTCTCCATCCCAAATACACACACAGCTTACTCCTAGGAGTCTAAAACACCTGAATCTATCATTCGTTTACCATCATTTAATTAACTACAACCTTGCTAAGTGACTGGCTTGTTACCCAGGCAACCAGGCTCTTTCCATTCAACATATTATTGGAAAACAACATCTGAAGAATGAGTTTGCACCGTCCCAGTTTAGATCCTCACTGCACTAGCTAAGCTGAGTACGGTACTCCAGGCAGCATCACTTCTGCACGCTGAGGCACACGTGCCTCCTGTCAAACTCACCACACGGAAGCCTGAACAGATCAAATCTGGAGAGTGCTCTGGAAATGTTATTTAGGGGTCTTGCCTCTGTAACACCAGATAAGACAAGTACAGCCCTAAAAAACACTGTACTTGAATACTACATTCAGTCAAAATGTAGGAATATTTGTTTCTCTTCCCCTCAATTTCCAGTGTCACTTCCAGCAGAACAAGAGACACACATGCTTTTCTTTGGAGGGAGAGAAAATAAAGGCACTGGCTTGTTTATACTTTATTTCCCTTTGTTTAGGATAAAATACTGGAGAGAAGCTGCTTTTGGAAGCCTGTATTTACATCTGTGACAGCGTATAGACTAGGATTGCAAATATTTATAAATTACCTCCAAAATGTTGTTCTATTCTGAACTAGCGCTGTCAGCTTCTCATAAATCTAGATAGCGGTGTTTGCAGAAGAAATGGGGAATTCTTTAATGCTGTCTGACTTCTAAGCTTTTAGGAAGAACTTCAGCCATTGTTTTCAAGCTTTTCTCTGTAATCATAAGGGCTGTGAATAATTTCCTTAACCCTTTTGTTTTCATAAATCTGAAATTCACATCTAGATAAAACCTCTAATAAAGTCATCTCTCTGCTCACTGTAGAGCCATTCCATCATTCCTACACCTCTGCTCCTGCCACAGCAGCCTAATATTAAAATATGGATCTGGAAACAAAATTTATAGTGTTCAGTGTTATGAAAAACTAGCAGGAAGAATAAAAGCCTTGGAAACAAAAGTGTTTGAAAATAGCTGTGTTTGGTATGATTTGAATCACTGCTTGGCCTGAAAACAGCTTCCTTTAGCATTTTAGCTTCAGCAAAAACATTGAACACCTTAATAAGGTGGAGAAAACAGGTTCTTGAGAGACCCTGAGGAGAATTAATATTTTCAGGCAGTATAAGGTTAAGAGGACTCAAGTAATAAACACAGTCAAAATTTCTCCTGCCAGCCTTCACTCTGCTCCTAGTAATTTCTTTTAGCTCTCAATACTAGGCTCTAGCTTGGGGTAAAATGATGCCACCTGACCCAAAATGCAGCTGCCACTAGAGCTCTGTGTTGCCATGGAAACTGCTGAACCTCCCAGGCAAAGACTGTTGGGTGGTTTTTAGACTGCTGTGCCTGCTGCCTGAAACGCCACCACAGCCACTGCTGGCAGCAGCCCACACCAGGTCAGAAACAACTGTCTGCACTAAGTTGCATGTCCATGTCATTCACACACATACACACCTGCAAAAGGATGGGGGAAGGAGCAGATGAACTATAGCACATTTATCATCACCCCACCACAGTCCACCAAATCAAAACCAAATGACAGGTTTAATCAGAGGATTAGCAACAGCAAAAAAAGAACAAACAATCAGGCAGCAGTAGTCTGAGGTTACAGGCCAAGAAGTGGGTGGGACAGAACCTGGGCACAGCCACAGAAGCCAGAACAGAGCTGGAGCCCAGAGGTGTGGGAAGGACTGGGCTCTGTGCTCCAGGCATCCTGACAATAGCAGTGTCTTGGCCCACAGGGTATTCAGAAGATCCAAAACGCTCTGGAGAAACAGAGAAAGTGATATTTAATTAAAACTAGTGTTTGACTTTGTATTTTTAAACACAGCAGATGAATGTTGTGAACTTGTTTCTATTTCTTGCTTTTCTGAAACCCTGCTGCAGTCCTCAGAAAACATTGGGAGCTTTGCTTCCAGGTCCTAGGTGAAAGTCATGTCCACAGCAAGGGCCCATTAGCAGAACAAGATAAATTACCCATACTGTGTGACACAAGATGAGCTAAGCTTTAAATACGTGTTTTTGTGATGCATTTCACAGAATCACAGAACATTAGGGATTGGGAGGGACCTCAAAAGATCATCCAGTCCAACCATCTTGCCATTTCTACATGTAAACCTGAGAACAATTACCTGTATATTAGCCTCCATCCCACTGCCTGTGTTACTGGCACAGATTTTTTTATTGTAAAAGCTGTCATTACTAGGTTCCATTATCACAGGATTTGGCACTGTGTACCCCACTTTGTTAATCAGACCTGATCTATGTCAAATGTCTTCACTTCTTAATTTAAAGAGGAGGAATTATCCCAAGATGAATGAAATCAAGTCTGAAGTTGTTTTTAATTTTATGCAATGCAGAGGTCTGTGACAAATTTTGCTACTAATGGTTTTGGTAAACCTCAAGTAGAACTAAGTAACTTACTTACACAGGGGATCACAAGGATATTTTTAAAGAACACGTAGCTGTCATAGTTCCTCTTTGTTTCAACCATGCTAGACAAGTCACATTCGCCTTCTTTTGCAGATCTTACCAGAGAAAAACCGTAACATTGCAGAAAGTTGTTCCAACAAGGAAGAAACAAACAAGTAAATGAAAAAAAATAACAAATTCAGCCATTTCAGTAACTCAAAACAGCTTTTATGCCCACAGAAAGTACAAGACAAAAGAAGATATCCTGCTATGCTTGTGTCCTGTCTTCCCAAAGCAATAACTGTACCAGAAAGCCAGAGGCAGCAAGAAAAGCCTATGTATTTTTTCCTTGTAATCAGTCTGCCCCTACAGGGTAACGACATGGCTCACAAGGCAGAGCAGGAATTTAGGCTACCCCTGCTCCATTGCACAAAATGCAACTGAAAGTTAGTTCTCATCCCACATTTATTAAATCTAAGGCCACAGGAAGCTTAGATGAAGATGAATTGTTGCTGTTCATGTACCAATTCATGTTCCCAGAACAGAAAACTTAGTTCTAATGCTTAGAAAGAGTTAGCACCTATCACCCACTTAACTGGTACTTAAAAGAAATAACAGTATTATGGAGTTGAACAAAGAGTAAAGTACTATTGCCTCTGACCATCAGTATTAAATGTTAATTAAACCCTTACCTTGGCTATTTTAAGGCAACCTTATAGCAAGAGCACAATGAAATCACTTCCCTTTGACCAATTCAGTTTTACTTAAATACATTTCATTATACTGCCTGGTAAAAACAACAGCTATGGCAGTAAAGGGAGCCCAGGTTCAGCCATTTGGCTGGAGAATTCATTTCTAACCAACCCACATCCACAGTCCAGGAAAGCTTTCAAATAAGATATAAAACTGCAGATGACAAATGCAATCTAGAATTTGAAAGAAAATGCTTTCCTGTTCTCTTGTAATGAGGTTTAGTAAGGGAAAAGGATATAAAAGCCATATGAGGACCAACCCCCACATCACAGTGCCAGCTGTATCCTCTATGCAATTGTCAGAGGACAGATTTACACAGAAAAATACAGATTAATTTATTACGCAAAATCTAACAGAGCGAATTCTTTCAAGCAGCACTGGGACTCTTGCTGTTTTCCTCTCAATCTCTTATGTTACCAGTACTTAGGATAGCTAAAACACTGAAACCTGAGAAGACACACTGAGAATTACAACTTCCAATTTGAAGCGCAGATCTGAAAAAGGGAAGTATCACCATTATAAAACCATTAAGAGCACTAAGAAGGTCTGAGTGAGAAATATTTAGCATTACCACTGCTGCAGTGACTGTACATGCATTTACCTTTGCCCACAACAACTCTGCCTGAGCAGTTCACGTTGGCTCACTTCAAAGAACGCAGGATGAGTGTTTCTACCACCATCCGTTACACGAGCACCCACGCATGAGCACAGGTGAGGTATCTGGTTATTCCTCATGCTGCAGCACATGTAGAATTGCTTCCATATGCACCAAACACCTGTCTGCCTATTTTTACAGACAAACCCCATCTCTCATTGTCACACAAATCTTGAGAAAAATGTTAAGCTGAAATACTTTGGATATGGTGGCATTTTGTATATATTCTTATTGTTAGGCCAACTGATTCAAGTACATCGGGACTTACAAATTAACTTTAAAGACGAGCTACTTCTACACATGAGTTGTCCCTACAGCACCTAGAGAAGTGAATGCTCTTGACAGACAAATTTGACAACTGAGAGTTTAATTTTTGCTATTATCTTTGGCTTGCAAAAGTTGTTTGAAGGTTTGTTCTAAGCATTCAGATAGCTCAGCTCAGTTTTTCCCAATGTCTTCAAGCTATGTGATTTTAATTTGTATTTTAAATTGCACACTTTCAAGGGCAGCAGTTACACCTATCTTTTAAAACTGCAGTCTCAAGGAGCTTGTTTTTAAAGGAGCTGTCAAAACATCCGCTGTTTTGTATCTACTTATGAATTAAAAGATCAGTAAAATGTTTTAATAATGTTCTATCAGAAAGCATGACTGATCAGAAGCACACCAAGCAGGTTATACTAGCTGAAGGCTGAGGGAGCTGGGTCAATTTAGCTTTGAAAAAAGGAGACTGAGGGATGACATATTCCTCTGTGACTTGATTTAGGTCATCCTGCTGTGGGTGAGGTGATTGGACTGGATGATCTTTCGCCGTCCCTTCCAATCCCTAATGTTCTGTGACTCTATGTAAAAGTTTGCTCTAATTTTACACAATGAGAAAATCTGAGTGTTAAAATTAATCAAGAAATAGACATTTTTTTTTACAGAAAAAAAATTTTTTCCTATAAAAATAAACCCCAACAGTAAGTCCTAAACCCTTATCTTATCAAGGCAACTATGGTACACGCTTCTCATAGTTACCACTTAAAGAAACAAACTACATTTACTGGTTCTCTTTTTTATTATAAGGATAATGGACTTGATTTGTCCCCCTTAAAGTTTCCGTTAGTTTTGGATATCTTCCTGCTGATTATTAGAACCTAACCTTCAGCATGGCCTTTTTTGTTATTGAGAGCTTCAGATCTCAAAAAACTAGAATGAATGCAGGATTCTACTACAGACTGCTGCTTATTTCTACTCAACTGCAGTACTTCTAATGAGTATCACGAGATAAATCTAACTTCTGTTTTCACAAATTTTAAACACAGATCTATGACTACTTACAAAAAATAAACATCTAAAAAAGGCCTACACTAAGGAAACTATCACTGGAAGATGAGTGGCCCACACTAGTGCAAGTATTCCTCTCAAACAGGCTTTGTTAACTAGGCATGAGTGCCTTTAAATCATAGAATCATTCAGGCTGGAAAAGACCCTTGGGCTCATCGAATCCCAGCCATCAACCCTACTCTACAAGCTCACCCCTACACCGCATCCCCCAACACCACATCTAAGTGACTTTTAAACACACCCAGGGATACAGACTCAACCACCACCTCAGGCAGTCCATTCCACTGCCTGACCACTCTCTCCAGGAAGAATTTCTTCCTGATGTCTAATCTAAACCTACCATATTGAAGCCTGAAGCCACCTTGCTTGCTCAACTGAAGTTCTCATTTTATACCATGAGATGTAAAAGCAGCCACAGCAGAAACATGAATCAGGAGGCAGACCCGGAAAAAAGGGGTCTGGAGTCAACACATTAACAGGCCCTGGAAACACTTCTCTAATGCACTGAATGCAGAGTGAGCTGATCAGTGTTCTTCACTGCAAAGAACTGTCATTTTAGAAAACATACTGATTTTGAGGATAACTCCCTATTCCTTTTACAAAGGTACCTCTAGCTAAATCCAAACTACTTCTTAGTACTTTCTAGTCCTAATAAACTTCAGTTTTCATTTAATTGCTTAAAAACACACTTTCAGAAGAACTATGGGCAAGCACGTATACGTTAACAATGAAACTCTAAGTGGGTTTTCAAACGAGCACTAGGAGTTGGGTAAAATCAGATCCCTGCCTTTTTATGTACATAATTTAGCGCAATAATGATTAGGTTTTCAAGAGCATTGCTCAGGCAACGTCTCTCTCAAAGGCAGATTATAACAGCAGAGTAATACGTTACAGTTTCTTAATATGTAATAGGTTTTGATATTTTGTGAAATGCTGGGTGCAAACAAAATTACTGGCAAAGTATAAACACGCTCCTGAACTCATAAATCTTACATTTTTTTCCTTCTTTCCCCGAAGCTTCTGGGGCTGTCAGAAAGTATCAAACATCTCATTTGTTTTCTGTAATTTATGCCTTTTCATTCTTTCCCTCTCCCCTTTTCGAAATTCTGTTCTGCTTGGACAGCTGAAGCAGTCAGATCTCTTTCTGACCACTTTCACAGTGCAGACTGCTGCAGGGATTGGGTAGGTTTTGTAACATGAATTAAAAGCTGTTAAAAACAATCCCAGAAAAGACAGCAATTTCACTAGCAGCTTATTTGACTGAAATGTCTCACGTACAATTATTTCATTAATATTACTCTTGACAAACCTAGGCTTTGCAACTAATTGCCAGGGCCTCATTAAGGCAAGAAAGGAGGAGGAACAAATGGTACCAGGCTGGTCATGATTCACAGCTTTGAGACCGATTTTTTTTCATTATAAAGCCTGCACGCACCCCCCAGGAAAGGCTTTCCGACTGAATTCACAGAACACGGATCGCTCACTGGGGTAGTAATGGGTGTCTAGCTGCATGATGTCCTCCTCGACTGACAGTGTTCCCTATGATGACTATGGTTGTTCAGTCCAGAGAAGATGAGGCTCACAGGTGACCTCCTAGCAGCTTTCCAATCTCTGAAGGGGGCTACAAGAAAGCTGGGGGAGGGGCTTTTGACACCAGCAGTAGTGAGTGGACAAGGGCAAAGGAGACTTGAAGACGGGAGACTGAGGTTGGACATGAGGAGCAAATTCTTTGCTGTGAGGGTGCTGAGATGCTGAAACAGGTTGCCCAAGGCAGTTGTGACTGCCTCATCCCTGGAAGTGTGAAGGTTAGGTTGGCTGGGGCCCTGAGTAACCTGCTCTAGTGAATGTGTCCCTGCCCATGGCTGGGGGGGTTGGAATTAGAAGATCGTTAAGGTCCCTTCCAACCCTGGCCAGTCTGTGATTCTACGATTTCTGTGCAGGTTTTGGCCCTTTCTGTGTTAACCACAACACTGCTGGCTCAGCTGTGCCAACAAACACATTAGGAAGGTATTCAGGACTACAGTTCAAACTTAGTATTTTTTTAAAGTGAAGGAATCGCTGAAGTATTTAAGATGGCTCATTTCAAAGACCTCATTTTAAAATAGGCTTTGAGTTACTTGGTGCTTGGCATGACAGAGATTTCCAAAAGCAGAGACTGCAGATGCTGGTATTGAAGCCTGGCAGGTTTCCTAGACTGAAAGCTCTCAAAAGGCACACATTCTTTGGATTTGCTCACGAAGGCCTGTTCGGCCATTTGAAGTGCACAGAACATCAATGATGTTTTCCTTGTCACAACACTGAGACCTCAGAAGCAAAACACCAAAAGTCATCATTTAGGAGGAAGAGTTATGGAAGCCTACAAATGTCAGCAGCGTGTGATTAGGGGGAGCTGTGTGTGATTAGGGAGAGTAATTTTGCAAAATTTATGGTAGAATAGTTCAGGTCATTGGGTAATTTATAGAAAACAGGAGTAGGCTCCAGCTTTCCTGTTGTCCAGAAAAAATACTCCAAACAGTGTGTAATATATATATATATATATATATATATATCACAGAACATTACAGATTCAAAGGGACCTCGAATCCCCCTGCCACAGCAGGATCCCCTAGATCCAGTTGCACAAGAGCTGCAATGAACTTCAGAATCTAGTATACATGAGATGAAAAGGGTGGCTGGATCACAGATCTGGCTGCAGATAAAGATACTAAAAACCTTTAGGAATTTGCACATCCACTTGAGATAAGCAAGTCCAAGTTATTAAAGAATATTTATGATCACGACAAATTTCACCAGCAAACAGATGTAACCAAGATTAGGAAGCATCGCAGTGGCCAAACTGGATACCAGTAAAAGAAGACAGATCACACACAAAAGAGCAAATAGCACGAACACTCCTTCCATCTCTCAGTGTGTTAACTCAGGAATACCTTTCCCTCTGTACAAGCCTTCTGCTACTCCACCTACCCTAGAGACGACAACACGCTCTCATTTGTGTTTACCACCTGCAACTCCTTTCAGGAGCAACACTGCTTTCAGTGAAAGGACTTGGCCATGCCAGAGCACTCTTCACTGGAGAGGGGCAACACTGGGGGAAATTCTCACCCTGCAGAATTAAGCGAAGTCTTTCTAAGGACAAAGAACGAGAATTTCATCCTTTGGAACTTCAGCAAGTAGACGCAATTGCCATTTTACCCACACTGCAGAAATACAACTGCAAAGTCATTTTCACTTCTGATATCATACTGAACCATTCTCCTGGACTTGGAGAAATCAGTACTCTGTGAGAATTCACTGCAAAACACACAGGCAAAAATGTCTAAAGAGAACTGCTTGTATCATGTAAAAAGATGGACAGAAAAATCCCACACAGGCAAAATCTGCAGGGGGTGGTTAGTAGATTGAGAGAAGTTCTCCTCCGCCTCTACTCTGCACTGGTGTGAACACATCTGCACGATTGTGTCCAGTTCTGGGTCACTCAATTACAGAAGGACACAGAGCTGCTTGAGAGTCCAGCGCAGAGCCACTAAGATGATGGAGTAGACGATCTCCCTTATGAGGAAAGGCTGAGAGAGCTGGGTCTCTTGAGCTTGGAAAAAAGGAGACTAAGATTGATTAATGTTGATAAATTATAAAGGGTGAGTATCAGGAGAATGGAGCCAGGCTCTGCTCAATGGCATCTAGTAATAGGACAAGGGGCAATGGGTGTGAGCTGGAACAGAGGAGCTTCCACATTAACATGGGAAGGAACTTCTTCCCATTGAGGGTGACAGAGCGCTGAAGGGGGCTGCCAAGGGAGGTTGTGGAGTCTCCTTCTCTGGAGGAGTTTAAACCTGCCCAGACATGTTCCTGTGCGACTTGATCTGGGGGATCCTGCTGTGGCAGGGGGACTGGATGGGATGATCTTTCGAGGTCCCTTCCAATCCCTAATGTTCTGTGATTCTGTGATTATACATAGTATAGAAAATACATAAAGAGTTAGATCCTTACCATGACAGTTCTAGATAGAACATTCTCAGCTAATTGCAGGTTTCAAACTCAAAAACCCCAAATTTCATAAGAGGATGGTAAGTCAAAACATACCTCAAATTCAAACACCAACACTATCTTCACTGCCAGAGCACATTTCCCCTCAGAAACACCTACCAAATCACAGTCTAAATTATTTTGAGGAGACTCGAAACCCTGGTACTGGAAGTCATAGATGTCAAAATCCTGACAAGGACTGGCAATTCATCACAGTGGGTACTTGTAATGCTGATTTTATAATTACACATAACACCATAAATAATCCAGTTCCCAGTTGTTGACTCAATTTTCATTGAAATGAAGGGAATTTAGCCTCAGACCTTTAATTAAAATTATGTAAAACACATGTCTGACTCCTGCTTGTCTACAAAATTCTCATTCTACACTGAGTAGCATCAATAAAGTGACAACGCTGTATTGTGAGTCAAGAGTTTGTTCCCATGTTTAGGTTCACTCCTCTTCTTACGAGACAACAGCATTTCAAATCCAAGACCTGTAAAGGGTTACTGCAAGTTAAAAACATATCCATTCTTATTAGAGAACAACATCTTATAACAAAGCAGCAAGGAGAACTTTTATTTAATTACAACAGTACATCCGTTTTGGCTTAAACTTAATACAGGATGTTAGAGTCTTGTCTACATATCTTTCGGTTTACTTAAACAATGGAAACATGCGTTTATAAATCAAGTATTGACAGCCCTTTTACTGCTATGGTACAAATCATTCTGTTCTTTCATTCTCCTTTGCTTTAATGAGAGAAACAACCTTTGCTCCTTCATGTGGTTTTGCTTACCTATCCATATAGTTTAATACATAGTCTAGAAAAAAATACTATCATGTTTTCTTAATTTTATCTCTCAGAATCAATAAAACTCTGTATTTTAGCTTTCAAATAAATATTGCTGGGCTGGATGATCTTAGACGTCTTTTACAGCCTCAACAATTCTGTGATTTCCACCCCATTTTTAGTTTAAAATGTGGATGCTTTTCAGGACTTAACTTTCTAAAACTGAAAGACATAAACAGTGAAGGGTCTGTTTCTTGTTTCATCTTTTAACAGTGCTTTGTCTTCAAGGTTCATAAAAAGCCAGCTCGGTGCAGGTCTACGAAAGTTAACCACACAGTTAACTTAATTCCTACTCAGGATACTCACCTGTAAAATTATCATTTCTAACGAAATCACAATGGTTGGAAAGGATCTCCTAGATCACCAAGTTCAACCAGACCCACAACAACAAAAAACCTACATACCTGATTGATCAACAAACACAAACTAACCCCCTCCATGCCTGCCACTATAGCAGGGTACGAAGCACCAGGGCTACACATTTCTTAAAAACCTCTAGAGATGGGGACTTAACCACCTTCCTGGGAAGGCCGTTCCAGTGCCTCACCGCTCTTTCTGTAATGAATTTCTTCTTACTATCCAGTGCAAACCTCCCCTGCCTCAACTTAGGATCATTTCCCTAGGGTCTGTCATTAGTTCCAAAGGAGAAGAGACCAACAGCCACCTCTTTACAACCTCCTTTCAGGTAGTTGGAGAGGGCAATGAGGTCCCCCTCAGCCTCCTCTTCTCCAAACTAAACCTACCCAGCTCCCCCAGCGTCTCCTCACACGACCGGTTCTCTAAACCCCTCATAGGCTTGGTAGCTTTGCTCTGGACACATTCCAGCATCTCAATGTCTTTCCTTTAATGACGGACCCAGAACTGAACACACAGTACTCAAGGTGAGGCCTCACAAGGGCCAAGTACAAGAGCACCATAACTTCCCTTCTCCTGCTGATCACAGTATTCCTGATGCAAGCTAGGATCCTGTTGGCCTTGGCCACACGGGCACCCTGCTGGGTCAAACCAAGAGCCAAAACCATTACAAAATTCCCAAACAACTGGCACCCCTATCTCAATGTAACTAACTCAAGGATTAAATATATTAGTTTATGAAATCTGGATTTAGGTTCTCAAGCAAAGAAATCCAGTATCAACTTGAAGAGGCAACACCCTTTTTAATCCAGAGAAAAAGCAACATGACTACAGTTGAGATGCAAAGGCATTTAATTAAATATTAATATCTCCTGTTTGCCTTGCTCTTACAGCTGCAGTAAAATGATAAAAGCAATCTCAAAAAAACCCCTACATAACTAATCAAATTGTCATTGGTAGTTGAGGAAAAATCCCCATAACACAAGTTAAGAGTCCTCTCCATACACTCAAACCTGTGTTACACTGCTGAGCTCACCCACTGCTCCTTCACTCTGCACTAAAGCAGCTTCTCCCCAACCACCACAGCACTGATGCCTCCAAAAGGCTGGAGTGCAGCACCCAAGAGTTGGGTAAAGGAATGACAATGTCTTCTTACCTTTCACAGAATCACCAAAAGCCTTTAGTTGGAAGAGACCTTTCAGATCATCAAGTCCAACACATCACTGCCAGGTCACCACTAAATCATCCCTTTGTTTTGCCTCATATACCTCTCAGCTAATGTTTTGTTCCATTTTTTTTACATAAAATTCTGCTTTTATGAATAATTCCTCCCTGAACAATACTCAGGTGTTTCACTGTATTGCTTTTTGCAGAAGGGTCAGGAAAAAATGCCAATGGCTAGAGAGCTGTGTGGGGAGAAATTTAATGAAATATAACCAGGGCAGTGAGGAGTCTGGCATCTAGGCAAAAAAAATTCCAGGTACCAGTATAGGTTGGGGACTGACCTGTTGGAGAGCAGCATAGGAGAAAGGGACTTGGGTGTCCTGGTGGCCAGCAGGATTGGCAGGAGCCAGCAATGGGCCCTTGTGGCCAAGGCAGCCAATGGCCTTCTGGTACTGGTCTCTTCTCACAAGCAGTTAGTGATAGAACAAGAGGAAATGGGCTCATGTTACAACAAGGTAGGTTTAGACTGAATACTAAAAAGAATTTTTTCACAGAAAGGGTGGTCAAACACTGGAATAGGCTTCCCAGGGAGGTGGTTGAGTTGCCATCCCTGGATGTGTTTAAAGATCGTTTGGATGAGGTATTGAGGGATATGGTGTAGGGGGAACTTGGAAGGTAGGGTAGATGGAATTGATGATCCCAGGGGTCTTTTCCAGCCAGAGTGATTCTGTGATCCTGGGGTGGGTTAGAACAGAGGTGGCTAGTAGATGGAGAGAGGTTCTCCTCCCCTTCTACTCTGCCCTAGTGAGACAGCATCTGGACTGTTGTGTAAAATTCTGGGCCACTCAGTTCCAGAAGGACACACAACTGCTGGAGACAGTCCAGCACAGAGCCGCAAAGATGAAGGGAGTGGAACCTCATCTCTCTGATGAGGAATGGTTTCTTGAGCTTGGAGGAGACTGAGGGGTGACCCCATCAATATTGATAAAATATGGAAAGGGCAGGTGTCAGGAGGATGGAGCCAGGCTCTGCTCAGTGGCACCCAATGACACAACAAGGGGCAATGGGTGTGAGCTGGAACAGAGGAGGTTCCACATCAATCTGAGAAGGAACTTCTTCATGGTAAGGGGTGACAGAGCACTGGAAGGGGCTGCCCAGGGGGGGTTGTGGAGTCTTCTTCTCTGGAGACATTTAAAACCCACCTGGCCATGTTCCTGTGTGACTGGATCTAGGGGATCCTGCTGTGGCAGGGG
>JAOXOE010000256.1:597581-612279 GCA_028565055.1 Phoeniculus purpureus
TGCTCCGGCAGGGGGGTTGGACTCGATGATCTCTTGGGTCCCTTCCAACCCCTAACATCCTATGATCCTATGAAGACCATTTTTCTACCACATACCTTCCAGGAACCTTGTCAAAAAACTAAGACTTAAACCACCATGAGAAAATTCCAAACAAAGTAATTTCTATTTTCAAGAAGTGGAATTCCTAAGGCATCTAAAAGCCATTTTAGAACTGAAATCATGAAGTATTTCCATTGCAAGAAGATATTTCTGCATGGTAATTGCATCTTCAGTCGTACATGGAAGCACCAGGCATTGTTAGAACTACTTCTTTAGCTTAAGGCTGCCAAAAGCCTCTCTGTTTTCACTTACACCCTGTGATAAGACAAGGGGTAATGAGTGTCAGAGCACAAAAGGTTCCATCTCAATACGAGGAACAAATCCTTTACTCTAAGGGTTACAGAGCCCTGGAATGGGCTGCCCAGGGAGGCTGTGGAGTCTCCTTCTCTGGAGACTTTTAAGACTGTATGTGTTTCTGTGCCACCTGTATTAGGTTTTATGGTCCTATTCGAGCAGGAGCGTTGGACTCCTGGAGGGCCCTTCCAAGCCTTAATGATCTGTGTATCTGTGTATGATGAAGACCTTGTTTTCCTCCCAGCTAGCCTGCATTTGCATGTGGTGTGAGTTGCTTACTTTTAAGGCTCACGGTGCCTGTACTGCCCAGACTCACCCCTCAGGAGTATTTTAAGCACTCCACCTTTTATTTTTAAGTTGTCAAGTATCGAAGGCAACAGCAGCTACACAGGATTAGTGGCTCCGGGAATCTCTACCCCACACAGATATTCAAGGATGCAGCCAGAGACATGAATCAACTGCTGTTACAGAAATGCCTCTGTCTTTCCCCATCTTCTTGTTTAGTCCATTCAGCTCATGCCACACACTGCAGTTTGTTCCTGCAATGCGGATCCAGTCTGACTTTCTGGTTAGAGAGACATTTAACAAAATTCTGACTGCTCTTCATTATAACCTAAGAGAGTGAAAGTTGTTGCCACTTAATTCAGACTACATTCTACATGATTAAAAAGTCAATTGATCTTTATGAAGTCACTCATCCTCCCTAACCGTACAGTGCTTCCACAGTGAACTACAAGTCTTTGCTGATCTTGTCAGAAAAAATATTAAAGTTAATTAAGAACTTTAGGTCCATCGTACAGTTCATCTGCATTAATGTCATAATGAAGCACAAATTCTTCAAGCCTCTGCACATGTAGAATTACTACATAATTTTCAAATACTAAGAAGTTATACAGTAAGTCTCAACAGCCATTTAAAGTATGTGAAGCACTGTGGCCCGTTTCTTAGCAGTGGACTGCCTTGTCTTCACACTCATCCTTTCCACTGCTGTCTCTAAAGCTTTTCCATGTCAAACACATCAGCCAACACAACTCACTACAGCAATAAACCCACTTCAAACACAAAGCCAGGCACAACTGCACATTTGGGTCCCTCACACCAGAGAGGATGCACACTACAGGAAAACACAGCTGAACCAGGCACGATACTCTGCTTCACCGCTATGTTGAATGTTTCCTTTCTATTTTTAAATTGGTGGCAAAACAGTACACAACATCTATCAATCCAATCTCCAAACCACTAGAAACACAGGCTAGCTTTGGTTCTTGAAATGAAGTTGGGAATTTTTAATCTCAGGAGGATGGAGCCAGGCTCTTCTCAGTGTCATCTAATGATAGGACAAGGCGCAGTGGGCGTGAGCTGGAACACAGGAGGTTCCACATCAATCTGAGAAGGAACTTCTTCCCAGTGAGGGTGACAGAGCACTGGAAGGGGCTGCCTAGGAGAGTTGTGGACTCTCCTTTTCTGGAGACGTTTCAAACTTGCTCAGATATGTTCCTGTGTGACTTGGTCTAGGTGATCCTGCTCGGGCAGGGGGATTGGACTAGATGATCTTTTGAGGTCTCTTCCAATCCCTAATGTACTATGATACTGTGATCTCCTTGTCTTCTAAAGAAATAAGAAAATCTTGACAAATATTTCTATTAACAATAAGGAACTAAACATTTACTTCAAAAATTAAAAAATATGCTAGGGTTATTTTGCCCCAAATAAACCCCTGAAAGCTTTGAAGAACTCAGTAGTTAATGCTATTAGTTAGGATGCAATTATAAAGCATATTAAATGTAGAAGTATGTGAACTTGCCTTCATTTATTCAGACTTACAAAAATACTAACCGATGAAAACAGGTAAGGGCATGCAGAACACAATCTAATGTTTCTTTCAGAAGAGGTTTACCTACTCTGGTATGTCACTACTAATATGCCCTAATTGTAACAAGACTCCTGCATGATATTAAGGGCAGAATTACTGTTGTTTGAATTCTTTAATCTGATAGAATTAAAAGCATAAAATAGCACATCTCCATGATGAAAACCATGCATTTGGATGTTTCCAACTAGGATCAAGTTCATCTTACACAGACACTAATTAAAGCATATTTAAAACACTAGGGAAAAAAACCTAGGAAAAAATTAGCTTTAGAGCTCAGGTTTAAGCTGGGACTGCACTCAGCAGAGGCAGTGTGGTTAAAAGAAACAGTAGTCAACACCCTGGAAATGCTGGACAGTGCTTTAGCCCAGGAGACAGGCCATCCTGCTCCAGAAAACCTCCACAGTCATTTACAAGAGGTAGCTCTAGTTTTGGAAGCCAGATGGATTCAGGATGGCAGAGATGACAAAACGTATCAGCAACAGTTTCCTATCACAGAATCACATTTACCTTTGTCAAAAATATGACGCAAGTTGTTGGAGCAATTAGCTATTTTAGTGGTATCTATAAATGTATCGGGCTTTTTTTGGAAGAGGCAGAGGAGCTCTTGCCACAACACTGGAGCTGCAACACTATGAAAGGTTAACACAATGAGGGAGTTCTACTGTTACAGCCACTATTACTTGCTCTGTGACTAGAAACCTCAGCGCAACTCACTCAATTCTGACAGTAGCATTTGTAGCAAGAATTAGTTCCATCTACTTCTAAACAGGTACCTGGAGATAGATCAAGGTATGTAGAAAACACAGCGGGAGGCAGACTTCTACCTGTACTGCTGCCAGTCTCCAAGCTTTTCCAAGCCTCTTAGTGGCTCTGCAACATCAAGGAGGGAAATGCTTTTGTAAACAGCGTTTTAGTCCTCAGACAGGCTAACTGGCACAGCATGATTCTAGCCATGCTAGCCACGGGCACCTATCAAGAAGAGCAGGCTTGTAGAGTGCAATAGCTGGTGCTGAGAAACTGACTTCCACAACATACTAAAGTAAGACCCTACAAAGAATGGTATTTGAAGAGAGACAGATTAAGAAGTAAGCACTGAAAGAAGCTTCCCTGAATTTTTATCAATGATACATAGAATCACAGAACATTAGGGATTGGAAGGGACCTCGAAAGATCATCTAGTCCAAACCCCCTGCCACAGCAGGATCACCACGAGACAGCAGACAAGATTAATTGCATACATGTTTATAATCAATTACTTCAGTCTTCCAAACATTTCATACTCATTTCACATTGTTACGACAGCAGTGTTTTTATTAAGTTGAATTTGACTCATCCTATATGCCCCAAATCCTGTATTTGCCTGCTGCAGAACAGAGGTGGGGTGACATGAGCACACACCTACAATTCCCTCTAGCTTAACATTCATATTTCTGCAACCTCCACTTCCTGGGAACTTAGAATTTCTTCTTGCAAGGACAAATTTTATGCTGCCAACGAGACACAACTCACAGAAATACTCAGTCTTTTTACTAGACTTAGTACCTACAACAGTTCAAATAGAAAGGAACAGCTACCAACAACAACTTTATATGTACATTAAATTGCTGTTTACCAATCCAAAATATTTCTACTCAAATCTTTCACGTTGTGCTTCAATGTTGTTTAAATTTTAGTCTCAAAGATGTCAATCAGCTTTACAGAAATGAAAGACTAATTACACTCAGAAATGGCCAGATTTGCCACACTTCTTTTATACTGTAAAGAAGTGTTCTTCAGTATCTGCTACCAAATTAATCCCTTTTCTTACAACATTTGTTCTCCTGTAAACTAGACGGAAAACAGTGGTTTACCAGTGCAATTGGTGAAAAGAACTATCTAGAAAGCAAGAAACAGATAGCAACTTCTACATACGCAAGTAGATTGACATCTAGTGTGAAAACACTGAACTACAAAGCCTGTAGTGCATAGCAACAAGGATGAATTTACAGTAAGTAAAAAATACGTATATATTTAGTACCTATTTAAGTAACAGGATAGCCAAGTCTTCCAAATGAAAATGCCTTTAAATCTTTACACAAACTGCTACACAGAGCCAAACCCACTGTACTAGTGACTAAGGAAGTGTAGCTTCTAAAGTTGAAGATAGGAGATTTTAGCAGTGAATATGAAAAGACCAAGAGATAATCAGGAAAGAAACTCAAAGTTTGAGAGGAGGAGCACAAACAAGCTGGTCAAACAGAAAAGTTCTTTCCAGCCTTTGAGAAGATGAAATAGAGAAGTCAGAATGATTGTGTGATTTGCTTTAGTGTTCATGATTTAAATAGATGTTCACTTGTATGATGCAGGCCCAAAGACTGACAAGGAGTGATAAGAGTGGTGTCTAGACAACTACATTCCTCAACACAACGCATACAGGCACGCAACACAAAGTCTCTGGTATAGAAATCAATAAAAGGCTTTTCATAATCATCCCACTGAAGACTAAATCCTAGCATCAACATAATTATGCTAGATTTTAACTTAATAAATATCTTTAGTCGAAGATGCTTTCATTCTTGCCATGTAATCTCTAAAGTATTTGTCACCTTTCTGTTCTTACCAAAATCTTGCCCAAGTTCATGGGAGCACCGGGAGAGACTTTGGACTCAAACCCATTTTTCTCTGTCAGTTTCAGTTGTTTCAGGTATATTTGCACCTACTTGTTTTAAAAAGGTGTCTTAAAAAGCCAACAAATCCATTCATGCTACTAGTCCCAACTCATTTAAGATCCATTCCTATGGCAGTATTAAGATATCTCTTCAGCTATCTTAAAGTAACCATTGACAGTCAGTTGAGGGAGGGGATTCTCCCCCTTTTGCTCTGCACTGCTGAGACCCCATCTGGCTTACTGTGTTCAGTGATGGAGTGCCCAACATCAGAAGGATACAGAGCTGAAGGAAGGTATCCCCAGGAGAGCAACTCAAATGAGCAGAGGGCCGGAGCACATCCCATTTGAGGACAGGCTGAGCAAGGTGGGATTGTTCAGCCTGGGGAAGAGGACGCTCCCAGGTCACCTTCTAGCAGCTTTCCAATCTCTGAAGGGGGCTACAAGAAAGCTGGGGGAGGGCTTTTTAAATGGGCGCATAGCAAGAGGACAAGAGGAAAGGGTTCCAGACTTGAAGAGGGGAAATTGAGGTTGGACATGAGGAACCAATTCTTTGCTGTGAGGGTGCTGAAATGCTGGAACAGGTTGCCCAAGGCACTTGTGGCTGCCCCACCCCTGGAAGTGTTCAAGGCCAGGTTGTGTGGGGCCCTGAGTAACCTGCTCTAGCAAAGGTGTTCAACACAGGTTGTAACTAAATGATCTTTAAAGTCCCTTCCAACCCTGGCCATTCCTTGGTTCTGTGATTCTTTACCGTGCCAAAAGCAAACTGTATGTGTAGGTATTAAGATGCTTTCTAGAAGCTAGCAGTATTAGCCTATAGTTAGTATCTGTGTGATAACCCTTGTCCTTGCAGCCTCCCCTCTACTATCAGTGTTGAAAATGGCTTTTAACAGGAAACAACACTTTTCAGTTGTTTGGAGGCCTCCTATTGAAGAGGAGTACAACTACCCAGCCACAGCCAGAGTCATAGGAGATACCACCCGCATGTTCATTCTCACTCCAGGTATTTCAAGGCAATGTTCACACACTGTCCACCCCCAAACTTATGTTCAGTGTAGGAACACACCAGACTATCACAAACATGGCCATTTCATTTCCCCCTCAAATTTCCCCTTTTCAATGCCCCTAGAGTTGAAAAGGCCTGGAGGGACAAGGCAAGAAGTACAGAAATAATTCTACGCAGGGACAATCTAACCTGAAGATATTGTAAGAAATTCAGTTTTGCCTATTTGAATAACTGCTCATGTTCTCACATAGAAGTGTTCAGGCCACATACAGTATTGATTTCAATTAAGCATCACCTAATATGACCAAACTGATGTCAACAGCAAAGCTGCAGTACAGACAGTCATCTAAAGTAAGAAATTATCACTTTACTTTCCACATTTCCCATTATTAGCACTCAGATCCTTTTTTTTTCCTGTTGTCTGAAAGCTAAAAGTATCTATGATTATGGTGTGTTCTGATAACCCACTGCCCTGAGCAGTTAATTGCCCAAATTAACTCTTTTTGTTAGTAAATAAGATTTCTTAGCTCAGCAACTTCTCAGCATAATTATCATTATACAGTTTCTAAAGTTGTAGATGTGACCGAGGCTTATTTTTGCTCAGGAAAGCTTAGGACTCAAGGGGACCTTTGCACAATGAGTCAGAAGTGAGTTATGACTTCAGGATAAACTCTGGAAATGGTAAATGCATCCGGAGAAGTGAAACAAATAGCTGATTATTGAACCACTTTGCAGGGGCACAAGAAGAACACTGTAAGCCTACACACTGAAGTAAAACTTTCCTGACAGTAACTATACTGTACACATCAAGTCAACCAGAAAATAGCTTCTTGGCACAGTTAAAACCCTACAGAGTTCTAAAGAGAATGCTAAAAAGAATTTGTTCAACACCAAGGACCTTGCCAATCTCAAATATATCCTGTTTGGGTCTTCAACTGCAGATTTTTCAGAAACTGCAAACAAGCAGACCCTGAGGAAAAAACTGGTATACCGGTAAAGACCCGTGACTGCACCCAAGATAATTACTCTGGAAAGATCCTGAAAACAAGTGAAAATTACATAGTTTAAGAAACAGCTTAAGTTTTAATTTCACCGAGTATCTGACAGACCTAGGGAGTAAGTGTCCTCATACGTACTTGACTCCACCACACCTTACACGTCACAGAATGACAGAACATTAGGGATTGGAAGGGACCTCAAAAGATCCAGGTAACTGACAGTTAATCATGTTACTTTTAAAGTTTATTCTTGCTGAAAGCAGTTTGTGTCTCATCATCACAATCTGATTGTGGCACTCAAGGTCCTCTTCTAGAAGCCCTGCTCTGTACACAGACATATTTTTTCATTGTACACAGGCCATTTAAAGACCACTGTGAATGTGATAAACCAAGAGATTTTGTGTGTCGCTACAGGAAGAGAAACACAACATAGACCACAAATTAAATATACTGCCCTACACACTAAGAGACCAGTCTACAGTTCAAAGAGACTGGAGGAGATTAAGAAAGGGATGCTGAATAGATGAAAGAAGCGAAGACATTCAGAAGCAATGTAAGCGATTCCCACTGTGGAGAATCTCTATTGACAAACCAGGTGGTACTTAATTTCATATAGCACATAATTCATTCACAATGTACACACACTGTGCTATATTTTAACTTCGTTGCAAGGCTGAGAAATTTAGGGCCTCCTGTCTAGATTCAGATATGGTTCTGTTTGAATAGTTCCCATGAAAAAACTCAGAATTCAGTTGAAGCAGCTACCAAACATTGATTCAGGATCTAGCTTTTCTTTATCATTACTATCACACTTACTAATAAATTAGTTCTAGCCAAGAGGGCTAGGGATGTAATTCTCTCCCCGGACTGGGCAGGCCTCCCCTCCAGTACTGGGGGCAGTTCTGCGCCCCTTGCTTCAAGAAAGAGACTGAGGGTCTGGAGCAGGTCCAGAGGAGCAATGAGGCTGGGGAAGGGACTCGAGGGAAAGACTATGAGGAGAAGCCGAGGGAACTGAAAGTGTTTAGCCTGGAGGAGACTCAGGAGGGACCCTATCACTCTCTATAACTACCTGAAGGGAAGTTGTAAACAGATGGGGGTCAGGCTCTTCTCTCAGGCAATCCGCACCAGGATGAGAGGGCAGGGCCTGAAACTGCACCGGGGTGGGTCAGGTTGGATATCAGGAAGCCCTTCCTCACAGAAAGGGTGATCAGACCCTGGAATGGGACTGCCCAGTGCAATGGTGGAGTCCCCATTCCTGGAAGTGTTGAAGGACAGACTGGATGTGGCCCTCAGTGCCCTGGTCTAGGTGATTGTGGTGATGTTAGGACATGGGCTGGGCTGAATAACCTTAGAGATATTTTCCAGCCTCAATAATTCTGTAATTCTGTGAACTAGATTTTAGAAAAACAAGATGCGCAGTAAACCTGAACAGATACAGCACAGAACAAGAAATATCTGTAAACTACTCATAATACTGTATCTCCTTTTCAGTAAAGATTAGCAATAATCCCACACTTTCAGATGTATTCATCAAGTGCCAGAAAATCATGAGACCAGCAGAAATCCTATGAGGTCTTGTAAATAAAAATTAGAGGTTTTGCTCGCCTTCGGCTTCTGGGGTTATTTTAGCAGTGCCAACCTTTTCTCTGCAATATTCAAGGCTAGAAATCTTTCTTTGAAACACAGCCTCAATTTCTACTTAAGTTTTGTACTTTGTACACTGGGGCTTTAAGAAAACACATGAAACACATTACAGAAATCTCTAGGTAGCAGTACAGTCAATCAAGATGTGATAACTGAGTCTGTCAAATGTCCTAGTGTCCGAAGGCAGGCTTCACAAATCAGAATGTTGCTGTTCTCTATAGAGTTCATTTTCTGAAAACAAACTTCCATTTCTATAATTTTTTTTTTATTTGCCAACTAAAACACACCAGAAGTTATCTTCTAGAGCAACAGCCCTCTTAGCAAAACTGTTTTAGCTACAGCCCTTTCTCCCAAAGGAATTCAGGGTCTCTACTCTGCACTTATGAGACCCTACCTGCAGTACAGGGTCCAGTTCTGGAGTCTGCAACAGAAAGAGGACACAGACCTCCTGGAAGGTGTCCAGGGGAGAGCAACTCCAATGATCAGAAGACTGGAGCACCTCCCCTATGAGGGCAGGCTGAGCAACATGGGGTTGTTCAACCAGGAGAAGAGGAGGCTCCCAGGTGACCTTCAAGCAGCTTTCCAAGATCTGAAGGAGGCTACAAAAAAGCTGAGGTTGGACATCAGGAACCAATTCTTTTCTGTGAGGGTGCTGAGATGTTGGAACATGGTGCCCAAGGCAGTTGTAGCTGCCCCATCCTTGGCAGTGTTGAAGGGCAGGTTGGCTGGGGCTCTGAGTAACCTGCTCCAGTGAAGGTGTCTCTGCCTGTGCAGGGGGATTGGAACTGGATGATCTTTAAGGTCCATTCCAACCTTGGCCATTCTATGACTCTATTAATTTAATTTTGGACCTATTAAAAAAATATATACCTTTCCATCCAGACCCATATGTTTAGGTAAAATCATTTACAAGGCTGGCTTTATTTTTAACATATTGAGAGTCATTTAAGTTTTATCAAGGCAGAATTTCTTTGACGTCCAGTCAATCTCTCCCACTGCAGTGGTATAAAAGTAATCAAAATGCAACTTAAATTGTCACAAGAGGGACTTGTTTGCTCTCAAGATGTAGTGGAGCCACAATAAATGGGAAGGTAGAAGCGCTCATGGATTTCCATTTTGTTCTCCTGTATTTAGACCAGACTTTGAGATTAATTCCCAGAGCCTCTGGCACATTACACTGCCGATCCACTTTAAGAGCGGTGGGGCAATTTGAGAGGAGAAAAGTGCTCCAAGCAAGAGGCATCAGCATTCACTTGCAATGGACTGCATGTCCCAGCCTCAGGCAAGTCCCTGTCACCTCTGTTTGTGCTGATGTCATCGCTGTTAACTTCACGTGCGGATTTGAGACCAGCTGAACATGACCATTCTGGATTTTATTTTAGGAGGTGTGTATCAGAGAACTTATTCCTACCCAAAGGCAGCTGTTCAGAATTAACACTTGCTACATACCAGATATGCTGTCTTGACATCAACGCATTATTGAAACTACTATAAATTCTCTATCCTTTCCTACTTTGTCCTTAGGGGATTTTTCTAACAACAACAAGCAACTGCCACCCCAGAATACTAGCTCACATTAACCAAAGGTATTATGTATTTACTGCCTTTAGACCTCTGGCATTGCTGTTCCTTTTGTTCACTAAAGGATATTGAGTTAGGCAGCAGATACCACCTGGCAAAGAGTAAGGAAATCCACTCTTTCTGTCAAGCCCCCCATACTTCAAAGCACATGCTGTGATTCCAAACAGGCAGTGAAACAGCCAGCAGAAGTCAAAGTGCCATGATGCAGTCAGGGAGCTATGCAGACAGACTCCCACTCCAGTAGAGTCCTACTGAAGGTACCTGGGCTTGATGTTTGTATAGAAGCTATCCATTCCAAGATCAATGTAATAAATTTGGATAGCTGCGTAATCTGGAAAAATGCTTAGAGCATCTTCATAAGTTTTATTTTCTAACCATGTGGCAGGACAGACCGGTCTTTCTACAGTGAGTCACTTTCCCAGTGACACAGTCCCCTTGGGAGAAGACAAGTTTCCATGCAAGGCTCCAACTAAAGCCATAAACTTAGGGTTTTTATCTCCATTTGGGAAGATAGCTAAAACACACTCAGGAAGAGGAGAGCCAGCAGCACAGCATGGCTACCTTAGGGGCACTGTCAGCAGGGTGAAAGCATCAGGCAGATCTCTAGTGAGAAGAATTCTTCAAGGATCCCTGCACATGTCACCACTGTCCCGTAGAATCCCCTCCCATAACAATCCCACACAGAATCATGACATTTTAATTCACTAGGAAAGGCAAACACTGGTGCATACCCCATCAACACACTGCTTTGTACCTGGGTCACAGAATCAACAGAACATTAGGGATTGGAAGGGACCTCAAAAGATCATCCAGTCCAATCCCCCACCCACAGCAGGATCACCTAGACCAAGTTGCACAGGAACACATCCAGGCAGGTTTTAAACATCTCCAGAGAAGGAGACTCCACAACCCTCCCCTTCCAGTGCACTGGCACCCTCAGTGGGAAGAAGTTTCTTCTCAGATGTGGAACCTCTTATGTTCCAGCTCACACCCATTGCCCTTTGTCCTGTCATTGGATGACACTAAGAAGAGCCTGGCTCCATCCTCCGGACACTCACCCTTCACATATTTATAGATATTAATGAGGTCACCTCTCAGCCTCCTTTTCTCCAAGCTCAAGAGACCCAGCTCCCTCAACCTTTCCTCATAAGGGGCTGTTTTACTCCATCATCTTCGTGGGTCCTGTATGTACTCCACACTTTGGGATTCCCATTTGTCCCCAGCACGCATGCCTGACATGCCTAACAACTAGACAGCTCACAACACAACCAAGTAGCATATTTAGCATTTATCTGAATGGGTAGGCCTCAACATTTAGGCTTTTAGCTTTCAATATGTTTTGCCTTTGGAATAACAGAGCCATCTCTTAATATTAGCTGAAATATAAAACCAGATATTAAGTAAAATAGATTTTTGTTAGCCAAAAGTCACTGAATAATTGTTACTAAACTCAGGCAAAAGAACAGCTTTTGGAAAATGAGAATAACATAGTTTAATAAAAGACTGCAGATCTGTTATTTTGGGGGGGTTTTAATGTTTATCGATAGGTCTGGTAGTCCTGAGAAATCTGTGTATGTATTCCAACAGCATGGCAGAGATAAACCCTGCCTGCTGCTCTGCTCCTACACCAACACTCTTTACAAGGATAATGAAGACAGCATCACATTTCAGAAGAGATTTCCTGAGAGCCTGCTGAGCTGACCTTGTTTACAAGTACTCACTGAAACCATTAACTGCTCACATGTTCCACTCCATGCTGCCTATAGCACTCATGTGGACATGAGCCAGAAAGAACATTTCTGTGTAATTATCCAATTAATTATCATTAATGCCAGCATCTAACAACAAGGAAAAAGCCAGCTGGCATCCACAGCAATCATTTCACTTCTATTGTGCAAGAACTACAGAAGGCATTTGTTTTCTTATTAAATAACTATAAAATGCAGATGAAGTTGAACAGGTCTCTCAATCTACAGGAGCAGAAGGGCAAAGAGAACAGAGTGGTGAAGAGCTGGGAGTCTGAAAAACACTTGAATTCAGAATTTGCAACAAGATTCATGTGCGCCTGAGCTACTCAGTTCCTCTGCCTGCTACACATTTCCATCTGTGAAACAGAGTCATCTCAATTTAAAGAGTATTTTAAACCTACACAGGCTGACAGTGGGGTGTAGCTGTGCTGTCTGAAGTTTCCTAGTACTGACCTTGAAATCTAATTTTGAGGAATGGTTTATATTATACAACAAGCAGGGCCAGAGGCTCAGGATTAGCATTTGTACAGAGTAACAGGATGTCAGGTGAGTTCCTATATAGGAGACCAAACCTGCTCTGATGCAGAAATATGATGATGACTGAAATCTTGTTACATGATTGGTGGGAGATTTGTGAGAGGAAATAGATTGGATTTGTTGCTCCAGATGGCTTGTTTTCTAGTAAATATTAAAATCATGTGGCTTACAGAGTCAACAAGGGAAGGAAAACTTTTAGTCCAGGACCCTCTCCCACCACAATGGGCACTGGGAGTTCAAGACATCTTCTTCCAAATGTAGTATCAGCTGCACATCTTGAAGCCTGTTTTTCTTTCATTAAGTTCCAAATTCCTTCCTCACTGGTTTTATTTGTTCCTTCAGCAGCAGGGAAACAAGGAGGAAGAGCCCGCAGCACCACAACACAAGAGCCCGTCAGAATACTGGTGGAAAGCATTTAAGGTACACAAGCAGAGTATTCATTACAGATTGAACCATCCAGCTGTTTCACCTCAACTACGGAAAAAACATCATGAAAAACAGCAGCTTTGGAAAGAAAGCTCCTAATTGAGTAACAGAGTGACTATACTAAATCAATTTAAAAGCAAAAGGATGTCAGACCAAGCTCAGTGTCTTCTCCAAGTTTATACAAGTTATTCTTATACAAGTGATTCTCTGTAAAAAGCCTCCAGAATCCCTTTCAGAGGGGCCATGTAAAACAGAAAGGCAAAGCTACAAAGAGTGAAGTTAACTCTGCAGGATGGCTGGCAACATCCAGCATAGTTCAAGGGAAAAAAATCTCAGGGCAACCCATTAAACAAATAAACCCTGTATTTCCCTGGAGTGGAAGGAATAGTGGGAAAAGAGAACAAGGTAAAATTGAGTTCTATATTATATAATGAAATTACCCAGCAGTACATTTTCTGTACTGCTGCAGTGCACTAATAAGGGCAGAGAGAAGAGCAGCATCCTAAGTAATTCTGATTTTTTGGCTCCTTTTGGCAAAGGGCCTATCTGAAGTATGTAAGTATGAAATACACTCATCTTCTACCAAAATACTGTAAATACAAACACAGTTTGCCCATGAGTCAAATCAGTACTGCAGCAATTTGGTGGATAAATCAAACAGGTATCACAGCAACACAAAATAGCTCAGAGATTTTTCTCTACACAACAAGCTCTAACTAGCTTCCTACTTCCTTCTGGCTGGCTGTGCAGCACAGCAGAAGTAATAAAGATTTCACTTAAAGCCGTTAAATTAACCTACCTAAGTGTTTCATCCTGGAAAGATGATGTTTCTCAAAGTCAGCATTTTACCACCAGACTCCTGGCAAGATCAGCAGTACAAAGATTCATAGGATACATGCAAATTTACACTTGCAAATTCCCAGCTAAACCACAGCCACCACTGAATGCAGGGTTCTTGCTTCACTCATCTGCTCTCCTCCTTTGTATGCAGCCCATTTGGACCACCAAGTCTTTGCAGCCCTACAGAAGAGCTCTTGCTTCTAGCACTACACACACAAAGGAAGACATCCAAGAAATGTTCCCTCCTGATTTTTCACAAGAAGAAATGGGTTCATCCTGAATCTGTTTGCTTAGTTTATTACATGCATCCTGGAACAGCAACAGCATTCATGCAGGGGTCTTTTAATCCTTACATTATGCAACCTTAATATTAATGTTGCTTTTTCCTGTCTAGGATTATGAACTCAAATCTCTACACCCAGAGTAACACCCTTCATCCCTCTTAAGATACAAAAGTGGTCATAACAGCTTTGTTCCCTGCTTACTGGATTGCTAATCTTCAAGTATAATCAGTACACACAAAAGGAAAACAAACCCCTTCAGCCCTCAAGTGGGAAGCTCAGAGAACCAGACAGACATTACAGTGCACTGTAGTACAACTTGTTTCTAGTCTATCCTGACTTTTGAACACTTGGCTTTACAAATGCACTATATTTTCGCACTACTCTGCAGCTTTAATCTCCATTTAGAGAACAGTTAGCTGAACTCTTTCCTTCTCACAAAACTTCTGTAGGTCAGAACATCAAGCAGACACTCTTATCAAATTGAAAGTTTGAATAAATGGTGGTAGTTAACCCTGCAGCATATAAAAGATTTGTTAACTCATTACAGAAAAAACCTAAACACTACAGAATTTGAGGTCAAAGAAAATGTGTTTGAATTCAAAAAGCAAAGTTGAAGTTGTTCTTTTAGCTGATTTTTATACTCAGCACATTAGGGATTGGAAGGGACCTCGAAAGATCATCCAGTCCAATCCCCCTGCCACAGCAGGATCACCTAGACCAAGAC
>JAOXOE010000256.1:612379-651145 GCA_028565055.1 Phoeniculus purpureus
ACGGACTGCCCAGGGCAGTGGTGGAGTCCCCATCCCTGGAGGTGTTGAAGGACAGACTGACTGTGGCCCTTAGTGCCCTGGTCTGCCCACTGGGGTGATGTTAAGTCCTGGTCTGGTCTGGATGAGCTCAGAGGGCTTTTCCAGCCTCAGTCATTCTGTGATTTTGTTATTTTGCAAAGTGCATGTACTTCCACGAAGCAGCGAGCACCCAGGGTTGCTAAGAGTGTGCCAATGACACAGCGCTGCAGCTGTGCAAGGGAAGGGTCATTTCAGCAGCCAACAGCAAGAGCCAGAAGCTTACAAATCTGCAGACCACATGATTGCTCCACAGGTCACTGAAAGGGCCCTTCCATCAGAAAAATCAGTGCTGCACATGTTGCAAGGTCTCTGAGAGAAGCACTTCAGGACGATTTCAAGAGAACGTGTACAAAAATGGGATGTTTCTTTCTGTGCAGGCTGACAAAGGAGCTGCACACAGAAGCACTTTACATATTGCCTGGAACAGGGGTAACGCCTGGGACCACATTACTTCAGGCAGTTGAATCTGTCATCCTTAAAGTGCTGTTATTTGATTGCAGTGGTCACAAAGAGCAGACATATCCCAGCAGCACAGCTAAAACTTGTGTGTTTGCCACCAGCTAGGCTGGGTGAAAGACTTCAGAAGCGATTTCTCTTGCAATTAACTGTACCCAACATGCAGATCACCCTTCCATCTCATTTAGAAGTCTCCAATAACCTGGCTCTATAAATGACCTCATGATTCTATATGCAGTGATTCTGCTCTCAGTGAACAGCTCTCAAAGAAGCTTTAAACCAGCTTCAATGGCTTGTAATGAAGTGGTGGTTTCCACAAGAAGGTCGGATGCTTTCAGAGCCATCTCATTTGCGGACACATATCCCACCTGAAAAAAATCACTGGGCCTTTGGTCTTCATTTCCAGAACAAGCTGGCTGGCACTAACACCTCCTTTTTAAATTTAGAATTTAATCACAGAAACACAGAACATTAAGGATTGGAAGGGACCTCAAAAGATCCACTCCCCCTTACAAAGGAGGATCACCAAGACCAAGTTGCACAGGAACATGTCCAGATGGGTTTTAAACATCTCCAGAGAAGGAGACTCCACATCCCCTTCCAGGGCTCTGTCACCCTCACTGGGAAGAAGTTCCTTCTCATGCGGAACCTCCTCTGTTCCAGCTCATGTTCATTGCCCCTTATCCTATCATTAGATGACACTGAGCAGAGCCTGGCTCCATCCTCCTGACACTCACTCTTCACAAATTTATCAACATTCATGAGGTCACCCCTCAGTCTCCTTTTTTCCAAGCTCAAGAGACCTCATCAGCCTTTCCTCATCAGGGAGATGTTCTATTTCCTGCATCATCTTCATGGCTCTGCGTTGGATGAAATTTTACAACATTTAAGTTTCTTTTGTTTTTTTTAGACTGACTGATCTGGGGTGAGAGGAGATGCCTGAGCTTTTCATGTTCCAAGAGAGAGCATGCTGAGAAGTGTGGAATTCACTTTGTCATTTCATTCAGAACGCTTTCCTGTGAATCACAGCCACACTGCTTTCTATCATGGGACAGACCCAAATACTTTATCGCTGGAGGTCCAACTCATGACTAACATAAAGATCACTGAAATCAATGCAAATGGGCTTATCTACTCCTTCAGATAAGAGCAATGTAAACTTGTACAGAAATATTCATAACTGACTTTGACATGAGAACAAGGGAAGAATCAGGGTCAACTCCCACCTCTAGTCTCTTTTGTTTTCCAAAAGAAAAGGATGACATTACTCCCGTCATTCCTGTGAAGGCCACTGGAACACTACACCTGCTTTTGAGGGCTGCTCTTGAGGGGAAAAAAAAAAAGTTTAATAAATGGAAAGGAGCAGAAAGAAATGTGAAATTACTTTATATGTAACAAGGATGTTGTTTATCCAACATTCACTATAATTTATGTTGTGGATACCAGCCACTTTTGTACATAACGAAACCAGAGTACACTTCAGACTTGAATTCATCGTGGAAACACTTGATCCATGAGGGAACTCTGTCTCTTTAGCTTGGCAAAAAGGAGCCTGAGGGGTGACCCCATTAATGTTTATAAATATGTGAAGGGCGGGTGTCAGGAGGACGGAGCCAGGGGCATCCAAAGATAGGACAAGGGGCAAAGGGTATAAACTGGAACAGGGGAGGTTCCACATCAATATGAGAAGGAACTTCTTCCCAATGAGGGTGACACACTACTGGAAGGGGCTGCCCAGGGGGTTGTGGAGTCTCCTTCTCTGGAGACATTTAAAACTCTCCTGGCCATGTTCCTGTGTGACTGGATCTAGGGGATCCTGCTGTGGCAGGGGGATTGGACTGGATGATCTTTCGAGGTCACTTCCAATCCCTAGTGTTCTGGGATCAGCCAAAGATAATGGTCGATAAATTCACTGCAAAGAAAGTGCAATTTTTTCCGCCCATGTGAGTCACTAACTGTCAGAACCACTCGCTTTGGGATGTGCTGAGATGTCATGAACTCCCTACCAAACATCAGAATAAAATGCATTTCTGAAAGCGGTCCTGTGGCTTCAACAGGAACTTCTAGCTACATGAAGAAATCACTCATTGAACTTTGATGACCTGTGCTGTGGAAACTGTGCTGGATAATAATGGTGGCTTGTTCTAGCCTTAAAGAAAACGGTACGTAAACTTCATCCACTTCACTCCTGACAATTCCCAAGAGCCATCTGTTGATAGGTTAATGCAAATAAAGACCTACTTTCACTCTGAGCAGAAGAGCCAAGCTCTATGTCATTTATTCTTCCTAAATTCCTAGCAAAAACCTCTCAGTGAGTTTATGCAGGAGGAATGGGTGAAAGGATCTAAACATTTATTAGATCCTTTCTGCAAGTGTTCAAATACAACTCTGTTCTCTCTGATCTCCTATCTTTAGGAAGCTGGTAAGAACTTCTGTTCAAAATTCTCCCTTTCAGTCAAACGTTGACTTTGGCTAGCAACAGGGGAAGAGGACAGAGATCGTAGAATCATTATGGCCAGAAAGGACATCAAGGATCAAGTCCAGCCCTAAATGTGTAAACACATGCAAAACCAGGTTAAAAAAAATCACTATAAAACAGTCCAGGTTGGTTGTTGCTCTTATTCCCTCTGCTTCAGTTACAATAGGAGGCTGTAGAAGTCTCCTCTGACTCCATACAGCTCCTGGATAGCTGTCCAGCTTCTTCAAAACATTAATGAAAAGGCCTCATCACATGCCTCAAGCTCTGACGTTATGGCCTCTAGACCTCCTCTTTAATTCACAGCTGAAATCTTGTGATAAGAAAAAACAGGAAACAACCTTACAAATAAACAAAAGACATGTTCAGGGTGGATCCACATCCACCTAGAAATGGAGACTTTCCATTATGGAATGTGCCTAGTCATAACCATATCTGCTTTTCTCAGTAAGCCCATAGTCACTCCATGTATTTTTATACTCTAAAGTTCAACGAATCCTCCCATCAGTGCTGCGTTTCAGAAAAGTCCACGGGAAGAATGAGAACCTCAGTTTCGATTCCCAGGGTCTTATTTGGAACACCTCACTCTCTATTAGCTACAACAAAGGAATGACTTTCATTGTTAACATAATGACAACAGAGACCACTGCACTAAAGAACCAATGTGGCCCACCACAAGCCTCTATCTTGAGTATTTACAGTGTCTCATAGTTTCCTCTTTTGACTTTCAGATTTCCTTTTCACCTCTTTGCCAGTCTGTCTTTATGCTTTTTGCCAATGACTTGCCCATTCCATCGGTCAGCTTCTCTCAGCTTCCAGCAGGCTCCCCCAGATCCTTCCACTGCCTCCAACAGGGCAAAGTTCTTTCTTCAGTGTTCACTTTAGTGCCTGTCAGTCTCTGGGATTCGTGTGTTACACAGAGATGACTTCCCTATGTTCTCTTTTGATATGCTCCTGAACAGACTGGTTCTGGTTGTAGGCACATTCTGCCTCACTGGTACCCAGCTGGTCAGGAAGGGCACAGCCTTGCTCTTTCTTTCTAAAAAAGTCTGGAGAAGAGAAGGCTGAGAGGAGACCTTCTTGCTCCCTACAGCTACTTCAAAGGAGGTTGTAGTGAGGCTGCTGCTGGTCTCTTCTCCCAAATTACTAGTGATAGGACGAGGGGAAATGGCCTCAAGTTGCATCAGGGGAGGTTTGGGAAGAAGTTCTTTGCTGAGAGAGTGGTTAGGCACTGGAGCAGGCTGCCCAGGGAGGTGGTGGAGTCCCCATCCCTGGAGGTGTTTAAAACCAAGTAGCCAGAGCACTTGAGGCCATGGTGTAGGGGTTAGGGAGTTGCTGGGATGAGGGCTGGACTTGATGGTCCTGGAGGTCTTTTTCAGCCATGATGACTCTATGATTCTTTGATTCTTGCAGTGCCTGTAAAAGGCTGTTTGTTTTCTAGTTTTGTTAGACCTTGAAACAATTCTTTTCTAAGTTTAAAAAAATATTAGAAGGCTCAATTTCTTCCTTCCTTTTTCTCACTGGAAGGACTGGAAGGAATGGAGAGAGTTTATTTAAAAGGTAGGTGGATAGTAATTGCTTGGAAACATTGGTTTCCCATAAACATTCCATGCCACATCTAGCTAGACCCTGCTGGCCTCACTGGAAGCTCCTGTTATAGACCCACTGCTGTGTGGGTTTGGTTCAGTCCTCGCACATCAGACTCCCCACCAATGTTGGGTGCCTGCAGGGTCAGAGCAGGGCAGCTCAAAACAGAATTTAGAAAACTTACTAGCCCAGCAGACTAACAGCTCCTTCTCTAAGAAGCCAGAGACTGCTTTGGGGGTTGGAGCAATCGGTCACTGCCTACACACACACTTCCAGAGTCTCACAATCTACACAGTAAATACATTCAATTATGCCAGCTTCAGGGACAATTCCCTTCCCCTCTCCAATGAAAAGGGTGCCAAAGGCTGCAGGAGCCAACACTACCCCACATTTTGGGGACTAACAGTGTTTCTGACAGGCTCATGTCCTGGACTACAGCTGAGGCATCAGGAGCTGCTTTCCACACCCATGGGCCACTGGCTCCCAAGCTATGGTACCAGGTGCTTACAAGAGATGGACAGGAAGGAACTGCTCCTTGCAAGATCTCCCAGTTATGCTTTCCAGGGACCCAGTCAATCTAATCTTCAACAATTCCAGGGATGGGGCAGCCACAACTTCCTTGTGCAACCTGCTCCAGCATCTCGGCACCCTCACAGCAAAGAATTCAAGCCTCAATCTCCCCTCTTCAAGTCTGTAGCCCTTTGTCCTTGTCCTCTCACTACCACCTGTGTCAAAAGCCATCCCCCAGGTTTCCTATAGCCCCCTTCAGATACTGGAAGGCTGCTAGAAAGTCACCTGGGAGCCTCCTCTTCTCCAGGCTGAAAACCCCCAACTTGCTCAGCCTGTCCTCATTGAGATCTTCTTCACACAGATACACAAAGTGAAAAAAACCCAGACTTTGCCACAGATTAAACTCTTGTTAGGAGAGCGGACACATAACTCAAATTAGCTTGTTACCTCTCAGAAGAACCCTTTGGCTCATGTTTGAAGCACAGCAGCATATGAGGGTGAGGACTGCAAAGCCAGCCCCAGGGCTGCGCCTGCACTACACGAAACCAAGGAGCTGCAGTTCCTAGTTCTCTACTTTGGATTTTCCATAAGGCAAGGCACCAATTTAATTTTAAAATATGACTTTTACATAACCAGTACATTTTGTGCAAAACTGGTTAACTCTACGCCCTCAAAATACCAGGCACATCCCACCATATAAATCCCAGACCCTGACATCTCAAGAATGCTTGGCAGATCCAACAAGAAACACAGCCAAACTAGATGTCCAAGGTATTTCTTAGGCTTCCAGTCAGCCAAGAATACTAACACCTTGCACAGAGTTAAAAGGAGTAAGATGTTTGTGGCACAGGAGACAGTGCATGAAGAAATCACGGTAAGACAGTTGTCATGCATTCTGCACAGGGTGTGTGTGCTTGATTGGCTTTGAATGCCTTTGAATGCCTGTGTCACGGAGAGAACCCTCCAAGATCTGTACATATGGATTCAAAGTGCTGGCTGGACTTGGTAACCTCATCTCATTTCTTAGGAGAGAACCTTTTCCATGTGTGAATGGAATTATCTGGAATCCAAAATATCTGAAAGGGAGAGAGAGAGAGAGGTTCTCTCAAGTGACAGCTTGCTGTTTCTCAGCTGCTTTTCACTGTGGATCTCTCCAGAAAACTGCCACTGACGAAAACTAAGAGAGAGTGATTGTGTGAGAGTCTGCTTTTCCAGTGCCTCAAGCTCAGAGAAAAAACAGGAGCAAAAGGGATTCCAGAGGACTCCTTTGCCTGTCTCCCAGACCTAGGGCACACCCAGACCTGTGTTTGACGTTCTTATTTTGACAGACCTTCAGTCACAGCCTCCACAGTGTTCCCTCCCTTCTCTATGCCCCTCTCGAACTCATTTTTAAAATCAAATACAGCCCAAAAGGTGGCAGGTGCCAAAGCAGGATGGTAGGATTTGCATTGGTGTGGCTTCTGCACAGGCAATGGTGCAGATCTGCCCCAGTTAAGGGTCTCACCAATACCCGATGACACCAGTGACATCAGCAGTGGGCAAGCAGGTCTGTGCAGAACAGGCACCCAGCTTTGCATGAATCGGTACAGCTTTTCACAGAAGGTCAGTAGAGATCTCTTTTAAAATCCAGACTGTCCTGTATTTTACACAAAAACATCCCTGGTTACTGTGGGTGCAGTGAGGGAGCAGCACATGTTGGCTACAAGAGCTGAGAGGAGCAGAGCCCTCCATGCCACAAGATTGCTTCATGCAAGACACAGGCTAAGCCATGGACTCCTCATGCAGACATAGAAGGTCTTGCAGCTACCTCAGGAGTTGCTGATGTCTCAGCAGTCAGCACTGTGTATGGTGTAGGCTCTGCTGGCAATTGCTGACCCTTCCTGCCATCTCTGCAGCCTGTGCTCAAGCCTCATGTTTGCCTGCACAAAAAGCCCCGTTAGAGGCACTGTTTGTGGTGGTGAAACACTAGCAGGTACCAGCTGTGACACCACTACTCAGAGCCCACAGGTCAGACACTAATGTAGACTTCCCAGTGAATTCCCAGTAATTGTTTTATTGATTGGTCCAAGGCTCCAATATAACACTCACATTTAGAAGACATGTGAGTTTTCCTTCTCTTCCATCAGCTTTTCTCATTCTGCTCCCTGTTCCTTTGTCACGTAACTTCTGCCTATGTCTGGACTGCAGAAGAACCTCCTTGTCATGAGGGACAAGCATAAGGCTGAAGGTCAAGACTGGCTTCCCCTTAGTGTCTGATTCACACAAGGAAGCCTGGAAAGTGGACCAAGCAGGCACTGAGCCAAAAAGCATCTTCTATCATAATCTGGTCCTGGTTGACCTTGGAACTCCAGGAGACATTTGGGCCCTAACCAAGTGACCCCTCCTCTGGCAAAATTTTCCAGTGATGGTCACGCTGCCAGGGCATGCCTGTGCAGCAGGCAGGAGCCAACATAACTGACTCAGCTGTCACCAAGTCAGTAAAAGCTTTTCTGCTCCTGTCTGCAGCTCCACACACACGTGCAAACCTGCTTCTAAAAGCAGCAGCATTAAAAGCTGCGGCCAAGCACGCCCCATGCAGAAGTGCCAGAATTTGAGGATCAGAGAGTTCACAACTAGGAAATAATCGTACGAGTGCCCCTCATACATAGGACGCAATGTCCTCTTCATCACTTCCCACCATCATTTCCTTCCCCAGCAAAAGCCCAGAGTAAACTGGACTGCATCTCGGTTAGGTTCACCCTCCTAGGAAACGAAGAGGTTCCAAGGGGAAGAGACTTCATTAACTGTTAATTACCTACCCCTTTACACTGTTTCAGTAATTACCCTCCTCACTGAAGAACAAAACATAACACAACCCTCAGAACAGAGCAAAACCACCAAATCACTCCTCTGACTTTAACTTTTCAGTACCATCTCCCATCTCCACAGATGAAGAGCTGTTTGCACAGTTTAATACAGCCACTCTTGCACTCCACGCACTAGGAACCACTCCACACTACTACCACTTTTCTATTGGGCTCCAACCTCCTCTTGGTCTCCAGGAGAAGGGGTCCCCAATAGCAATGAATAGACACTCTGTCTTCTCACTTTTCCACGTGTTGCTTGCTGCCTGCCTGTCTTAACACTGCATTCCTCAGTTCTTTGCTGGTTTGCTGTTTTCCTGGTGCTCTCTCACAACAGCCAGCCAGCCAGCTACTTCCTAGCCCTCACAGTCAACCCTCAGTTTTTGGCTTCCAGTCTCTTATCTGTTTATCGAGTCAGACTCAGGCTCCATGAAACCTCTTAGGTTCATTAATGCTGACTGACTGATTTCCACTCCACCGGCCTTCACCTTTGCTCTGATAGATCCCTAAAAAGGTCTGTCTCCTCCCCCCTCTATCAGACTCAGATTGCTTTGCCTTTCCATTGCTACCTGCTGTCCTTCATGACCAGCAGATACCCAAGAGCAGCCTGTGCAGCAGCCAGCTCAAAAATACCTTTGGTTTGGCTTTGCCTGTCATCACTATATCCGGCCATTACCGGCTCAGTACTCAAACAGCCTCACAGTTTTCACTCAGTGAGCCACGAAGAGCCTGTTTCATCACACACCATCCAAACCTTGAAGTGTATCCAGGACAACACACATCCAAGCACCTCCCCTACATTAGTGCATCGATGGCAGTTTCGAGTACTCACAGGCACGATGCTCAGTGGATCCCAGGAAAAGCTTTTAGCACCACAGCAGCTGCAGCACTGGAGGACTGCTACGCGTTGCCTTCTTGCAGAGTTTTGAGCACGAGATGAAGTTACCCACTGCCAGCAGCACCAAGATTCAGGAACACAGTTCTGTGGGGAAGAGCATTTTAATGGCTTTTAGATACATATTTCCTTGGTTCTCCTCAACCTTCCTCTCCTGCTTTTCTCTATCCCAATCCCATGTGGTTCCCTCTGCTCACCTTCAGCTCCTGATTTCACCACTGCTGGACCTAAATCTGTGTTCTGCACCCACTTCTGCCACATATTACTCCCTTATCTGCTTCTGATTAGGTCTCCTCCCCTCCTTATTTCCATCTCCCACATGAAATCAGTCTGCTTTCCCTTTTTACTTCCTGCAGCTGGCTCAGCTGCTGGAGAATCAGTGAGAGGACAGGAAATGGTGTTTCCCTGCACAGCTTTTGCCCATCAGTAGGAGGGAGAATTGCTGTGATAGTCTGCCTGTGCCAGAGCGCGCTCAGTGCCAACAGGCTCTTCCCTGGCTTTAGCTGACAAGGCTCTCCTTGGTAGATGGTGTCACAGGTTTTCTGAGGTTTTATAATGACTAAACTCAGGCTGCCTTCACAGAAGTGGCAAACCATGCATCTGTGGTAGCAGCCTTCCTGCACAGGCAGTCAATAAAGTTTAACCAATCTAACACAAAAATCATGTAAGGCAGGACACACTCTGTGGTGAGAAAGAGCTGCTGTGCTTTGGTTGAAAGTTAAAAACCCCAACAGCCAAAGTGAATTCAGCTTGAGCCTCACACAGGATCAAGGTACCTCAGTACCAAGAGTTCAGATTAGACCCTCAGGAGGTACTGAAAAAGGGGAACTGGAAGTCTTAGCGCATCTGTGTCATTCTTTGGCCCAGCCACCTAAACTGTCTGTAATGTTTTCTTAGCAACTGGAGCTTTTTAGGAGACAGCAGTGCCTGGAGATGGCTCTGCCTGGGGCTCTTCTTGAGAGGTTTCTAAGATTCTTTACCAGTTACATGGTTGGGTGAAAAAAAAAAAACCTGTGTCCACCCTTCTGATCTCCGCTCTGCTGCAGCCATTCACACCAGCATCATCCCACCAGATGCTCAGTTCTCTTGGAGCTCTGTTTAGGAAACATTCAGCCATGTCAAGCACTTCTGGGTATATTTCCACTACTCAGAGTCAGACCCCATGGCTTTCACATCATACTGCAGTTTGCCCACCTCCAGTGATGCGAGAAAGGATTGTCCTTAACCAAAACCAAATGGCCTGCCTCCCCTTCTTTCTGAAAAGAACTAATGCAAATTGATAGCCCAAAAGTCCATTGCTGACATTTTCTACAACAAGAACATTTATTTATCTTCTCCTGAGACACCCAGCTCAGCTGTGCAAACAAAGAGCACTTCTGAGCAAGGTAATGAACCCACAATTAATACCTAAGAGTTGTCTAATGGAGAAGACTGAGTTATTCTTATAGTCATAAGAAAAAGAAATGAGTGTTAATTATATTTAACTCATGGGCAGCCAGCTGAGCAAAAACCTACGGCTATTCTACAAATCAGCAAAGTCAGTGGGAAGATGACCTAGCGATTTGATGGAGGGAGTGGAATGTCTCCCTGATGAGGAAAGGCTGAGGGAGCTGGGGCTCCTGAGCTTGGAAAAAATGAGACTGAGGGGTGACCTTATTAATGTTGATAAATATGGAAAGGGTGGGTGTCAGGAGGATGGAGCTATGTTCTTCTCAGTGTCATCTAATGATAGGACAAGGGGCAATGGGTGTAAGCTGGAACACAGGAGGTTCCACATCAATATGACAGGGAACTTCTTCCCAGTGAGGGTGACAGAGCACTGGGTTGCCCGGGGGGTTGTGGAGTCTCCTTCTCTTGAGACGTTTAAAACCCATATGGACATGTTCCTGTGCAACTGGATCTAGGGGAACCTGCTGTGGCAGTGGGTGGATGGATGATTTTTCGAGGTCCCTTCCGACCCCTGATGTTCTGTGATTCTGTGATTTCAAACAAGCTCTTCATGCAAAGGTGGAGCAATGCATGGGCTCAAGCAACATGAATGTCTTCTGTGGATCTGGACCTATCTGTGACACTTCTTAGCCCCATATGCTGCTGTCCTGGAATCCAAAGCTCTGAGATCCCACACCCTGCCCTTAGGTTTAGGCACAATAAATCACAGCCACTTTCAAACACCAAACACTAAGGAAACAGTTAGAAGACGTTCACACCACACCCTGCACTCTCCACCCTTTCCTGAGTGCTTGAAGCTTCCCAAACCTCTCTTAGTTCCTCCAAAGTAATTGCAGTAAGATGTCCTGTCATCACACAGAAACACTGCGTTTGCAGTTGTGCTTCTGTCTGCACCAACTTGCACAAGGAGCACTGCAGCAGTTCCCAGTCATTCACAGGCTCTGCAGCATTTCTCAGTGATGAAGTGACCCCCATTACACACCAAAACTAGTGACACTGGTCTCCAGGCTGTGAAGGTTATGGATGTCAGTCTGAAGATACAGCTCCTCGGAGACAGGGGTAGGCCAAACGCTGAAAATTAATTTGCCTAAAATTAGCAGCAAGCCCTAGTAATCAACTCATCTCAGTTTAATAAAGTTTTGCCAGTCTTAGCGTTCCCACTCCACATACAGGAGTCTCTGCTCGTTTCCAGTGAAGACTGATTTTCAGCAGAGACTCCGACTACTCATACTGCCATTTCACAGTGAGGGCGACAGAGCACTGGAAGGGGCTGCCCAAGGGAGTTGTGGAGTCTCCTTCTCTGGAGATGTTTATCACCCACTTGGATGTGTTCCTGTGCAACTTGGTCTAGGTGGTCCTGCTCTGGCAGGAGGATTGGACTGGATGATCTTTCGAGGTCCCTTCCAATCCCTAATGTTCTGTGATTACGACACTGCCATAGAGACATCTGCTCCTTCACGTGGCACCATGAAGACCACAGCACATGCAGCCATCACTGAGAAGTCAAAGAGATAAAACATGTGGAGACTGGAGAAGAGGGCAAAGCAGCAAAGTTGTCAGTGCCCAGTGTCTCTGAAGCTTCACAGCTCTAAAGAGAAGGTTCTCAAGAGTCCCACATAATTCAAAGTGCTGTGGGTTTTAATTGCCACGGAAAGAGCCTAGCACCCAGACATATGCCTTCAGATCTGTCACTTTGTTCCCGGTGCCTAGATATCATCCACAATGCCATAAAAGAGCTGTGAACTGGACGAGCGATGTGGACATTGAAAAGTGATGAGTCTGCAATTATCTCCCTTGGCTCCAGGACCTATTACTTACCCTCACCAACTTTTGAACTAGCGGAGGGCTTAACAAAGCCAGGCATAAGGACCCAATTATTATGGACATGTATTTATCCTGCAGATGTAACTGTATAGCTGGGGCAACTTGTGTTGGAGGAAGGATATGGGATAATTTACGATAACAAAGTCAAGTATGTGCTGTTCCTCTGGCCTCCGGTCCTTATCGCCTTGACACACCAGAGCGGTGCTTTAGAGATGCTGAAGTGCCTTGAACTCAGCCGTCATTGTGGGAAATCTCAAGAACTGGAACAAGAGGCTTCTGGCAATGACAACATTCCTTGGGCAAGCAGAGCTGCTCTCACCCGTGCCCTGGAAAATAATTCATGCTAAACTGGAGCAACTTCTACACAAGTCTGAACAGCTTCAGCTCCTACTGAAGTCCGTGTGAGTCACTCTCACTTTCAGGTATGAGTTTGTCTCGATGTCTTTGCTACAACACTCAGAGACTTGCTGCCCTTGTCTGCACCATTTCCCTTCCTCTGATTGCTCTGATTAGCTTCAGTGCTGCTGGAAGTTTCTGATTCATCACTGGTTGTGCTCTCCCACAACAGTCACTCCCTTGTTCTGCCTCCCTACTCCATCTTGTGGTCCTGCTGTCTGGCTAAGGTGGTGACATGCATCTCATAGACATGGTCTGACCTCAACCCAGCATCACTAAATGCTCCTGGAAAGACTCTCAATGACTTTGGCTGTGACTTTATGGTCAAAATAAACTATCGCCCCATATCACCGATCTAAGTTCTCTGTCACAGTTTTCCCTTTTGCTGAATTCAAACCAGAAGAGTACTCTGACCAACGGTTCATTCAGTGGCGTATTCGTCTTTGCTTTAATTACAAGGCCTCATGTCATCTCAGCCCATACGAAGAGCTCAAGAGATGGCTCCATTCCACGTAGGCTTTTCTTTTCATTTAGCCAGGTGCCCTTTGATCTTGTGAATCTCTGTATTTAATTATGTGAGTTGAATGAGCTTCATATCATATCTCCCACTGCACTTTGCTGAGGTCCTTTTTCAGTTTGAAGGAGAAGAGAGCAGTTCTTGGAAGCACAGCTCTTTAATTTTAATGTGCTACAAGTGCAAGAGTAAGCTCACCTTCAATTGCTCCTCATCGTTGATGCATGAATAAACAACTGGCAGGGGATGGAAAACATTACAAAATGGTGCTTCTAGATGAATAGATTCACCAGCCATAAGGGGCCTCTGTGACTTCCTGGAGCACAAAGACCTTGGTGGTATCACTCTGCCACTTGCAATCAGCACAAATGTAGTCATTTACGATTGTCCTCAGCTGCTGAAAAATAATACAGACAACAAAACCAGAATTGGACTGGACTAGATGATCTTTCAAGGTCCCTTTCAATCCCTAATGTTCTGTGATTATGAGAAACAGTCTGCACTCCATCCCAAACTAGCAGTCCAGAGCATGGAAGGAGAACTCTATGACCTGTCTAGACACTAGGTACTGCTGTCAGTCCAACAGCTCTCCAGTCCAACCTGAGAACACTTCTCCTCTGCTTATTAGCTGAGCTAGGGCCTCTTTTCCATGATTTGTTTTTAATCCCTGTCCACAGGGAACAAAGCCTTTGAACTGGAATAGACTGGACATTCTGTGTATCGCAGCTCATACTTGGCAATTTCTATTGGCTGGGACTCAGACATCAGGAGAAGCACTTCCACATGTGCCTGGGTCTTGGAGCCACCGCTGACCAACACACTTCTGTGTCATCCTAACTCACGGCAGCAATTTACACGGTTCCCTGATGCTCAAACCCAGAATCTGTCTCTAAAATTAAGTTTCGACATTAGCTATGCAGGGCATTGCTCATTAAAAATGGATGCTCCTTTCAAGCTCTGACACATAAGTAGGGAAATATATTGCTCAATATGCACGAAGCACTGAAATAAAATATCCATTATCTGCATGCCCCTGTTTCAGCAGACTACTACTACGGAACGTGGTGCTGATTAAAACAGCAAGATTTCACTATCCTGCCATGGCCCGTCCCCGCTCTTGGGTGATGCCTGTAAAGCTATAGGGAAGGTGAAGGAAGCAAGGTCAGTGAAGTGGTTGACCATCCCATGGCATTCCAAATGAGTCTCACGCTGAGAAACAGCCCTTCGGACAATGGAACAATCTAACTATGACCTCCTTTGAAGGTCACACTGAACAGGAGTGCAGGAGCACTGGAAAGCAGCCAGCAGCAGAGTTCCCACAGCAAGCATGAAACAGTCACAGGCACTAAAGAGTTTAACTGTGGGCTCCCTGGAATAATAAACTCACAAACTTGTTTCTCCACCGGCCACAACCCTTAAAGGCAGAGAGAGGGCTTCTCACAACCATTTTTGTGGTACATGATGCTTCCAGCCCAGATCCTTCATTAAGCATACAAGGAAAAACCCTACCCAAACATCTTGTCAAACTATCCCCATCTCTGTGTTGGTTTGTAAAAAGGGTAATGAAACAAGGCACAGGTGAAGTGAGTTGGAAGGGCAATTGATAGAGACTGCAAAGCATACTTTATCGGTGGTGGCTCCACACTTCTTTTTGATTAGACAGACTGCTGACAAGTGGGTTTTATTAACATCTGTGAATCATAAAGTGTCCAGAGTTGGAAGGGACCTTAAAGATCATTTTCAAACACACATCATCAGCCAAGGAGTCTGAGGAAACTTTCGTTCTTGAATTTAAAGATGATCTAAAGAATCACAGAGTCATAGAACAGTCAGGATTGGAACGGCCATTAAAGATCATCTAGCTCTGACCCCTCTGCAGAGGCAGGGACTCCTTCACTAGAGCAGGTTACTCAGGGCCCCAGACAACCTGGCCTTCAGCACTGCCAGGGATAGATGGGGCAGCCACAACTGCCTTGGGCAACCTGTTCCTGCATCTCAGCACCCTCACAGCAAAGAATTTGTTCCTCATGTCCAACCTCAATCTGCCCTCTTCAAGTCTGGAACCCTTTCCCCTTGTCCTGTCAGTACCGCCCAGGTCAAATGACCTCTCCCAGATTTCTTGTAGCCCTCTTCCTTCAGAGATTGGAAAACTGCTCGAAGGTCACCTGGGAGCCTCTTCTTCTCCAGGCTGAAGAACCCCAACTTGCTCAGCCTGGCCTCTTAGGGGAGGTGCTCCAGCCCTCTGCTCATTGGAGTTGCTCTCCTCTGGACACTTTCCAGGAGCTCTATGTCTTTCTTATGCTGAAGACTCCAGAATAGTGCATGAGTCAGCATTATTGAAAGAAAAACAGAAAAGGCGATGCCTTGTGAGCTGTAATAGGATTAAACTGTTTGTCAGGCTCATTTAGCTGACTCACTATTTTAACTTGCTCCCAAGAAAGCATCAAAGCAATTCACAGGATATGTGGCAAATACCTACTCTACGCAAAGGACGGATTCTGCAGCATGTGAAGGCACGGCCATGTGTACGTGAAGCACGCCTGGCTTCTCAGGAAGATTTATTTTGTAGCAATGATTCAGTCACAGAAAAGACATGATTTAGTAAATACAGCTCTCACAGTAATCCCTCAGCCTGAGCCTCCTCTTCAGAGTAACTCACTAGACAATAGGTCTGCGTGAGCAAACATGGGAATCTTTATTAGACCTTTATTAAATCCTCTGTACACAGGCCCGACTGCCTGTTCTCACTGAATTCTTTATAGAATCTCTTAAGCTGTATTTGCTACACTCTGGCTTCACCCACATCATCCTCAGTGCTGACCAATTAGTGACATAAGCTCCTGTAACCTAGGAGATCAGGAGGCACAATTCTCGATGTTCAAGCACGCAAATGTTCAGAACGTTTCCTGAGGTTTGGATTTTGTCTCTGTTTAACATCTTATCACGTCAGCAGTAGAGCTAATTGAAGCTGGGCACGGCTGGCACGGTCAGTCAAGGAATATGGCCGCTGTTATCACAGTGCCTGGGTACCTTACATTCACTACAAGCTCTCTAGATTTCTGCAAAGCAGGGAAGCTTCATCCTCACAGAGGAAATCCTGGTGCTCAAGAACAGCCTGTCTCACAGTCACTACATGGATGGAAGAGCTCAGAGCTAGGAACTGCACATGAATCAAGGTCAGGCTAGATCAATCTGGTCTAGCGAGTGATGTCCTGATTGTTGAATGGGTTTTGGATAGATGACCTTTGGAGGTCCCTTCCAACCCTATGATTCAATGATCTTCCAAGTCCTCCCCTGCGTAGGGAGGTTGGACTAGATGACCTCTAGAGGTCCCTTCCAGCCTAGAACATTCTATGATTCTATGATTCTGTGAATGCCTACAGCCAGTCACCCATTATTCTGTTCTAGTAAACTCCTTCTGTTGTTTCTATTCAGGAGAACCAAAGCTTCCAAAGCCATTTGCTTTCAATGGTCTGAGAAAACACTCTGCCAGGAGATACAAGTCATGATGATACTGTCAGAGTACCTTGACTCTGCAATGCTAGTAATATAAATCACATAAATACACGGTGTATCGACCCATTTCAGCGACAGGAATAGCAACAGCTAGGTGAAAAGGCTTTATAGCTCTGTAAAGCACTCCAAATACACAAAAAGCCTTACAGAATCGTTCACTATTAATTATTTACACAAAATTACTTTTCTCTAGTTTTGTGTAGCTGGAACTGTTTTGACGCTTAGGCTAAAATATGAACAAGTCTACAAGTTCACAATGAAACAATCCAGAAGGCTTACACCCCCCATTACACTCTGGTGAACCACTTCCATCAGCACATACTGTACCCAACGTGCAGCAATGTCATGAGACGGGGAGGTCTTAATTTTTGCTGATTAGATTTCCTTGCATGCGGTAGAACTCATCGCAGTAATGCAAGAAAGCCAGCAAATGAACAAACGAACATCTGAAGGTAGTTTAGCTGTCTATGTGATAAGAATCCCGAACATGATGCAAAACAATGTCAAGCAAAGCCACTGCACTAACAGCAGTTCCGTTACGGCAGCCAAGCGCTTACATTGGGCTAAGCCATCCCTCTCAAGCCAAATGTCTCCAGTTCAAATCAATATCCATTGTTTATCACGGAGAGCAGCTTTGATTCCAAGAGACATTTTCTGGGCACTGGTGTGCATTACGGTCACTTTGCAGAGGGCTGAAGGGAGCTTGCTGGAGTTTTGGCAGAATCAAAAGTGAAAGGAAGGTAATGAGATGCTTTTCTTATCAAGCAGCTATTCAGACCCTGCAGATGCTCAGCAGTGGGATGAATGCTGCTTGAACTGCCCACATTCCACCTTGTCGTTTTCTTAGTGTTTTCATTGACATTTGCAGTGAATAAATGTTTTGCTGCTCTCTCTGTGTTGTTCTCTGCACAAGGGCAGGTGAAACCAGTGTCGGTGTTGCACACACTACCTTCAGAAGAGACATCCTGCTGTCTAGAGCCATTTCCAAGCAGTCTAGTCATGGGCAGAAAGAACTGGGCAAGATTAAAGAGAACATGAATGAGACGACATGTGTCAAACCTGTGCACAACCCACCCTCACCTTCCCGGAGCACCAGACTGCTTCTTAACTGCTTCTTGGCATCAGTAAACTACATGTTCTTCTGAGTCATTAAAAATTAAACTAATAAAGATTAGTATTTTTAAATGATCCCATTGCTTACATATCTCAAGTACTGACAATAGGTTTCACATTGACAAACATCCTTCTTGCAGAAAAAAGAAAGGGGACTGGAGAGAGGAAAGACCATGGACACAACTGCATTCAGCTGTGCTGTGGAGGAGTAGACCATCTGTAGAGCTCCTAGTAAATCTCTCTTTGCGAACTGTTAAATAAAATCTTGGTCAGAACAGTGATCAAAACACCAGTGCTTACTCAACAGGATGATCTCCTAGAATACTGTTCATACATCTGGGCTCTGCTTCTTTCATTAGTCATTCTGTTTGGTGTTTACTCATTTCATGTCAGATATTCCCCACTCTCACCCCTGGTTAGAACCGCAGTGCTTCACAGACGCTCTGTGGTTGCACAAACCACTTCCCCTCCCGTGTGCAGTGACAGCAATTGTATTCATAGAAGAGTTCTAGTAGGAACTTCCATGGGTCACAGCTTAATCCCCATTGATTTGAGCCAAAGAAACGCAACGACAGGGCTGCGTCCTTTTTCAAAGACTGCAGTTTTGTCCTGCTCCCATCACTTACTACAAATGGGAAATGTGTATTAAACTGAGGCTCCATTCCTTTTGTTAGGCTGGAACCACTGACTTTGCAGTTTTATTAGCTTGCAACTAGACGAAAACCACAGTCCTCTGAGACAATTAGAACAGAAAGTGCCATTACAGATCTGCATCCAACTGCATCGATAAAGCCTATGGCAGCATTTTCACTGACACTGGCCCCACCCTATAACTAAGGATTGATTGGGAAAGACTTAACAGTCCCTTACAAGTTGTTTTGATTCTAAAGCGTGTTCTGTTCCTACTGGTAGCTGCTGCTGTGCGAAACATGCTGACCGACCATCCCCTGCCACAATGCACACAGATAATGCTGCACACCACAGAAATACGAGGGCATTACTGCTTAAGCTGGCGTTAAAATGACAGCAGGAAGTGCTGTTTGGATATTGCCGTCTCGTGCTGCACTGCTGTTCACAAGCAGCCATGCATGGGAAAGAGGTGAAGCTCTACCATTGGGGTAGCAGCCTTTTAAACAGCTTCAGTGCTGTGGTTTTGTGCCTGGGGCAGGATCTCCTTCCCAGCCTAGGAGTGGCTGTGAAGCCTAGTAATAAGCCCTAACTTCATGTCTTTCGGCTGCTTTGACGTTCATATTATGGAAGGATTGAACCTGTGAACGGGCCTCTGGATTAGAAGCAGACAGGTCCTCACGAAGCAACACACAGATGAGTGCAACACGGCATTCTAGGCTCATCAGTGACAGACTAATCCATTGCAATAACTGTTGATTAATTGTAAGAGGTTTCAGGAATTCACTAGCCCAACCATGCAGATGAACCATCCCCCAATTTGTGTTAAGTTAGTGCTATAGAGGCAACAATAAGGCTTCATCCCAGAGTGCAAAAGCAAACACCTTGAATAATACAGCTTACTGAGAGTGGGGTTTCTTGCACAGCTGTGGCATCTTCTCCCATGTTTCTCCTCAAAAATGTCTAACCTTACAGAAGTGTGCCTATCCATGTGAGCAGACAGATTGGGAACTCATACCACAAAGCGACATATACACCAGGTAGTAGAGCTTCTACAGGAAGTCTTCATGACTGAGCCCCTAACAACATGTAGATGTGTTTCACTACTCAGTTCCTACCCAACATCCTGAACAATGTTTCTAAGAATAGAAAAAATCCACCTTCCCTGAAGCTTCTCTTATATAGCCAAAAGTACTGGGGAGAAAAACATTGACACCTCACTGACCAGGGCTTCTCGCTGCCTGAGAAGGAAGAATGGAACAAACAACACAGTCAGGAACTGCGAGAATCAGCTTGGAACTTGGGTGTTTTATGCTGGACTGTACCAATCACAGGCTGAGTTCACTGCAGGATTCTCAGCTTTCCAGTACCTCAACACTCACAGAATCATAGAATCACAGACTCATTCAGGTTGGAAAAGACCCTTGGGATCATCAAGTCCAACCATCTACTCTTCCAACTCCTATCATTCGTGATACTATGGTTCAAGGACTTTCTGTCTGATTTAGATAACTACAGTTCTCCAGACCTAAGCAGACACACAAATACTCACAGAGCTAACAGTAAAAACCTGTCCAATGTTGGAAGAGATGTGCAGCAGAGTGAAACCTAGGCACCAGGCCGGCACTCACACCCCAGGATGAACAGCACTGGGGAAATGATCTAACTTCTCTCACTCTTGTTTTTGGGACAGGGGGATCATCTGCATCTCCTTGTCATGCCGGTGTGGGTGACTGTAGGTTGGGTTGGTGACCTGTGAGAGCCCAGTTACTGCCTTTATCCTCTCACTGTTGCCTTGAAGCACTTTTTAGCTCACAGACCAACAATTCCTAAACACTGGGCAGCACAGTTTATAGAGGAATTCCTCCTAACAATGTGTTCAAATGTCACAAAAAGTCAGTAAACACTCTGAAGACACAAGTGCCCATTCTGGACAGCAATAATGGGAACTTCTGGTTTTAGTAGCCAGTACAAAAGGTCCTCAAATGTCACCACATTTCAAAGATTTTACCATATTTTTTTTAGCCATCTCTTCCACATTGCTTCTATTTCCTAATAACAGCCCATGCTCATGGCAAAATCTGTGAGAGAAGGCTTAGGAGCCTTCTGCTAGAGCTCTCTTACAGAATCTTTCCCTTGCAGCTTCCTTTGGGATTGAAATGTCCCACCTGGGAACAACCCATGCAGGATGCTTCTGAGGCTCTGGGAGCAGAAGAGCCCACTGGGGATGAACAAGGAGCAAAGACCTTGGTTTATGGCCAAATGGTGTGGAACAGGACAGGATTCAGCTGTGTATGAAATAAACTGCACAACATGTAGTGCTTTTAGGGAATGTGAATCAGAGCCTGACAGCACTTACTCATGTAAGCCACGAGTAGTAATGTTACTCACAAGCAGAAACCAGTCACACTAGATCAGATTTAGGCTGTCTGACCATTTCTACTGGAATCTGGACAGTATCACTAATTTTAAAATTATTCTCATCATAGTGAAAGAAAATTCTCTCAGAGCTTGTCCATGGCACCTGCTGGAGTCCCCAGCATCAAAAGGACACAGAGCTCCTGGTACATGTCCAGAGTAAGGCAACTCAAATGAACAGAGGGCTGAAGCACCTCTGCTATGAGGACTGGCTGAGCAAGTTGAAGTTGTTCAGCCTGGAGAAGAAGAGGCTCCCAGGTGACCTTCCAGCAGCTTTCCAATCTCTGAAGGAAGGGGGCTACAAGAAAGCTGAGGGAGGGCTTTTGACACAGGTAGGTAGTGAGAGGACAAGGGGAAAGGGTTCCAGACTTGAAGAGGGAAGATTGAGGTTGGACATGAGGAACAAATTCTTTGCTATGAGGGTGGGGAGATGCAGTAACAGGTTGCCCAAGGCAGTTGTGGCTTCCCCATCTATCCCTGGCAGTGCTGAAGGCCAGGTTGTCTGGGGCCCTGAGTGACCTGCTCTAGTGAAGGTGTCCCTGCCTGTGCAGGGGAGTTGAAACTAGATGATCTTTAATGCCCCTTCCAATCCTGACTGTTCTATGACTCTGTGATTCTTTAGATCATCTTTAAATTCAAGAATGTAAGTTTCCTCAGACTCCTTGGTTGATGATGTGTGTTAATAGTTCATGTTCTTTTTCAAGCGACGCTGACTTTCCCTTTGACTTTAATGAGGATCGTTAGAGAGCCTTACTGCAACTGAGTAATACCCACGTCTAATGGCTGTCCTGTGGCAATACATTTTCTCGTTTAATTTGTCATGAACCTGCCCTTTTATTCTGTAATAGACATTTGTTCATTATTTAAAATAATAATACCTGTGCTTCTAATTATATTTGCTCTGCTTGGAGAATACAGAATTAATTTAGTCAGGAAGGTGAGCTGGCATTGACAGAGGCTCCAAGAAGAATATTCAACTAGTATTTCTTTGGAAAACACAGCTGATGTGCACTACGTGCTACTTGCACAGGACTACAAGTGAGACAGTGTAGGATCAAGGTTCAGGTGCTTCTCGAGTGATGAAATTAAACTTTGTTGAAGATGATCTGAGCATTCCTGACCCTGGAAGGCACTAGATGCGGTGGCAACATCCTCTCTATCACGTTAACCTGGTCTTTCATTGATTTTAATTGTGGTATTTTATTCTTCTGAGACATCTTGTTCTGCTCCGGCAGGGGGGTTGGACTCTGTGATCTCTTTGTGTCCCTTCCAACCCCTAACATCCTATGATCCTATGATCTTGTCTAAGACATCAGTCACAACAACCCCCAGCAGTGCTACAGGTCTGGGGAAAAGTGGCTGGAGAGCTGCCTGGTAGAAAAGTACCTGGGGAGTGTTGGTTGACAGCCAGCTGAACAGAAGCCAGCAGGGCACCCAGGTGGCCATGAAGACAAATAACCTCCTGGCCTGGATCAGGAACGGTGTAATCAGCAGCAGGAGGGAGGTGATGGTGCCCGTGTACTCTGCACTTGTGAGACTGCACCTTGAGTACTGGGTCCAGTTTTGGGCACCACAGAATCAGAAGGACATTGAGGGGCTGGAACAGAACCAGAAGGGCAATGAGGCTGGGAAGAGTGCTGGCAAACAGGCCCTGTGGAGAGTGGCTGAGGGAACTGGGGTTATTTAGTCTAGAGAAGAGTAGGCTGAGAGGAGACCTTCTTGCTCTCTGCAGCTGTCTAAAAGGAGGTTGTAGCGGAGGCTGGTGTTGCTCTCTTCTTCCAAATGACTAATGATAGGTCGAGGGGAAATGGCCTGAAGTTGCATCAGAGGAGGTTTAGATTGGATCTTAGGAAGAAGTTCTTTCCTGAAGTCTTTAAAAACCAAGTAGCTAGAGCACTTGAGGCCATGGTGTAGGGGTTAGGGAACTGTTGGGATGAGGGCTGGACTTGATGATGCTGGAGGTCCTTTCCAGCCATGAGGATTCTATGATTCTATGATAAAATTGAACTTTCTAAAATGGAACAGCAAATTAAGATGGCTTTGGGATGTGTGTGTGTTACATAAATAACAGATCAAATATAACATTGGGCTTCTCTTACTTCATGTGAAAAGAATCCATCCAGAGAAAGCACACAAGAGTGCCAGGGATGCTGAGCTATCGTCCTCTTTTTTAGCTAAGCAGGTTCACTAAGTGCCTGGAATATCCTGACTCTGTCCTCTGTGACTGCAGGAAGATCTGACCATAGAGAGATAACCTGATGACTTTACCGAGGTGTTTATATGGCACTCTGCTGACCTCTGAGATCTGGCGTGGTAGGTTTATTTAGGATGTGCTAGATGTCCTCAAAGCCTGCAGTTCATGTCAGGATTAGTTCCTTTTGCCTAATATCTGTGTTGGTGTCTGTAGAGTGGGTTAGTTCTTATTGCATTTACCCTCTCCTTACCTCCATTCCCTACACTTTGTCAAGTTACTTATAAAACTTGGAGCTCATGGGAAACGAAGAGCTATAATGCACAGGATCCGGGAGCTCCTCACTGTATTGCAATAGATACAGGCCTGGCAGGACAAATGCCAATCTGTTATGAATATGCAGTGATGGCAGGAACTGAAGAGGCGCAGCTAGTAAACTAGTGTAGTTTCCACTGATACCAAAGGAGGCCGAGTTTGTACACAGAAGGCTACTGCATCTGGAATATTGTGTCTAGTCTGGGCCCCTCAGTTCCAGAAGGACACAGAACTGCTTGAGAGAGTCCAGAGCAGAGCCACAAAGATGATGGAGTGAAGCATCACCCTGCTGAGGAAAGGCAGAAGAAGCTGGGTCTCTTGAGCTTGGAGGAAAAGAGATTGAGGGTGGATGTGAGGAGGACGGAGCCAGACTCTGCTCAGTGGCAACCAGTGATAGGATGAGGGGCAATGGTTGTGAGCTGGAACAGAGGAGGTTCCACATCAATATGAGAATGAACTTCTTCAAGGTGAGTGTGACAGAGCCCTGGAAGAGGCTGCCCAGAGGGGTTGTGGAGTCTCCTTCTCTGGAGATGTTTAAAACTCATCTGCACATGTTCCTGTGTGACTTGATCTAGGTGGTCCTGCTCTGACAGGGGATTGGACTAGACGATCTTTTGAGGTCCCTTCCAATCCCTAATTTTCTGTGATTCTGTGATTTTTCTGTTACCTGAAGAAAAACAAAGTGACATGTGTACGTCTGCATGTAAGAGGGGTCACTTTGAGTCCTACCAGTAGTCATTTTCTCTTATCTGTCTGAAAGTGAGTTAAAGTTTTGAGTTAGAATGTTGAGTGCCTCCGATACAAACATAGAGGGAAAATCTGTTTGGAATAGAGTGAAGAGTACAGAGAAAAACCAAGGAAAAGTGTTCTTCAGAAAGCTTGTCCTTCGCTCTAACAATAATAAAAACGATTATTTTCCTTTTAGTCTTGAAGGGAAATGCTTTGACTAAACTAGCTGTTTTCTGTTTAATGTGCTCTAATATGAGAAGAAAAAGACCTAAGTCTTACGCAAAAGCATTCTCTTCTTCCTCAAAAGGACTTGCTTCAAGGGTTTGTCTTCATTAGCTCTCGAGAGCAGTGATTCTTTTTTTTTTGCATTCCTGTGGACTGCAGCGAATTGTCCCTCTTGGCTGTCATTGTTTCCTCAGGAAGCAACAATATCTCCCATTTATCACCAGCTGACACCACACGGCATGAAAATTACGTTTCACACTGCAACATGCAAAGAGATGGTGTAAACACAAAACATTTCCGTAAACCATCCAGCAACCAGAGAAAACATTAAAGGAAAAGTGTATCTGGTTGGAATAATGAAACCCTTTTCATGATTGATCTAGGGGATCCTGCTGTGGCAGGGAGGTTGGACTGGATGATCTTTCAAGGTCCCTTCCAATCCCTAATGTTCTGTGATTCTGTGAATCACAGTGACTTCTAGCCAAGCAGCTCTGAAAGCAGAGCTGCTTGGCTAGAAGTTTTTAAAGTAAACTAACTTTAAAAACATCAGACAGAAGGTGCAGCAAGGAATCAAGCAACTGATGCTCCAGGGAAGACAGTGACGTCTCAACACTGAACCCAAGTTCTGCTAAACATACAGTTTTCTAGGGACATCAAAGCACGGCGCAGCTGTTCGGACCTCAAAGAAGTATTGTGTTCCCTCCAACGGCTCACTGGTGTCAGCTTGTGTTTGGTGGTATTGACATTGGAATAAGCGACTGTAGGCTCTGTTTGTTTCCCTTGTTGACAGTGGTATCAGCATCTGCATGGGGTGTGTGCAGAAGGTAGCTCCCCCTCAGCTAGCAAAGGCCCTTTCTCTGTAGAATGTAAAGGGCTCCTCCCCAACAGGGCGGCCAACATCCACTTCATTTGTCTGAGAAATGCCTGAACTTTTGTATCCTCTCACAGGAATTCGGGGGTATGCCTTGGCTATTTCTCTGACGTCTGGTTTTGATAAGTGATTTGCAGAGCCTACTGTCTCCTAGGAATTCTGCAGGAAGAGGCTGGGTGAGGTCATTCGACTTTTCACTGAGTTTCCTTTCTCTGTTTTTGGCTGTTCGAGTGAACATGACCCTCCAGCACTCAGGAATATTTCTGTTCCCTTAGGAACTATCGACCACTTGCTGGTTTTATCTCTGCACACACAAAAGCTCCATGTCGCTGGAAGGGGAAACAAGGTTGACATTAACCAGGGGAACATAAGCAGCTCGTAGATGCAGCTGTGAGCTGAGTTCATTTATTAGCTCAAGTGCTGGCAAGGCTTATGCTTGTTTCTCGGCCTCTCTACTGGCCATTGGCCTAGGTCCGAATAGCTGAAGGCAGTGGAATAATGGCTGGTTTGTCAGCCCATTTTATTCACGAAATGGGGCACGGCAGGAATACTTGGAGAGAAGCAACAAGTAAAAGAAAAATGCATCTTATTCTCTCTGGTTCACAACCACTCTGCCTCAGAGCGTGACTTGCATATGGCTCCTCTGTACGAGACTATTCATATCAGATTTCATTTCTCGCTACACGGGTTGCTATGGTTACAATCCTGAACTGCTGCTTTTGTCGGCCGGGAGATTTATGACTGCATCCTCAATGATTTCGCTCATCAGAGACACAAAAGATTTTTAAAACGGTAAAATCAAATTCGGATAAACAGAAGTGGAAACAAACAAACTCTGCGTGTCTCAAAATATTTTTCACAACCGAATCCCGTATTTTGGATCTTCTGGAGGTCAGTCAGGGTCTGTGTATGAGTCCCCTATTAAAAAGCAGTCCCTGCTTTGTAGCCATATGGACAGACTCCCAAGGGCCGTGGCCCGGTCTGTATGAAAGCAGACCCTTATGCGTGTGCCATTCCTCTAAGCTTACTCATTCCAGCTTTTTCACGCACAAAGACAACTGGGTTCAGTGAAGTCACAGCATAAGCAGACTCCTCAGAAAGCCCAACCATGTGATTTACGATTAGGATATTGTTTGTGGAAGCCACGGGAAGCCTGGGTGCTGCAATGCACGCCAATACAAAATGTACAAGTAACACAAGACAGCGGCGTGTTGTTGGTGTTAACTGATGGCGATTCTAAACCATCTGACAGCAAATTTTCATATTAAACAGACGGTCGGAAGCTCTGGGATAAACATAACCTTCCACCTTTCTGGATGCTATTAATCATACAGGATGCACATTGTCTTACCTTCCCTTGGATGGGTTCATTAACAGAGTGCCTGGCATTATATCAATAGCTAAAGGAGGTCTCTTCCTGTAAAACCTCTCACAGGCTTTTGGATGCTCCAGGAGTCGCAAGTGGAACTGAAAAATGTAGTATTGTTAGGGAGCACTTGTAGGACAGGAACTGAGGGAGCCCATATAAACATTCTATGTGCTGCAAAAAAAAGAAGAGACAGCAGACTTGCCTGAACTGCTCAAGCTGCCTTGCCAGAACAGAGAAACCACAACATACACCACAGGGGAAGTGGGCACTACGAGTTGGATACTCAGCTGTGCTCACACGTGGCAGGCACCACAAGGTTTTCTTGAGGGACAGCGTTGCTGACTGTCTTCAGAGCAGTGGTTTCACTGGGGTCAGGATGAAGGACAGACTGGCAGATTTCACAGAACCACAGAACATTAGGGATTGGAAGGCACCTCAAAAGATCATCCAGTCCAATCCTCCTGCCACAGCAGAATCCCATAGATCCAGTCACACACAAACATGTCCAGGTGGGTTTTAAACGTTTCCAGAGAAGGAGACTCCATAGCTCCCCTGGGCAGTCTGTTCCAGCGCTCTGTCACCCTCATATTTATGTGGAATGTCCTCTGTTCCAGCTTACACCCATTGCCCCTCGTCCTATCACTAGATGACAATGAGAAGAGCCTGGCTCCATCCTCCTTTGGACAAGTATTTCAGTGTGATAATGTTTAAAGCGCAGGACAGCAAAAGACCTCTCAGATCACTCAGCAGGTGCATGAATATTTCTAACGGTGTCTTCCTTCCTTTCCTATGGACATTCAAACTCTCCACATTCCCCATCCCCTCTGCAGGGCAGTTTAGAAACAGCACCATCAGCGATTCAGTGCCAATTACAGAATCACAGAACATTAGGGATTGGAAGGGACCTCGAAAGATCATCTACTCCAATCCCCCTGCAGTTGCCACTACAACTTTCTCAGCAGTCTTTCAGGCCATTTTCCATCCATTAACACACCAGCACCGCCCTCTAAACGAACATGTGAATATTTAATGAAACACAGACTGACCCATTACTCATGAGACATCCAAGCACCAGAGGAAGAAAACCAGCATCATGCACAACTTCAATTCTCTGTACCAAATGCTCCAAAATCACCAGCACTTTTGAACTGTCAGCTTGAGACACGGCGTTAAGACCAGATCCACTGGTGGACCAGTGCTCAAAGCTTTCTGAAAAGCAGGACTGCTTAAAGCATTTCAAGTGGGTCAGGGCGTCTCGCTAATCACTGCTGAAATGTAGGCCACTGCACTTCCATTTGCACTGTGGTAGCAGAGCTGTCAGAGTCACCAGGACACTGAGCCCTCACATACACCCTGAATGTGGGAGCAGAGCCGGAACAGCATAAATTTATCACTGGCATCTCTACGATTCCACTAGCAGCATATGAACAGATGTTGACTTATGGCTGTGCTGTTGCCAGAGTGATATCTGTATCTGCCGAAAGATCCCATCCTTGCTGGAAAATACGACAATAATGACATTGCACTAACACGTTGAGAGGTCTCCCTGATTAACTAGGTAACTAGACAATTATTAATTTCAAAAGAGTGTGTTCTCTAAAAAAAACCCCACAGAAATGAATTGTAATTGGCCTACATTGAGCTCTCTGCTGCTATAGGCTGGCTGCTCCTAGTAACCGAAGGGGCTAATTTAAGGACATTTATTTTGGTAACATGCACCATCGGACAGAAATAGTGGTCCACAGGCCTCGGACAGCAGCAAAGGCCACATCAGGTATGTCAGTCTGAGTGTGATAACCTAAAGTCCTTTGTTGGAGTAACAGCGAAGGAAACAAGATACACCACCGAGAAACAGAGGTCAACAGCATGAGTTCCTCAAGGTCAACATCACCAACAGCCTGTGCTGACAGGCACAGCCAGCCAAGAGGGAACACCTATGCAGAACACAAAGGGAGACGCATCTCGCAGTCATTGCACGAACTGGTTGCTGCAGCGAGGTTGTGATTAACGTGGATCAGCTTGCTAGAATAGCATAGGGCTGATACCGAGAATACGCCGAAGGCTGTCGATGAGCTGGAAGTGGTTAATTAGCACTAATGTGATCTGAAGATAAACCAGAGCTACATTCAGGAACAGCACTAGCAGTTTTGAGCCAGCCATCTTCTACTCGGCAATTCTAAAGCAACTCTGGCTGATGATTTGTGAAAGCTTGCACTGTGGTTTCACTAGCTACAGAAGGGGAACAGTAATACTTACAGTTTCAAAGTGCAGACCTAATTTCCTACAGAAGTGCACACACATGCAGGGCTGTAGCTGTTCATGGAACCCTACATGCTTGAAGCATGCCTGGAGCTAGCTGCAGCGCTCTGTGCAGGAACGATACGTGTTTGGAATTACGTCTCCTCTATTAGTGTAGAGAAGGAAGTGTTTCTTTTAGTGGAGCTATAAATGGCCTGATTCCTGATGACAGCATTTAATAGCTGCATCCATATATGCAATTGAGGAAGACCTTGTAAGTGACAATATGAGGAAAGGCTGAGGGAGCTGGGTCTCTTGAGCTTAGAGACCATGAGGGGTGACCCCATGAATGCTTATAAATATGTGAAGGGTGGGTGTCAGGAGGATGGAGCCAGGCTCTGCTCAGGGGCATCCAATGATAGGACAAGGGGTAATGTGTGTCAGCAGGAACAGAGGAGGTTCCACATCAATATGAGAAGAAACCGCTTCACAGTGAAGGTGACAGAGCACTGGAAGGGGCTGCTCAGGGAGATTGGGGAGTCTCCTTCTCTGGATACATTAAAAACCCACCTGGACATGTTCCTGTGTGACTTGGTCTAGGTGATCCTGCTGTGGCAGGGGGATTGGACTAGATGACCTCTTGAGGTCCCTTCCTATCCCTGATGTTCTGTGATTCAGTGATGTTTTAAGGAGTGATCACAGAGCCACGTGACTGAAACCATGTTCTGAAGTCTATGTTCCCGCACGGCTCAACTTATTAAAGTGAGCCACACCAAGGTTTTGTCTTTGTGATACTATTATTCTACTAAGACGACTAATACTAGCTTAGCCCTGACATTATCACAGCCTGCTATTTCTCTGCCTTTCCTATTACCTGATTTGTAACTCTCACTGGGTAGTAACCACAGGCCCTGCTGGGAGGCTTTTCAAGCAGGTTTGCTTTGCAGCCCATTTACTTGCTCATAATTCAATGAGGTGGGGCTGAGTGTGCCACTCAGTTTTAAAAGGCTTTTTGTAATGAGCCACCACCTCATGTTTTGAGTCATGATTGCTTTTGAAAAGGACTGTCTTCTCAAGAGAGATGTCCCTTTGTCCAACTTTTACGTATTTCTTTGAAATATAATTATCCCTGGGGTTCTAGAAGTGATAACAATGGAATGGCTAAACGAAGCTGAAATCATTTCTAGCATTTATTGGTGGACATACATGCTATCTGGAATAAATGCTCATCTGGAATAGTGTGCCCAGTTCTGGGCCACTCAGTTCCAGAACTGCTGGAGAGAGGCCAGGGCAGAGTCACAAAGACAACAAAGGGAGTGGAACATCTCCCTGATGAGGAAAGGCTGAGGGAGCTGGATCTCTTTAGCTTGGAGAAAAGGAGACTGAGGGGTGACCTCATTAATGTTGACAAATATGTGAAGGATGAGTGTCAGGAGGATGGTGCCATGCTCTGCTCAGTGACATCCATTGATAGGACAAGGGGCAATGGGTGTGAGCTGGAACACAGGAGGTTCCACATCAACATGAGAAGGAACTTCTCCCCAGTGAGGGTGACAGAGCACTGGAAGGGGCTCCTCAGGAATGTTGTGGAGTCTCTCCTTCTCTGGAGACGTTTAAAACCCAGCTGGACACGTTCCTGTGTGACTTGGTCTAGGTGATCCTGCTGTGGCAGGGGGATTGGACTAGATGATCTTTCGAGGTCCCTTCTAATCCCTAATGGTTCTATGATTCTGTGATATGCTACTGGTGGGACTTGTCAGCCCTCAAACCACGTCAGCTAGTCCTGCCCTTCAGCAGATGTAGAGCAGGTGCCTTCTCATATGCCCTGAGTATTTGAGATGGTTCTGTTACCCGATAACCTGCGGCAGCGGGCTGAGCCGCCTTCCACTCAGCAGGTTTCTCTGCAGTAGGAGTTGTCTGTTGTGAACATGAAATGGATTGTTGTGTGTTGTTTTTTTCCCCTCAATTCCAGGTGATTCCTCCCAAGGAATGGAAACCCAGGAAAACCTATGACGACATAGATGACATGGTCATCCCAGCTCCCATTCAACAGGTGGTTACTGGACAGTCGGGGTTGTTCACCCAGTACAATATACAGAAGAAACCGATGACTGTGGGAGAGTACCGGCGTCTGGCTAACAGCGAGAAGTACGTTGGGGATGGGGGACTTGTGTGGGAAGCTTTTCTTTCTCCAGACAAGCTGCAAAGGAAATGCAGCCCTGTTATGTAGGAACATTTTGGAGGAAACTGCTTTGTCTTGAAAGCTTCCATCCAGAATCTCAAACAAGTTTGTAACTTGGTGGCTTTTGCTGGATCTTAGATAAGTTTTCTGGGAATTGGTATAAAAAGATTCTTCAGAGTCAGTATTTGGCTAAGAACCTGCTTGAAAAGAGTGGCTGAGACTGAAAGAAGAGCTCTTGGCTTATTAATGGTTGCTCTGGAAAATGTGTTCCGTTGTTGAGGAGGAAATACAAGTGTCTTGGAGTGTCTGAGCTAATACCGGTAATAGGAGTGTCTTCTGAAGTGACTGGGAACTTTGCAGAGCTCTTCAGTTAGCTGGGACAAGCCAAGTGCTACTAGTCGCATCCTTTTCGCGGTGCTGTGGAGTCCCTTGGGTTTTAACTCAAGCACTGCTGACATCATGCAATCAACTTGGAAATACTGTTGTTACAGCAGCTTCACCTGCTCGAACTCCCGGTGTAACAGCCTCATCTCCTGCATCCTTAGGATGGGGATGTGATGCTCCACAGAAGTGCCCACCCCATTGTCATTATGCGCTGAGAGCTTCTGCAGAAAGATTGAAAAGGCAGTAAATGTGTAGAATTAAAGATGAAATACCCCTCCTGTGACCTTGTGAGCGCGCTGGCTTTGAAATGTGTCTTTATCTGTTTGCACAGGGTGTCCTCAGCACTTCTCACTCCCTCACCCTGTCCCTGTTCCCCCCCAGGTACTGTACTCCTCGCCATCAAGACTTTGAAGACTTGGAGCGCAAGTACTGGAAGAACCTCACGTTTGTCTCCCCTATTTATGGGGCTGATATCAGTGGCTCCCTGTACGATGCAGTAAGTAAAGTGCTCCTCTTGTATTTATTTTAAGTTACAGGCACTGACTTCCTTACTGCTCCTTTGTAATTCAGAAGTTATTCCACTTGGCAGCCTTAAAAAAGACAAACAATGTCATTTATTCCTCATTCTAAGAGCGGGACTAACCGTCCCACCTTCCCCAGAGAGCTGGGAGTCGATGGAGGCTGCAAAAAAGCTTAATTGTACTAGAAAAATGAGGAAAGAAGTGACTTAAATGAGTTTCTTTTGAGGTGCACGGCAGCAAATTGTGTCTCGCTTGCAGAAGAGCAAACTGTGCTGGCGTCACTGCCCAGGTAGACGTGGTGGTGTGCAGGTACATTAAGAGCAAGCTGCTGATCCTGATCTCTGTATCACGCTCGGGTTTGCCTTTTATCATTTCCATTTTGAAAAGGAATAAACCAGAGGTTGCTGCGGAAGCACCCCGGAGAGCCAGAAGAAAGCAGCATTTCAAGGAATCGGCTGCTTCATTAAGTTACTTTTTCTTTTTTTTTGGTTCTTAACACAAAGGAAAATATTTGCATTTGGTTTGTTGTTCTTTGTAGGGTCCAGAGCACCTGCCTGCTAAATGATTTTTACAATTCAGATGAAGCTTTTCCTCGGTGCAATTGCATTTTATGCTTAATTCTGTTGTGGTTTCTGCTTGATTCTGTTGTGTAATTCCATTGTGGTTTCATCTGCTGTGAATGATAAAGGCTCCTTATCTTCTTACTCTCTTTAGGCAGCTAATTTAAAGCAGTTCCCTTCCTCTCTAGTTTTATTTTGAGTGGAAAGTGGCCCCTTTATTGTTGGTTTGGTCTTTTTTTTTTGCAGTATTGTCTGATTGTCTCCAATATAAACTCTGTCTTAATATAAAAGTGCCTTTTTATTAGGAGTAATGGTTTAATATGGAACTAATTGAAATAAACACAGATAATCTGAGACCTTCACAGCCCTGGACATCAAAGTTATCTGCAGTATTTGGTGCTTTGATGAGAGTTTCACGTTCTTGTCCCTCTCGGAAATGCAGTAATTGAATTACCGGTCACACCTAACGACCGTTTTGCATTGTCCAATTACTGCCGTTGCTGCGAGCTCTGAGGTGTCAGAGCCAGGAAAGGACGTTCTTCCTCCGCACTGCTTTTCATCTCGCTTTTCCAGCTTCTTCCTTTTGTCAGTCCGTCCCTCCCTGCCCCTGTGGGGGCTTTTCCAGGTTGATTTAGAAAGTTTTCTTGAGTTTCAGTGTCTTGCAGTTGCCCGAGCGAGTGGCACGGAGCTGGGATTGTTCACCTACCTATCAGTTCCTTCCCTGGGTGTTAAAGAACCCTGGGGAAGAGGGGTGGGAAGGAGAGAGCTTCCCTTCGGAGATTGGGTTACTGCTCTTCAGGCAGCCTCAAGGTTAAAGATTTGCACTGCAGTGAAGTAGAGAAAAACCAACTATTGGATTTAGAACTTATTTTTATTGCTCTTTCTGTTTAAATATTGATAAACGACGGAACTGCCTTCCCAAGTCCTTGTCTGAAGGTCTGAGCTGGCTTCGGCCACAGGGGAGCCTCAGGTCTGTCGTGGTGTTCAGGTGAAGGAGGTCTGGATGGGAGATGTCACTGGGAGAAGTGTGTTTTATCCTTAGTTTATTGTGTGTTTATTAGCTGAACAGCTGCTTAATGACAGGCTGTCACACACTCCAAGTGCCTCTTCAGAGAGCAGAGTTAGCGAGAAGCCAGTAATCAATCCTTTGCCACAAAGGAGGGGTAATGCATCCTTTTCATAGTTATTGATGATCTCTAAAAGTGAAGCGTTCTGCAGGCAGGTAGAATTAAACTGATGCCGGTAACACAAGGATATCCACCTCTGAAGGCTTTGAAAGGAAGCTGTGGGCTGTTACCCTGCTTGGCAAGTCCTGCTCTGTTCTACGAAACGTTTGTTCTGAATTCCAGGACGTGGAAGAATGGAACATTGGCAACCTGAATACCCTCTTGGACATGGTGGAACACGAGTGTGGCATTATCATAGAAGGTGTCAACACTCCCTACCTCTACTTTGGGATGTGGAAGACAACATTTGCTTGGCACACGGAGGACATGGATCTCTACAGCATCAACTACTTGCATTTTGGGGAGCCAAAGTCCTGGTGAGTGCTGAAAGTACTTTGCCCTCACCTAGGGATCACTGCAATATCCTTTTCTTCAGGTCTAATTCCATCAGGCCAGCTCACTTCTGTTTTTTCCCACCCTCCTCTCCTACTCTGCATTTGAAAGCAGTTTGACTTTGTTTTGCACTGACTTGCTTGGAGGCCCAGTTCCTCCAAGAAAAGAAGCAGAACTGGGGAGGCTGGCTGACATTATAAGTAAAACAAGATTTCAAACACTTGGGGCTCTTTGAAAACTAAAGCGCAGGAGAGTGCTGCTGCTAGCACGGGGGAGAAAAGGGGATGTGTGGGTGCTTCAGAGGCGCTTTATTAGCTGCAAACTTGTTCCTGCATGGCGCTGGAGGCAGGAAACATCTGTACTTGGAAACATTTCCATCATTTAAATACGTAAATACGCTCGCAGCTCCAGGGACACGGTAGGTCAAAGGGTTTCTCTTTCATGGTCAAAAATGCTTATCGTGATTCCACGCTGTTGGTGCATAGGCTGGTTGGAAAGAACTTTCAGCCAAAGTAGTCAATAAAAGGGGATTAAATGAAGAACATAGGAAATCTGAAGTAAGTTACCGGGAGCTGACATTCTTCTTTCTCAAACCTCTTATTTAAAAGTATATCCAGAAAGACTTAGCGACCCAGCAGGGCTTTGTTGAAGATCTCGATGTGACTAATAAATATTGACATTTGCGAGCAAATTAGAGCTTAAATGTCACTGTGAAGCTGCTGTCATTGCGCCCTGGCGGTGACAGACAGGATCCTCCCATCTCTCTGCAAATATGAGTCCCTCATGACACCAGGTATCTTCAGGCTGGTAGTGCCTGTGGGCATGTAAAAGCTACAGCAGCAGAGAGGCTGTAATGAACGGGGGAGAGTGTTCTTTTACAGCCTTGAGATGCAGAAGGAGGGGCTGGGTCTGTAATGTTCAGCTACAGTCTTGAAGTGAACTGTTTGAGTCTTTCCAGCGTGACAATCTGTCTCCCCAGCATCCCTGACTGTTAGTCGCTGTCTTTCAGGCAGGTTCACGAGGAGTTTGCACAATCGTGGTACCTCTGTTAAACAAACCTGATCTCAGGAAACCTCTCGCAGCATTGGGAGTAAAACGTGGCACTATCTCATTTTAGATACTGCCAGGTTTATTTCCTTCATCTTGAGCCGCGGTTCCTCAAACTGTTCCTGTTTGGTGCCTGTCTCCAGTAGATGGTGCCACCAGCACACGAGAAACGCTCCCTCTCCTTTGCACATAGAGCCCAGTGACCACCAGGAAACCCAGTGTCCTCTTTACTGTGGTGTCAGCACATGAGTTGGCCACTGTAATAGCAGCTGACCTGAGGTTTGTGTTAGGGTCACAAAGCTATGGCTGCCTCTGGCTGCTTCTTTCCTGTCGGTGTGTTATCAGCTCTGCCTCAGCTGTCTTCTGCTTGCCTTTTGTTCCCAGACCAGAACAAGGGGTCATCGCTTTCAGAAAGTTGAGATAAGAACAGGTTACCTTGCACAGAGGAGCTCGTTGCAGCAGGGTATGGCAGTCCCACACAGTCCCTCATGGTGAGCAGAAGTGAGGGGACAGATCCCAAACGAATCACAGCATTAGAGATTGGGAGGGACCTCAAAAGACCATCTAGTCCAATCCCCCTGCCTCAGCAGGATCCCCTAGACCAAGTTGCACAGAAACATGTCCAGGTGGGTTTTAAATGTCTCCAGAGAAGGAGACTCCACAATCCCCCTGGACAGCCCTTTCCAGAACGAAGGGGGTATAAGGTGTTTGTAGCTTGACTTAGACTGGGTTTTGTCTTGCAGCATCTTAGGAACTTTGTGCTTGTTTGGTTTTGGTCTTTTGATGTGTTTTCTTGCTGGTGGGGGGTGGGGTGGGGAATGTGTTGATGTTTGGGTTTTTCCTCTCTCTGTAGGTTTTTGGTTTAGGGGTTTGTTTTGGTGTTGTGGACCAAACATGGGGATCCTCGTACTGTTAAATCATCAGGCTGATAAACTCACTGCATGGAGCCATTGCCTTGTCTTTACTAACAGTGTTTTTCCTTTATATTTGCTTTTATTTATTTGGGTCCCTTCCAATCCCTAATGTTCTGTGGTAATTGGAATAGAGAAATCATAAAGTCTTCTTGTAACGGAGCTCAGATACTGCTGGTTAGAAGGCACCTGGTTGGGTTTTTGATTTTTATTTTTTATTTGAGAGGATATTTGGGATTTTTTTTTTTGTTTGCTCCTTAAATCAAAGGTACTTAAAAAGGTGGGGAGGATTTTAATCCATCCCTTTGGTGTTTGTATAGCTTTCCTACAGTGTGTGGTTGTGTAAACCTCACATGGTCAGGGGGAAGATGAGGATTTTGAGGACAGACTGTGTTTTGGGCAAAACGTTTTCCCATTCAACAGAGTTTTCTTATATAGACGACAGTGTGTAACACAGAACTCGATGCGTTGTGACAGGATGCCACTGCTGGTTTGGCAGCCCTCCCTGCTGTTCCCTTAAGCATAAAGCAAGAGTATGCCACTTGCCCAAGTCATTTCTCCCTTATTCTTCACTATGACAGCTTCTGTTAATGAGTTCTCAAGCTCTTCTGTGAACAAGTGTTGTCTTTGCAGGAGGAAATCTGAATTCCCCTTTGAGCAGACCTGGAACTTTCCAGGTACCAGAGCGAATTGTCTTCTGGTTGAGCTTGCAGCCATCGCAGAGCTCAGCTGGGGGAGCTCTTGGACTTCGGTGATGAAATTCCAGTGGTGTGGCCTGGTTTTTACTCAAAGATGGCTAAAACGTTTGGTCTGTTTTTCTGGCACCACCTCTGTGGAAATTTCCCAGCTTCCTTCATCCTTTTTATAGACTCTTTGACTCTGACAGTGATCATCTTCGAAGCACCTCGGGGAATAGCAGGAGTGTGGAGAGTTACGAAGTCTCCCAGTTTGGGGTTGAGCTCTAAAATAAGAGGCAGAGTTATTGTTTGGCTGTCAGAGATATTTATATAGTGAAATCAAGGACTCTCTATATCGGTAGTGCTCTGCTTCAAAATTGTCTGTTAAAGCCCATAACTCTTCCTTCACATCTCTCATCAGTTACCTTTGGCTACTTTAATCCAGGCTGGGCAGCCAAAGCCCTGCTTTGCAGGGTAGCACGTAGGAGTGGAGAGAAGGGAATTGGGCCAACGGAGGTTGCCTCCCAGCCCTCGTTCAAGTCCGTTGATTTGCTGTGGAAGAGGTGAGCTGTCTTCCTGGGGAGGTCTGGGCGGTACATTCAGATGATGAGAAGCCACCTTGGTGGATGCAGATAAGCTGAGGAAGGATTCTAGAAGGCTCTATGGGAGGATGGTTGTTGGAGGATTATTTTGGATGTGTCTTTCGTGTCTGTCTTTGGAATTTTGGGTTACACCTCTTGCACAGACAGGTACTTTGAGGGCTGTTGGGAGCACAGTTGAAATGAATGTCTGAGGCTCAGCGACTGAAGATGACTTCTTTGTACCTAATGAGCATCTGCTTGGTCGTACAACTCCCTGATTAATGTGTGTCTGTCACTGCAGAGCAGTCCTGCTGCCAGCACTTTCTCAGGCTGGCTCTGCCCATCAGCACAGCAGAACAGGCTGCAGCAACGCGACCTGTTTGCCCAGAGTTGTGTTGCTGGGGGTGCACGATTGTTCAGCCATACGTGAAGCACTTGAGCAGGAGAGGGTCGTCCAACGATGAGGGTGAGGAAAGGGGCTAGTGGAGGACACCTTCCTGCGGTCTCATTAAGTGATTTATCTGCAGCTGTAGGTTGCAAAGCTTTTATTTCTTAAATTCCCTCTTGTTGTGCCAAGAAGAACCAGCACCCTTCTGTGTCTGTAGCCGTAACGATTGCCGTGTTGATGGACCCGCGCTGCCCCTCTCGGGTTGTATTCACCTCGTATCGATGACGCTCATCGTTTCCGTTGTGCTTTTCTCAGGCATTTACATCTGGTCCACGTTGTGGTGGTCACACTGTTGTTGTTTTTAAGTGGAAAGTGAGTCTGACAGGCCGGAGGGAGAGCAGGGGAGGTGTGGGCACTTCCCATCAGACGTACCACGAGCTGTTGTGTAACTCCACGTTAAGCTGCTCAGGCAGGGAGCTGCCAGATTGAGTCTCCTGCTTGTTTCTCAAACGACAATAAAATGTCCCTCTCCCATTAGCAGTTTAATTACAACCTTTTTCATAGGCTGCCTTCAGTTTTTTCCAAAGTTTGAATGTATTTCATTTTGCAGCCCTGTATTAAACCTCTTGTGGTAGGAGTTTTTACTGTATCAATTATACATAATATGTATAATTACCTTCGACGTTCAGATGCTGAGATCTAAAATAGAGCATATTGTCAAGCGCCGCTAACACGAGGCTGATTTTTTTATGATGACAGAAGCGACAGAACTGAATGCCAAGCCCCATACTTCACCGTTATTACGGCAGTTTATGGAGGAGCGCGTGAATCTGGGCCCTAGCAATTGGGAAAGTGTATTTTTAAACACCGTGACGCTCTGCCGTCGCTTCACGTAGACTCACAGAACATTAGGGACTGGAAGGGACCTGGTAAGATCATCCAGTCCAATCCCACTGACACAGCAGGATCCTCTAGATCCAGTTGCACAGGAACAGTCTGGGGGGTTTTAAATGTCTCCAGAGAAGGAGGCTCCACAACCCCTCTGGGAAGTCCCTTCAAGGGCTCTGTCACTCTCACTGATAAGAAGGTCCTTCACAGATTGATGTGGAACCTCCTCTGTTCCAGCTCACACCCGTTGCCCCACATCCTACCATTAGGTGACACTGAGCAGAGCCTGGCTCCATCCTCCTGACACCCACCCTTTCCATATTTATCCACATTCATGGGGTCATAGAATCGTTAGGGATTGGAAGGGACCTCAAAAGATCATCTAGTCCAATCCCCCTGCCAGAGCAGGACCACCCAGACCAAGTCAC
>JAOXOE010000256.1:669428-682796 GCA_028565055.1 Phoeniculus purpureus
GTGCCCAAAACTGGACCCAGTACTCAAGGTGCAGCCTCACCAGTGCTGAGTACAGGGGGACAATCACCTCCCTACTCTTGCTGGACACACAGTTTCTAACACAGGCCGGGTTGCCAGTGGCCTTCGTGGCCACCTGGGCACCCTGCTGGCTCATATTCAGCCAACTCTTAAGGCCAAATGCTTTTAGAAACCGCTTTTATCACACTCACAGCATCTTTCCTGAGTCAGCTAAAGGCAGCCTGCTGAATTACAGGAGATCTGGGAGTGTCCAGCTATGCAAATGGCTTAGCTGGAAAAAAACCTGAGGGGACCAACTCATCAAGTTTTAAATAAATCTGTCCAATCTGCTCTTCAAACTTGGCAAACTCGTGCTGATGCTTGACCATCCAAAGGAAATGCAGCTGGGTCTCTTTGAAACCAGAAAACGAAGAACAAGCAGCAAAACCAGGGACTACATTCTGGACAACAACAGGATCAGCATCCTAAATATTGTTGGGGCTTTACAAGTAATCTCTGTTTGTGAACCTACACATCTGTGGGGTCACTGGTAGCCAACAGTTGGCATCATAATGCCTTCTTGTGACGGATATGATTGACAGACAGCCAAAAAAGCCCTGAATGTTATAGCCCACTCGTTTATTTTACTATAAAACACTTATGGAGGGAGTTTTGACCATGGCATTGCCTTAAGTTTTGGATAAACAACAGAATTATAGAGTGAAAACAACACGAGGAAGCTGGACTAGCAGTATGTTCCCCGCGCATACTGGAAAGGGTGCTCAGAGTTGTAAGCTGAGTGAACTCAACAAAAGGACATCAACAGCAGTTGAAATCAGAACAGCTCCCGGTCAGATCAATCCCCTTCTGGAATTCCAGCAAGGACCTTTCTTGTGCACATTCCCACTGTGAAGATAACATTTATCCTGACACATGCTTTACCGTGATTCAGATGTTTCACATTTAGAGCACAAGAGACAAGGAAGTTAAAATATGGCTATCTCCATATTGATGATTTCTAGAGACATGCCATGGAGACAGGACCTTGCTTCAAAGGGGCATTCAGAGTTCAAACCACCTTATCACGTTGTTAAATGCCTCTGCATTTGGCCCTTCTCAATCCTGACCATGGAGAAGGCAAAGGTGCACTTCCCAAACACCTCTGAACAGTCCAGCTGAAAGTATTCATAGATGAGCCACGAAGATGATGAAGGGAGTAGAACATCTCCCTGGGGAGGAAAGGCTGAGGGAGCTGGGTCTCTTGATCTTAGAGAAAAGGAGATTAAGGGGTGACCTCATTAATGTTGATAAATATGTAAAGGGTGGGTGTCAGGAGGATGAAGCCAGGCTCTGCTCAGCGGCATCTAATGATAGGACAAGGGGCAATGGGTGTGAGCTGGAAAAGAGGAGGTTCCACATCAATCTGAGAAGGAACTTCCCAGTGAGGGTGACAAAGCACAGGAAGGGGCTGTCAAGAGGGTCATGGCGTCTCTTTCTCTAGAGACATTTAAAACCCACCTGAATACGTTCCTGTGCGACTTGGTCTAGGTGGTCCTGCTGTGGCGGGGGGATTGGACTTAACGATCTTCCGAGGTCCCTTCCAACCCCTAATGATTTGTGATTCTGTGATTATATGATTCCGTGAACATGCTGAGTCTTCAAGCTAGTGGAGGGCAGCTAGGACACCACCTTATAGCCTGGCAGGAAGTAAAGACGATGTACTTCAATACTTATAAACAGGCTTCCAAAGGAGCTACCAAAAAAAATCCTCCCACAGTCATTGGGAGGAATTTAAGGGACAATATTTCATGTTACCCTCTTCTAGAAACTATCCGTGGGCTGACCTTCACCAGAAGAACGTGAAAGTGTTAGGCAGTAGTCTGCAGTGGTCTTTACCTTTACCTTCAGCAGAACAAAACAAAAAGGTCTGCCTTGGTATTTTTCATGTGCTCATGCAGAGCTCCAATGAAAACCAGTTACCAAGCACAGGAGTTCCCCATTTTCTGGTTCCTCCTAGGATCCAACTTACAAGAAACAGCACTGAGCTTTGGAAACCTGCTGTGTGTCAGTAACGGACTGAAAACTGAGACTCTCCCGCTGTGTGAAGTCTGTCAAGACATTTGGTTCCTCTTTGGATGACAGCATCACTGTCTGTGCTTGGAGAACAGCAGAAAAAACTTAACACCTCGACCCTAGCCATGACCCTAACTTGGCACGAAGTCTAAGACTATCTGAATGACCTCAGCAACATCACCATTTATTCTGACAGTGCTCCAGACCTGGTGCTCCAGCAAACTGGCAGTGCCAGGTGCTATCACCCAGCCCATCACAAGCTGCTGAGAGATGTCAGGGGAACAGCATCAGCTGAAGTGTCTGGCCACTGTGGAACTTGAAATAGTCCTCAGGATAAAAAATGGAAAACTCAGAAGTCACCTGATTGTTAAATAAATATTCTGATTGCCTACATGGGACCGCATAATTTATAGCTCTAAGTTTACATCTGTTACATTAATCTTAAAGAGCTACAGACAAGTTTCTGGGGACAGGAGAGGGAGTAGAGATGCTGTGGAATGTGTCTTCATCAATCATAAAGCCAGAATCAAAGGGTTCTACCCCACCTTCTCACTCCTACCGAGAGGGGCTTCGAAAGAAGCCACAGGCATAAAATACATTTATGAGAGAACAGTCGCCACAAGAGACCAACCGAGCCTGCCTTTGTGTGAATGCAAAAGCTAATGCAGAGCTGGGTACGGCGGATCAACACACTTATATCCATGAGCATATTCCTCCTCCTGTGGTCTCTCCATGAACCTGAGATGTGATAGCTCTGACCTCCTTAAGAGGAGGAGGGCTGCCAAGTAAACAGGCCTCAGGGTTCAGACCGCTGCCTGCTCACTCTCTTTTTCCCTTCTCCATTTCCACACCCCACCCTTCCCAGCCTTGTTATTTAATCTATCTTCCAACTCCTTTGACAGTTAATAAATGTGCATAGTTGACTTTGGAACCACTGGAGGTCAGGGGCATGGACCAAAGACACAGTCTGCAGAGAGAGCACAAAGCACCATTTCCCAACGCTGCTGCTCGGCTACTGCCACGCTAACAGGGAGAGGACAAACAAGGGGTGCAGCGAGGAATCATTTTTTGACCAAAGTGGCACTTCTGGCACTGAGACGCACTTAGTAAACTGCAACAAAGTGAGAACGGAACAGGATACAGCAGCTACTTTGAGCCAGAGGAAATAAGCTTCGGACCCCGCTACCATGCTCCAACAGATCTGGATGTACGTCCAAGCTTACTTGCTGGGGGGACACAGGTCCCAGCCTAATCCACACACGTTCAACCTGTAGGTGAGCAGGATTGAACCAGAGCCTCTGCTCAGGCTCTGTGCCACGTTCCCTTCCCTGGATGCTGGTTTCCTTCCCACAGGGAGGAGGATGTGACACCCACCTGGGTCATGCAGCAATGCTGAGTTGAGGCACTGCCAGAACAAGATGCAGCTGTGGGAGGCCAACCACACTCACAGTTTGGCAATGCAGGTGTGCCTGTGAGCGAGAGGACACAAACCCAGGGAGTACTCTCAAGATGCTATGCTGCTCCGCACCTAGACAAACCTCCTCAGTGTCAGAGCTTTTTATTTAGGGGCAAGGAAAGGTGCCAATAACCAAGAAGGAGAAATCCAGGAAAGCGGAGAAGCTGCCTCCTCCTGCTCCCAGGGGCTGGCTGGGCTAAGCCGCCTGATGATAACTTCCAGGGCAGGAAGAATGAGACTGAGCTGTTTTGGCTTTGCCGTGGGAAACCGCACCCAGGGAGCCGCCTGGGGAGAAAAGGATGTTTTGTTGTGTGGGCTTTTGTTCTGGGCTTTGTTTATTAGCGATATTTCACAGCCAGGCAGGCAGAGCATGGAAGCAATTTAAAGGGCCAGTCTTGAAGAACATACCTGCTACACAGTCAGTGGGTTTTGAATCAGCAAACAAACAAACAAACTACAAAACCTAGACTCCAGGGGTGGGAATGGTGTAAGATTTGCTAACGTGCTCCATAAGGCAAGAGCAGGCAACCGAGCTGAAGCAACAAGCTGGTTTCAGCACCAACCCATGAAGGAGCAACCCTAAGTCCAACACCCAGAAGCTCTAATTAAGAAGAGACATTAAGACAGCACTAGTTGTTACACGGCAACATCAACATGATGGATGTATTTGCTCTCATACCAGCACTTGGTGCAAGTACTACAGATTCCCAAGACCTCCCCAGCTCTGCTCTAACTGGAGATTAGCTCAGTAAGGGCTGGATGAAGAACTGGCCTACCAAAGCATTCCGTTTTGGCCAGTGTGATGGTCCCAGAGAAGGCTCTTCAAAGACAGCTCCAGAACAAGCATTTCCTTCAGATGTTGAAACTCAAGTCACAGTCAATATCACAGAATCATTCAAGTTGGAAAAGAGCCTTGGGATCATCGAGTCCAACCATCAATCCTACTCTACAAGTCCAGCCTTAAAACCAGATCCCCCAACACTGGATTTAAGCTACTTTTAAATACATCCAGGGATGGGGACTCAACCACTACCCTGGGCAGCCCATTCCAGTGCCTGACCACTCTCTCCAGGAAGAACTTCTTCCTGATGGCCAGTCTAACCCTCCCCTGTTGAAGCCTGAAGCCCTTCCCTCTGGTTCTGTCACTAATGGCCTGTGAGAAGATCACCAACATCCCTACAATGTCCTTTCAGATAGCTGTAGAGAACGATGAGGTCTCCCCTTAGCCTCCTCTTCCTCAAACTAAAATCATACAAAGCTTTGCCTCTTGACAGCCAAGCTTAGCACAGCACCACAGTATGTTACAGGATAATCTGGATTCTAGCTGTTAAGCCTTTAATAAAAACCAGAATTACTAATAGAATGGAACACCTTTGTTTTGGTGAGATCATGTGAAGACAGTTGGTATGGGAATGCCAGCATTTCCTTGAATCAGAACTAGCTGGAAAAGTGAACTGAGAAAGAGAGCAGAGCATTTTGATATGAAAATGCCCCCCTTCGAATTGTGCTCGTTCAAGCTTATTCTGCAACCAGCACAAACTGCAGCAGTTTCAGTGCAACTTGGTCATCACCACCAACGAGCTGAGAAAGAACACCAGCACCCCAGTGCATCTGCACGTGAAGCCTCTGAACAACTGCACCTTCTGACCCTCTTCAGTGGGGAAGAACCAGAGCACGGTATCACCTTCCAAGTATTTCTCTCCAAGCCTGTGTTTTTTCCTTCTCTCTTTACAAAGAGCCTACAAATTTTACACCAAGATACTGGGATGACAGGTGCCCCCAGCAATTTCTTGGTCAAGGAGAGAACATTCCAACACCACACATGTCTCTGCTTCAGTACCACTGCACTTGCACTGGTGTAAACCTCACGGGCACGAGCACCGATGTGAACACAGGGAGCCCGGCAAGCACAAACCCAACACCGGCAGCTGCTGCGAGACTGAGCACAAGGCTCCATTTCAGCACTTTGCAGTTATTCCCCCTCCAAGGGACGAGGCCCTCCCTGAGCACAGGCACATTCTTGTCCATGCAAAACTAGAAACATGGCTGAACACTATGTGGAAAGTGACCCTTCGCCAGTAAGAGAGGAAAATACCAGCAGTCACATATTGAAAGCAGCAACTTAGTGCAGAGCACAACTCTACCAGACCAAGGAGATTTCTATTCAAGTAACCAAACACAGCTTGAGCAGCTGGTTCCCAAAGAGGAGGAAATGTGTCTCATCCTCCCCAGAGGAAACAAAACACACATTATCCACTGATGGGCAAAGAATTAAGAGCATCACATCCAAACTGGTCTCCTTGCTTCTAAACTAACCATTTAGTGGGCACTAGGCAGAGGAAGACAACAGGTACAACTGCACACAGCCTGCATTTGCCCATACTCAAGATTTAAATGGACACCAGCTGTTAATTCCTTTCCACATTCTTCACATTTTCATGGCCAACTCCCAACAAGACTAACAGAAACCTTTCCCCTTAAAAGCCTCATCTGATGCATAGATAAAATAGTCAGGCGTTTTCAGGGGAGGTTAAGAAATATAGATCATTATTGCCTTAGTTCAAATGCATGCCTGTAGGTCTTCAATGCATCCCTGCCCTTGAAATGGGTTGAAGAGCTTTAATGCCACCTAAATTAAGTCAATTTGTTATCAGGGCATTTGTGACCAAACAATTTGGGATGCATCCTGGGAGGAAAAGGCACGCAGGCCAGAATTTAAAACCCTGGGAAACAGGATCACAGGATTCCGGAATGATTGAGACTGGAGAAGCCCTCTGAGCTCATCCAGCCCAGCCCAGGACCTAACATCACCGTAGTGGCCAGACCAGGGCACTAAAGGCTGCATCCAGTCTGTCCTTCAACGTCTGCAGGGATGGGGACTCCATCACTGCCCTGAGCAGTCCATTCCAGGCTCTGATCACCCTTTCCCTCACAAAGGGCTTCCTAACATCCAACCTAACCCTCCCTGGCAGCTTCAGGCTCTGCCCTCTCGTCCTGGTGCTGGTTGCCTGGGAGAAAAGCCCGACCCCAACCTGACTCCAACCTCCCTTCAGGGAGTTGTGGAGAGGGAGAAGGTCCCCCCTGAATCTCCTCTTCTCCAGGCTAAACAACACCAGCTCCTTCAGCCTCTTCTCATCAGGCTTTCCCTGTAATCCCTTCACCAGCTTTGTTGCTCCTCTGGACCTGCTCCAGCACAAGATGATGGATGTGGAGCAAAAGCCTGGAAAAGCTACATCTTAAACAATCTGGGTCATTCTTTTGGTTCTTTGATGTTTCAATTCTGGTTAAGGCTGTTGGAGATTTTTTTGTGCAGATATTTTAGAGCAGACCCTTACAAGCTGCTTCACGCGATATTTACCATTTTACAGATGATATAGTGATGATTCTTTCCTGGTTTCTCATGCCAGCTCACTAATACTTCAGAGCATCACCTTCAGTGCTTCCACCTTTCTGTGAAGGGAACTGCAGTTACCCAAGTTGCCTTGGCTGCTCCCAAAGCAGCACCACACTATACTAGCCCAACATTTCGGGTCAGCGCTGATGAATGGTATGAAAGAACTGGGTCTGTTTAGTGTGAAGGAAGCCGAGAGGAGACCTGTTCACTGTCTATGTGTAAAGAGCTTGTAGAGAGATGGGGGTTGGCCTCTTCTCCTAGGTAACAAGTGATAAGACAAGAGCAAATGACCTCAAGTTGCATCAGGGGAAGTTTAGGTCGGACACTAGGAAAAACTTCCCCATGAAAAGTGTCATCAGTCCTTGGAAAAGGCTGCCTAGGGAGAGGGTTGAATTGTCGTCCCTGGATGTGTTTCAAAGTTGTGGAGATCTGGAGCTCAGGGTCAGGTTTTAGTGGTCGGTTTGGGACAGTTGGACTCCGTGATCTTGGTCTTTTCCAATCTAAATGATTCTATGATGAAATAACTTTCTAAAACACAGTGGTGTCACACTAGATCAAAACAAGGTTTCCTTGAAACATCTCATCAATCTCCGACACAACCGCCCATTTCTGCTGATGCAAGCATGAAGTACTCTACAAAGCCTTGACTTCGCACCAGCCGCAGTCTTGCTCCCTGCAAGATGCTAGTCCCTGCAAGATGCTAGTCCCAGCATGTCTAGCTCCTCCAGCTAAGGAAGCTGCACTGAGGGCAGCCAAGCTGCAGTTGCAGTGACACAACCCTTGGCCAGCTCTGCTCTAGACCACCCAGCAAGCCCAGGCTGTGGCTATCCAACCGGCTAAGGATGTTTTCTAGGTGTCAGGGCCAGAAGATGGGCTCCCTAGAAACCTCTGCTCCCTGGGGGCACGAACACAGGCTCCCCAGAAGTGCCACAAGCAAGAGGTATTTTCTCCGAGGTGAGCGTTATTCAGAGCTCGAAACACTCCTAAGCAAATCAGGCAAATAAACGCAGCAATGACATTTAGGGCTTTCAAAATAGCTAATTATTGTTATTGGCACTTTGCTACAAACAGCTTCCGGCAACATGGAAATTCGGCTTCATCTGCCCACAGTGGCTCTGCTAGCCTTGTACACCCCGGGAATGGAGACTGCTTTGAGGCCACCGAAACAAAACAAAACCGCAATAACTCAGTCCAAGAGCTTCTCCGCATTGACCTTGCGGGCAAACACTGCTATCACACTCTGCATTTTCACACCAAGGCCTCAAACCCCATCTTGTGAAGCACTCAAGAAAAGAACACAAGCAAATAATGCTCCTTTCTTCTGGGATCAGCCCGTTTGAACTGGTTACCAGCTGCAAACCCCAAAACTTGCCTACAAACGCCCCAGAGTCACCAGACGCAGCGGCAGAAGCTGAAGAAAATGCCACGTAAAGTACGGACGTGGAAAAGCTCTCATTATCGTCTCATTCTGATTGGAGTTTGTTGTCTGGGGCACAGATCCTCAGCTGGCATGTACCCAGCCCAACAGCTGCATTGCTTTTCTACTTCTACAAACACTCTAAAAGTTAGCCAAAGCCCTGTTTGTGCTGGCAAACACCCAACACCTTATTATGATGGACTATTGGTTCACGGTGAGAAATGTGCACCGGAGGAAAAAAAACCAAACAGCTCCAGAGCAGCTCAATAATTGGGTGCAGATGTTGAAGATTTATGAAGCTCTATCCACTGGACAGTATCTGACATCTTGTTTCTATCACCTGTTTGCTTTCAGAGTTTTTAATAAGATAACTATGTGTGCTATCCTTGAAGGACATTCTAGAATTCCTCCTTCAAAACCCAGAAACTTTTGATCTCCATTTGCCTCCTCTCAACAACAATCTCTCTCCATAGTCCCATAAATGCCGCTTGATAGTCATTTCATATTTAAATAAGATCTTGGCTGTTCTTTTCATTATCTGGCAACTTCTGAATGCAATCAGACTACTTCATTCTTCCTTCACATCCCAAAAACTAAACCTGACGCATCATGCCAATTCCCCAGCATTTAGAATTCATCATAAAATATCTCATCAACCCAAAGACACTGCTCTAAATATCTAGGCATTTGCATCTCGGCATTTTTTCCCCCCCCACTTACTGGCAAACAACATCTGCTCCACATCTTTGGGGACCGTTGCTTCCAGGTGCCCAAACCTCACCGAGGCCAACACTCAGGTTAAGCTGCCACAAAAGATGTTTAAAACCCACCTGGCCATGTTCCTGTGTGACTGGAGCTAGGGAAACCTGCTGTGGCAGGGGGATTGGACCGGATGATCTTTTGTGGTCCCTTCCAACCCCTAATGCTCTGTGAAAAGCAACACTGTCTCAGCCAGATTTCTGAACCTGGGTTCATTAAATTCATTCAACCAAATATATGGAATGTGCAAAACCCTGCAGCTGAGAGCATCCACTATCAAAGTACAAACATGCAAAAATCGCTGGCATTTTTAATAACTGACACATAATGGCCTTGCCATTTCCAATTACATCTTTCTTTCCACCGGCACAGAATGGCAAAACAAGGTACGGTCGCTCAGAGGGTTTTCCAAGAATTTACAGAAGAGGGTAAGTCACCAAAAAAGGCTACGTTTCTGCTCCAGCACCATCAAGCAAGAAGCATTGTGGCTCCCTCCCCTCCTTGCCCAAAGCACCCCCTGACTTGGCCAGATCTTAGAATATTCTAGGCTAGAAGGGACCTCTAGAGGTAATCTTGTCCAACCTCCCTACACAGGGACAACTCTACCTAGGACAGGCAGCTCAGAGCCTCATGAAGTCTGACCTTAAATAACTCCAGGGAGTGGGTCCCCCCTACATCCCCATTCCAGCCATCAACCACCCTCACACTGAAGAACTTCTTTCTAAGATCCAGCCTAAACCTATCCTTTCCCAGCTTGAACCCACTGCTCCTTGTCGTATCCATACAAATCCTCTTGAAAAGACCTTCCCCCGCCTTCATGTTGGCCTCCAGTATGGAAGGTCAAAAGCAGGTTTCCCAGAGCCTTCTTTTCTCCAGGCTGAACAGCCCCAACCCACTGCTCCTTGTCCTATCCTGTCAGATAACCCAATGTTTCCTTTCACCTTTCTCTCACAGGGCACAGCCACTGACAAACTCTTTCTGCAAAATTATTTCATCCTTTCCTATCATGTGGCTCAAGCAACACAGATTGTGTGAAGGTCGTGACCTCATTACAGATTTAGACACTCATTTCCCATCTGAAAAAAAGAAAGTAGAACCTGCAAATTTGGAGGGTTGGTTGGAAAATGTCTGTGGGAATTAAGTTCTCCCCAAGGCTCTCAAATAGGCCTCATCAGCCAGGACTGGGTTTTTTGGTTAAAACAATTCTGACGAACCTGAAATCCCTCTTTAGACAGGCACAGACAAGATGACTACAGGGTTCCACCAAGCAGCTGGCGTGGCCAGCTTGTGTGGCTTCAGAAAACTCGCCATTCTCTTTGCTTCTTTGTGAATAAATCACAGAATTGATTGGATTGGAAGGGACCTCAAAAGATTATCCAGTCCAATCCCCTCACCACATCAGGATCACCTAGACCCAGCTGCACAGGCACATCCCCTCCTTCCATGATCTATAGATTTTCTTCCACTTGGAAGTTGAAAGCTAGGAACAGGAAACTCCTCCAGCACACAGTGACTCCACTCCTTGACCAGTTCTTGAGCTGCCTTCTGCTGTTTCTGACATTTGAACTGATGGCCTGAAACCCTCAGCCAGTTTTGTTTCTCCCAAACGTGGCAAGAATTGGCTCAGAAACTGTGGAGAAACAGTTCTGTTTCCCTCTGAATCAGTACCCAAATTTGTTCTCAACTCCAACCTTGAACGTGAAATTAGAACAATGTCCAAATTTACTGGGAGATGTAGAATGTGGCTACTTATAAGGTCAAGCACTGGAATGGGCTTCCCAGGGAGGTGGTTGAGTCGCCATCCCCGGATGTGTGTAAAGATCGTTTGGATGAGGTGCTGAGGGATCTGGTTTAGGGGTGAACTTGTAAGGTAGGGTAGAAAGGTTGGACTCAATGATCCCAGGGGTCTTTTCCAAGCAGAATGATTCTGTGATTCAGAAATAAAAGTCCAATGAGTGGAAAATCAAGAGTTTCCAGAGGAGAGCTCCCTGTACTCCAGCTCATATCCAAGTTTAAAATAGCTGCACCCACCTGAGATAATGCAGGGACTAACTCGCTCTGTGAGTCACATAAGACATTCAAACACAGAATTTGATGGGCAAATGCAATTTTATGAATTATCCTGAAAACCAGCAGCACAGCCTCTCACATAATAAAACAATAATTAAAAAAAGGAAATGAAGTCAAGATCCAGCTTTTGAAATTGTTTAGAAAACAGCAATGGCAGGTGTTTTCCATTTTAATCTGGATGATAACGGTCACGAAGGAACACTTGCAGAGAAACGGGAGCATTTTAAAAGCAAATCTTCAAAATATGAGAATCTAAAGATTTACACCTGCAGATCTCCAGTAAAAGCCAAGCCACCACACAGCCCTGAAGCAGTTTAGAAAGTGCTAATCCTGATCGTTTTCCACCTAATGACTGTTTACTACACAGTCCTTTTAAATGCTTGGCAGCTCTCCAGATCTTCTTGCCTTTCCTTTCTCCTCCACACCGCTCTGGACAGCCATCTTGGGTGAAGGAATGAACCTCCGGAGGAGAACGTTCTCTGCTGTCTTTTCAAGCTCTAAAAGCTTTGCTTCCCGGGGGAAATCCTTGGCATTGTTTGACTTTCAAGGCAACATTTAAACCTTAAAGCTCTAAAAGCATTGCCAAATGAGAGTTCAGAGAAGGAAAACAGAATTTTCTGAGGGATTTCAAATCCACCGTTGGCTTTGCAGTTTTAGAAGCAGTGGGAGTCATTCTATGACTCCTCCTAGAAATAGATGGTAGCTTCTTGTGCAGGCCTGCCCCATGGCATCCGCTGGCATCTGGCATTTTAAAACGGAACAGCTCTCTGTGAGCAAATGTTCTTCCCCTCCCCGCTACCCACCCAGCTGTGCTCTTGTGTTACTGCTGTGGCCTGCATGCATCTGGGGGAAGCCCAACTCTCCTCGTGACCAAAAATGCAGCATAACAGTTCATTCGTGAAAGTGTGACACTACCACTGGCTTCCAGAGACCTCACAGCTCGCGCTGGCATTGCTACTCGTCGTGTTCCCAGATGGGAGTCCTGACAGACACTGGCTCAGCGGCTTTCCTCCCATGACACAATGTGCAAGAGTCCACTACAACAGTATCACAGAATCACAGACCATTAGGGACTGGAAGGGACCTGAAAGATCATCCAGTCCAATCTCCCTGCCACAGCAGGACCCCCTGGATCCAGTCGCACAGGAACACGGCCAGACGGGTTTTAAACACCTCAGGAGAAGGAGATTCCACAAGCTCCCTGAGCAGCCCATTCCAGTGCTCTGTAAAAGCAAGTAACAGCACATAAAAAGTGCAAAGAGTATTTTAACAGAGAAGAATAGGTTGGTCCTGTGTCCCAATGTGATGGGAAGAATGGAAACAGGCATCAGACAGGCAGCCCTGGCACTAGAGTATTCAGGTGCACCTGCAGCTCCCAGAGAATCTCAAACACAGGATGACTTTCATCTGGCTGGTCTGAAAACATCATGAAGTTTTTACTGCTTTGGGATTTTAAACCCCAGAAATCAGTGCAATGTATCCTTCCCTAGCACACCTAAAACAACAGGGAATACTGGGTGATGCAGCAACAGGGCCAACTCTCACTCACGTGAGCTGCAGTGTGCCACTATCCCAGACGAAACAGAGCTAACAGCACCTACCAACAGGAACAAACAGGACACAGCCCGAGATCCTCACAGGAGTAAAATCCCTCCTCCCAAAGCACGTGTTGAAGCTTTCTTTCTCTGGGCACCATGGAAAAAGTGAGATCTGAACTCCCAGATTTGAGAGAGGATGGTGGCTGGTACAGGAATAAAGCAAAACCATGACGAATGCAACACACCACAATCAATATTTTAATTGAAATCAGTCAATCCATATTCAAATCAGGTCAGCAGTAATTAACACATCCTTATTTGGAGTAACAACAGCAGAAAACCCCCGGATCAGGACATTTCTCTAAGTGAATATGTTAATGGGGGTGTTCTGAAATGCGTGATGCGCTAGTAAGAGGCTTTAATATAAAGCTCAGGATTACACTATGCTAGCTTTTCGATTATTACACTCTGTAAAAACCATGCGCTGTGGAGACAGCAAAAGGTTAAAAGAGACACGAGAACATTGCTTCACCCTTCTAATCCCAGAGATCCTGCTGCTAGTGTCTACTTGTGCAACACCTGGTATTATGAAGGGAGTAGAACACCTCCCTTATGAGGAAAGGCTGAGGGAGCTGGGTCTCTTGAGCTTGGAGAAAAGGAGACT